>CM056201.1:7207352-7689852 GCA_029692085.1 Gymnothorax javanicus | reverse complement strand
CTTTTTGGCAGTTATCTCAATTGCGATTTTACAATCAGTTTATAACAGAGGTTCCGTTTATGTTCACTGTAAACCACAGTTAAATGCACGCAGGACTCTACTTACAGTTAAAATAACAAGGAGACAATGCATTAATTTAACTGTTAACCCTATCTAGATTGGGGGGGGCAGGGGGGGGGGGTTATGCCCGCGCCAATTTTCACGTCGTATAATTTCTGAACGGCTTGAGCTAGGACCACCAAACTTGGTGACTTTTCCTAAAACTTGTCTGGGAACAATTTTATACCAATAAGTCAAGTCCACCTTCTTCGCTGTTTCCATGGCAACGGTTTTCTAACAGGTATGTCTGACAAAAAATTGCCGATTTTGGTTTCATCAATGTAGTTTCCAGATTTTCTTTTTAACATTTACTTATTCCATTATATTTACAATATCTTACATAATTTAATGTCAGCTTTGTTGAAGGGGACCTATTATGCTACATTTCCAAGTTTATATTTTGATCTTTGACTCCCCTAGAGTACTCCTGATCGTTCAAAGTCCAAAAAAGGGTCCTTTTTTAGCTCATACTGCCATACTCAAAAAACCCCATTTGTAGTCCAATGTAGTCTCTGCCTGAAACGCCTCGCTTGGGTGGCTCTTCCGCTATGGCCCCCCCTCCCCGTGCGCCCACTTTCTTCTGATTGGCCAGCTCTGTGGAGGGCGGAGTTGGGCGGGACTTGGCAGAATGCAGTTTTCCGGGTCCGCCTCCCCAGCGTGAAACGTGAGACGTGTCTGCCATCTGAGCGAAGCAATCGGCGGGCAAATTCCGCGATCAAACACAGTACATGTGTATAGATCTAATGAAATCAACTTATTCTAATAAACACCGCGGCGAAAGTGGAGGATACAGTGCGAAAGTCTGGCAGCTCAAGCTCTAATTTGCTATCTACCTACGGATACTATGGTGAGTACACCGGTGTTTCTACTCGATAGCTGGGATTGAGGGAAAGCTAGAATCCACCCCATACAGACACATTTGTAGAACGGGTCGACATACCCAAGTGTAGACCGGAGACCGTAGAAATCTGGTGGGTTTGAGTTTAGAGGGAAACATGGACAGTGAGGAACAGCAAAAAGTGGACCAACAACTTATGTAATGCTTATGTGTGTATTGTAAGGACCTGCTGGTTCGTGTGCATAACGGTGGTGTGTCGTTAGCGTGGAGTAACAAACAGCTTCTGCGCTGGAATATGACGGAGGGGCGAAAGCTCCAGGCTAAACGGCCTTTTCGGAAATTGCCCATGGTAATGGTTTACTTATTGCGTCAGAATGACCAGCGTTTGCTCGCGGAAAATGGGCGCGATAAGCTGCTTTTACACTGGACGCGAAACAAATTTTTCGCGCGACAGATTACATTCAAAGTCAATGCATTGTCTTTGCATTGACTTTGAATGTAATCTGTCGCGTGAAAAATTTGTTTCCCGTCCGGTATGAAAGCAGCTTAACGCACCCATAACGTGTGTATTCGTGTCTTTGCATTGACTTTGAATGTAATCAGTCGCGCAAAAAATTTGTTTCGCCTTTCGATGTGAAAGCAATTTTATGGATAGTGCGACAGCTAGAGAGAGCTCTGGTTATGTTATGAACATAATACAGGTTTTACAGACCATAAGTTCCGTTAGCGTGGACAGTTGCTTATGTGGAGCTAGCGAATTGATCACTTCTACAGGAAAGAATTTCCTATTTAATCTCCGTCTTTTTTGGCTTTTTATTAGCCAAAACAATTTCTAAAGGGGGATGAAATTACGCCAGAGAAATCATTACCAGACACGTTAGAGATCGTGCATTTCGCGATTGCTCTCACGGTAGCATCAGAAAGCTAGCCCAGATATTGGTGAAGTATCCGGCTGATCCCGGTGATGGATAAGTGAAGTGATCACAAGCAGCCGTAAACAAACCCAAACACGTATCCCAAGCTCTGCAAAACCTACGTCTGGTCTAACTGCAGCCTTTTCAGCCCAACTTTGCAGATACATACAGCACCTGTCAGGTTAGCTTCAACAGTAGTGGCTACAATCGGGCAACGTTATGATGAAACTGCCATATTGATGCTTACCGAAGTAACACAAGCATACCGATCAGACTTACTGCATATAAGTTAACCAGGAGCATTTTTAATCAGCACAGCGGCACGCAAACTAACATCCAGTAGCTGGTAACCGAGCGGTCATAACAACCACAGAGACAAACCCTTGCAATACAGGTTTTACAGACAGCAAGTTCCCTTACCGTGGACAGTACCAAGCATCCAAATTACAAACAAGTATAAAAAGTTGAGGTTTATGTTCACACACCTTCCGTTGAATTTCCCCTGATATTACTCTTGCATATTTAGGACACAAACATTTGCAACAGTAACTTGGCTATGTTAGCCGTAGTGCTACAGCCACAATCAATAGGCCATCACGTTGGGTTGGCTTATGCCGTAAAAGCAACTTACATCTTCCGCGTCGGTGAGTCACGGACAGTCGCGACCAATACAGGCTTTATCTTCAGATATTTTACAAAGCCTGCGTTTGAGGCCAGTTGTTAGTGCTAATTATCGTTAGCGGTCCTGCTAGCCACCCGTAACACGTTAGCTTCACTTAAATTATTTGCTGTTATATTGTTACTTACAGCTTGTGGCTCCGAGCGCTTGATCGATGCAGCTGCTTCAGGTTTGAGAAGCAGCAGAGACGCGTATCCAGCGTCGAATTATCCTTTATTGACAAAGCTGTCTTTGGTGAAATACTGAGCACAAACAGCTAATGTTCTCTTTGGCCATGGCTGTTTGCTGCCAGCAAACAAAAAAGCTACCCACTGATTTCTGGAGGCATCGTCTTTTGGAAGAGAAATAGGTTCTTTTCTTCTCGTCCAAAAGTAAACGGACAAGCAGCTTTGGGAGAGAAACTAACAAAACTGCACCTCAAATGATCTGTGGTTCTTCTTTTGTATTTCCAAAAGTGTAGACGCTACTAAGGCATTGTGTGATCCGTGGTTGTTTGTGCCTTCTAGAATAGTTTTCGGTGTGGGCAGGTCCAGCTCCGTGATTGGCTCTGGCTAGGTCTGTATTAATTGGACGGCATAACCTGACGTCAGGTTTTGCCCAGATCTCGTGAAGATCTCGGGAGGAGCTGTTCAGAGAGGAAATCACGTTCAGAAAATCACATTCTTGGATTACGGCAAAACCCCTGTATTTTATGTATCTTAACTTTTCAGAGGTGGAGTATGGACATCCAACATTATAACATTTCTTATATGTATTAAAAGAAGGATCAGCATAATAGGTCCCCTTTAAGTAGGATTAATTTATGCCAATTTGATGACATCATTGAATTTATTTTATTTCCCCATGATGAAAGCTTCTACTACCAACAAATAGACGTTTTTTCCATTATTAAGGTGGTCTTTAGGCTCTATATTGAAATCAATATACTAAACACAAAGAAGTTGACGATAAGAACAGAGCAAGTTTTGCTTTCGCAAACCTGTAATCCTTTATAAGGTTACTTTCATTTCTTTCTGACCTGAACTTGTAAGAAAAACATTCTGAGTAAATGAAAAACTTTTTTCATGGAATATAAATATAATTTTGTGTATTTTATGGCCTCTCGGAGCTGGTGAACTATGGGATAAAATAAGCAAAGCGTTCTGGGTAATAAAAATCAAAACATGATGTCATAATGATGTCATAATAGGTCATAATAATACCAAAATGATTATAGTGATTTAGTCTTACGTGTACATCATCCCCTACAAATTTGGTGGTCATATGCCATGTCTATTACGAATTACCGAGGGGGGGCGTAAAAAGCACCCCCCCAAACCCCAGAAAGCCCCAAAAAGCCCGGTCTAGAAAGGGTTGAAGTCAGTTCATTTATTACAGTGTAGGAATATATAGAGTGCTGAAAGCAATCTTTATAACCCCAAAGTTTCATCAGAGAACCTCAGGTGCCTTTTAAATATCCACTGTTATTGTCAAAGTGCACCAGTCCACAAATAAACAAGAGTCTGTGCGAATTTTATCTACGTGGGAGGATTGTCAGGAGGAAACTGTTTTTGTCCAGAAAAAAAAGCATGAGGGTGAGGCTACAGTGTATCAGCGAGCACTTTAGAAATTAACAGTGCTTCTGGAGCAATGCGCAATGGATAGATGAGTACAATATTGCATTACTTGGCCACAGTACCAGAAGATGTGCTTGGTGATTACCACAGACAACATTTGACCAGAGGAACCTGATGCCAGCTGTAAAGCAGGGTGGTGGAAATGCTGGGTTTGGGGCCTGCTTTACAGCATCAGGACCCAGGCAGTGCACCACTGTCGAATCCTCAATGAATTCTGCACTTTACTGGAGGGTATGTAAGGATATTGAGAGACTGTGTGGCAGAGGATTGAAACTTAACCAAAAGTAGACTTTGTAACATGACAATGACCCAAGATATTCCAAGAAATGCTCCAGGGAATGGAGTGGAATGTGGAATGGAATGGAATGGAATGTGGAATGGAGTGGAATGTGGAATGGAATGGAATGTGGAATGGAGTGGAATGTGGAATGGAGTGGAATGGCTGTGGCTTGAAAGAAGGAAATGGCGGTTTCTGGGGTGGCTTAGTCAAAGCCCGTATAAAAATCCAGTTGAGAAAAATCACACACCTGGGAGCGCTGCATGGAGGAGCTGGAAATACTTTCTCCCAGTCGGTGTCAGAGACTTGTTCCCAGTAATCAGAAACGCCTACGTTAACTTATCTCTGCCAAAGAGGGCAACATTAGGTATTAGAGCAAAGGGCGTACCTGCTTGTTCCACAAAAGGAAATGGCATCTTTTTTTATTTTTTTTTTTTTTGTTGAATAAATTCTGGCATGTTCAATTTTTTGTTCACGTAATCACCTTTACCTATAGCTACTGCTTAAATGAAGCTCAAATATTGATGTCTATGTATGTTACAGAAGGTTCACAGGCCAAAAAGTGATGCAGCTCTGGTTGGAAATAAATGTTGTAACGTTGCATAAGATGGTCAAAACAATACTACAACAAATACATGCCTTGACCGAAACTAAAGGCGGTCCAACAGAATAGTAGTGTGTGTGACGTTAATTTTTGGCCAAGCGGTGTAAAAACCTTTTCAGCCTCATCATCCACAGTTTTGAGGGGCAGGCATTATTGAGTGTGAGAGCTTGTGTACCTAATAATGTGGCCATTGGGTGTAGTCAGCCTGAACCAGTGCTTTAACCTGCCACTGTGAATTTGATGTTAACGTGGCTTGCACTCTTATCTCTGTTTAATCCTGTAATCATCAGGCCTTATTCAAGCTTTTGATAAGACTGTTGCCCTGTAAATTGTAAAGATTAACTAATTTACTCATGGATATATGATTTGTAAATGTTTGCCTAGAAACAAAGGCAAGGCGTGTTGATAATCTCTTCCTTGTCTCAGTGTTAGTGCAAAGACTTACCTTATCAGCTTGAGGATTTGGTAAGAAAGTGAAACATACAACACCAATTCCGAAATAGTTGGGACGAAGTGTAAATTGTGAATAAAATCAAAATGCAATGACTTTCAGATCACATGAGCCAATATGTTAATTAAAATAGAATATTGATTACATTTTAAATGTTGAAACTGAGATATTTTACATTTTTATCCACAAAATGGGCTTATTTCAAATTTTCTGGCTGCGACAGGTCTCAAAAAAGTTGAGACACAGGCAAAAAAGGGCTAAAAAAGCAATTAAAATATTAGAGAATCAGCTGAAAGAACATTTAGCAAGTAATTAAATTAACTGGCATCAGGTGTGTAACATGATTGGCTATAAAAGGGATGTCTTAGAGAGGCTGAGTCTCTCAGAAGTAAAGATAGCCAGAGGCTCTCCAACCTGTGAAGGCTTACGTAAAAAAAAAATTGTGGAATACTTTAAAAACAATCTTCCTCAACATCAAATTGCAAAGGCTTTGAAGGTCTCATCATCGACAGTGCATAATATCATCAAAAGATTCAGAGAAACTGGAAAAATCTCTGTGCGTAAGGGACAAGGCCGAAGACTTTTACTGGATGCCCGTGATCTTCGAGCCCTCAGACGCCACTGCATCACTCACCGGCATGATTCTGTCATTGACATTACTGAATGGGCCCAGGAATACTTCAAGAAACCACTGTCAGTAAACACAGTCCGCCGTGCCATCCACAGATGCCACCTAAAACTCTATCATGCTAAAAGGAAGCCATTGTTGAGAATGATCCAGAAGCGCCGCCGTGTTCTGTGGGCCAAGGCTCATTTAAAATGGACTGTAGCAAAGTGGCAAAGTGTTCTGTGGTCAGAGGAGGCCAAATTTGACATTCTTGTTGGAAATCATGGGCGTCGGGTCCTCCAGGCTAAAGAGGAGAAAGACCACCCCTCCTGTTATCAGCGTTCAGTTCAAAAGCCAGCATCTCTGATGGTATGGGGATGCATTAGTGCATATGGTGTGGGACACTTGCATCTTTTAAAAAGCACCATGAATGCTGAAAGGTATATAAAGGTTTTAGAGCAACATATGCTCCCCTCCAGGCGACATCTATTCCAGGGAAGGCCTTGTGTATTTCAGCAGGACAATGCAAAACCACATACTGCAGCTATTACAACAGCATGGCTTCGTTGAAGAAGTGTCCGTGTGCTGAACTGGCCTGCCTGCAGTCCTGATCTTTCACCGATTGAGAAAGTTTGGCACATAATTAAACGAAAAGTCCGTCAAAGGAGACCCAAAACTCTCCAGCAGCTGGAAGCCTGTATCAAACAAGAGTGGGATCAAATTCCAATGGCTCAACTCAAGAAACTTGTCTCCTCAATGCCCAGACGCCTCCACTCTGTGTAACAAAGAAGAGAGGATGCTACACCATGGTAAACAGGCCCCTTTCCCAACTTTTTTGAGACCTGTAGCAGCCATCAAATTTGAATTGAGCTCATTTTGTAGATAAAATTGTAAAATTTCTCATCTTCAACACTTGCTATGTAATCTCTGTTCTATTGTGAATAAAATACTGGCTGGAGTGATTTGAAAGTCATTGCGTTTTGATTTTATTCACAATTTACACTTTGTCCCAACAATTTCGGAATTGGGGTTGTAGTTTTTGGTAGTTTCTGGATTCAAGACAAATTAATACATGATTAAACCACCGTGGCACTCAGAGTGCTGACCACCACCAAGGCCAATAGTCCACTCTTTTATGGATTTGCAAATTTGCGAGGGCAAACATCCTATTTCTGCAATTGGCGAAGTTTTTTTGCATTAAACGTTATTACCATCTAGAGAATTTTTAGATGTATGGCATTTATTCCAATCTTGCAATCCCACAGTGGTGAAGAGTGCTAAAAAAATTCCTGGATCTGTATTGTGTTCCTGGGGCCGTATTACGGAAACTTCCTATCTTAAGTCCTAACTTAGGATAGGAAGAGTTTCAGATAGGATTTTTCCTAGTTTGGTATCACAGAAAAAAATCCTAACTAACTTTAGGAATCATATCTTATCTTACTTCATCCCTTCTTATCTGATGTTAGGAAATCCTAAATACTCAATCCAGCATCAACTATCAACTTTTATGTCTGTTACCTAGCAACCAACGCTTCTTTTCTCTTTTTCTTCTTTTTCTCCGCCACATCCAGCATCCAGTGGTGTGTTGACGCAATTAAAAAAAAAAAAAAAAGTTACAACCCTTACGAGCGGTACAAAAAGAAGGCAGCTCTTATTTCCAAAGAGCAGTGAAAACTGGCGGTGGCCCCTCCTGTGCCGCCTCACAGACCCCCGTGGAAGCCCGTATTGTAGGTCTCCTCGGGAAAGTAAATTATGCGCGTTAACAACTGACGCCAGCGTTGTAATATTATAATGTTGCAATGTTGCGTAGTTGCTAGTTTTCTTGTCTTTACCGATCTCCTATATTACATTTGTATTCGGATAGCTTTGCATATGGGCTTTGCAGCTAAATTGCATATTAAGTTGCGTGACATTGCTGACTGATATATTTTTTGCCAGATCAGCGACTTCTCTCTGAAAGTCTCCCTTTGCGAAAACAAAAAAACGCAGTGCATTGGTAGATTACAATACAACCGGGATTGCCCCGTGTCGCCCGGTCGGTCTCTCCAACGCTGGCCACAGTTGTTCGGCTAAATGCAAAATCATAGCCGGTAGGGGAGAGCTGGTACGAAAGTTACATTTTTCACATGGACGTCATTTTAAACGATAACGTTACAGACCGAAACAAAATTTCGGAGCGATTAACTACTTGCGTGTGTGCTCTGTCAATATCAGGTGCTAAATCATCACCATATATATATTGACTTCGGCATAGTTTGACGTCGAACGAAAGTTGCGGATTGCTTCTTTCGACCCATCCAGCCGGCATGAAAGTAATGCACGGTCAGGGCAAAAGTAATATGATCAAATTTACTGGAATCTTTTTTAAATTTCTCGTTAAAACAGAAGCAAAAACAGCCAGGCATTTGTTTTAAACATTTTAATTGGCTTCAAATGTTCCAAAAGTGACCGTGAACATGTTTAATGTGCAAGGTCTATTTATAAAAATTATCCCAGAGAGCAAGCACCTCCGCTCCGGATCTGCCTGGCTCTGTGCCGACTCCAGCTGATCCGGCTCAGAGCCGGGGCAGATCCGGAGCGGAGGAGCTTGCTATCTGGGATGAAATTATTCATCACAGTTGTGACAGATATAATGAGTGGCACCCTCAGTGCATGCCTCATGCGACCACAGCAGACAAAAGATGCACCGCACCCACACTTCTCCAGGCAAAGATGAGGCAAATGTCTCCCCACAAACAAGACATTCCTCATCCTTGCCCCGAGAAACTGTGGTTGCAGTGTGTCCAGTAAGCCTCGTTTTCTTTGGGAGTTTTGAAGAGGACTGTTTTCTCTGGCCCCTCTGCCGACTCTCCTCCTCCAAAGCAGCTTTCACCGGGGTGTCGGTCAGTATTGCTGTTGACCTGCAACATTCAGTGAGATAATAGTCAGAATCAGCTTGTTTTTATACAAGCAAGAGAACCAAGACGAGTTAAAAATGACACTATGCTCACCTCTTTCGGCCTCTCCTTTTATTTTCTTTCCTCGAGCCAGCCTTTGGATATGGGCGAAGCTTTTCTGGGCTGAACCTCTGTACTGGCGTGCCACTAGATGTTCCTGGAACCACTAGCATACCTGGATAGATGTTATGCGCTGGCGATGGAGCTGGGGCTGGTGATGAAGGGGGCGCTGGTGATGGAGCTGACCCTGGCACTGGGGATGGAGCTGGTGCTGGTGCAGGACTGTCGGTCACATAAGCTGGAGCAAAGTCTTCCTCACTGAAAATATCTGGATTCAAGGGCCAGATACCGGTACACTCGAACCCAGACGAAATGCTGCTTGGTGTCGCAGCTTGAGGCAGAGCTTTAGCCACAAGACTCGGGATGTTGTAGATGGTCAAAGTTCTTCCAGGGTTCATTCGCATCCAATTGTCTGCTGCACTGTTAATGTAGTGCTTCAGAGGGCCAAAAACGCTTCGGTCTTGCGGCTGAAGACGGTGGGAGCAGTGGGGGGGAAAAGACAGGAGTACAATGCCATGTGACTTGCAAAAGTCAATAGCTACCACAGAGAGGTGTGATGGATGATTGTCTAAGAGTAGCAGCAACTTTGACTCCGGGGTCACGCGGGTGTGTCTTGCAAAATGCTGTTAAAAGGCCAAAAAATCTGTCTCCTCCATCCACCCCGATCCAATGGCAGAACCAGTGGAGCCAGGGGGACCATCCCGGATGAAGTGGTCATGGAACTTCTTCCTGGGAAGATAAAGTAGGGGAACAAAGTTGCCTTGTGCGTTGGCAGCAAAGGCAACGGTCACCAATGTCCCTCTTTCCCGGAGGTCACAGCACCGACCTGGCGCTGGCCCTTGGTGGCAATGACTTTGTCTGGCACTTAAACCATTGTGGTTCCTGAAATAATCAGTGAAATGAATTATTGCTGGTGCAAATCACTGGTGCTTTTTAAATTTATCATCCAAATATAAATTTTTACCTGTTTCATCCATGTTCCAGATGTCATTTGCCTCAAAATTATAGCGGGTGAGGACAGTCTTTAGGTTGTTAAAAAACGCGGTCACGTTGGTCTTGTTGAAGCTGGTGGAACGGAACATGCTGGTGGCTTGAGGTCGACGGATGGACAGGGTTCTGTTAGCGCCGAGGAAGGAGGTGAGCCAATCCTTCCCTGCCATCTGGTTTTTCTTCCATGAACATGGAGTTTTGAGGCCAATATTTTCGGCCAGCTCATATGCAATCTTTCGCACCTTAAAAAGCATAAAAAAGAGGTTAATTCCCAGATTCAAGCACCTCCGCTCCGGATCTGCCCCGGATCTGCCCCGGCTCCAGCTGATCCGGCTCAGAGCCGTGGCAGATCTGGAGCGGAGGTGCTTGCTATATGGCGGTAGTGGTGTAGCTCTGTCTGCGGTGTTACTCGCACCTCTTTAGGACTCAGGCCAAAATATATATCGGCTGCTCTCTTTATATATGCCTGCAGTCTCTTCTCCTGTTCTTCTGTGAAGACTTTGTTGTGAGCCCTGTACCCTGGGGCTCTGGCTTGCTGCCCTCTTGCCTCTGCCCTCTTCTTGCAGTACCTGAATAGGGTGACATGACAAACGCCATGCACCTCTGCTGCCCTCCTTATACTCTCGCCTCTTCGGACATCAAAAAAGGCCCTTGTGTAAACCTCCGGGTCAACCGTTCCTCTCTGGGTAGTTCTGACCCTAACTCTTGGCATTTTCTGTCGGTAAAACATAACACACATTTTTATGGAGCTTTTAAACACAAAATGCAGCCGCATTAGCAGAGAGGGACGAACATAACTGTTGCTACTTCAGTCCCGACGGTGACTCCTGACATTTGAACGAGGATTACTTCCAAAGTGGAAAAATTCTGACATTTCAAACTTCACCATATGTTGCGGAACTAAATCACCTATCATTTCATCATAAATATGACACATGGAGCGATAAAGACAATCTTTAAATCGAAAAAGTTTAGCATTCGTCTGAATTTACTCACCGCTGTGGAAAACAGTCTTCTCAGTCTTGTGCCGCAAGGAAGACTGGACGCCTCAAGAATGTTCGCGGTTCTGGAGAGGGGCGCGAGCTGCACATGCTGACCTAGTATGACGCATCGAAGTGCAGATGGCTGTGAGTAAATCGCCATGTTACTTTTGTCCAGAGTTACTTTCGCACCAGCGCTCCCCTACTGACTAATTAGCGTCCTGTCATCAAAGCTATGCACATCATTAGGGTCTGTCATTAGCCTCTCTGTGAATAAGTTTCGTCTGTTGACATTTTGTTGGTTTCGTAAAATCAAGAAAAGACCTCAGCCATAGCCAATACAGAAATTTAGGACGGCTTATTGGTTATCCTACAGTTAGGAGAGTTCACTTACGATTTTTGGCAGTTAGGATGCTTCTGTAATACACTTTTCCTATCGTAAGTTAGGATGGGAAATTTGACTTAGGAACCGTTCTTCTATAATGGCTTTTTTCCAAAATCAGATCCTAACCCTAATGACCATGGTTACCAACGAGTTTAGATAGGATCCGCAAGTTAGGGCGCTTCTGTAATACGGCCCCAGATCACCACCAGAATTTAATAAAATTTTTTCTGGGCCATTCCTGATCCCTTTGAAAAATGTCATGAAAATCCATTCTTAACTTTAATGGTAAAGTTGCCTACAGACAGACTGACAAACAAACACACATGGGCAAAAACATAACTTCCTTGGTCGAGGTAATAAATTGTAATGAGCAGGGTTTCTTGAGGATTGAATGAGAATTTGTGTGTTTTTTCTTTTTCTTTTTTTTTTTTTTTTGAGTTTAATTAATTTCGAAGTTGATCTCACTACATTTGGGAACAATAAAAAAAAAATGGTCAAATTCGAGCCGGGTCTTTACCGTTGCAAAAAAAAAAAAACGTGTGAGATTTCTGATTGCACATTTCATGGCTAATTAGAAAAATGCAAGAATTTTCATTGTAAGCATTTGGAACAGAGACAGCTGGGTGCTGAGACTTTAGTTTAAGGTAAAGCTGCTTTATTAGTTAATTCCAGCAAAAAAAGGAATTAATGAATCTTCCCTTAACCTGCACCATGTTGCATATATGCCGTACATGAGCAGTCAGGTCCGTATGTCTTAAAAAAAAAAAGTCTTGGGTTAACTTTGTAGTATGCTGTGAAACGTTGGCCAATGAGTTTAAAAGAATTTGGCAGAACAGAATAAATATCTTTATTCAAATAAAATTTATCTTTCTGCTTTAATCAACAGCTGTGTCATCAAAAAATACAAGGAAACCGGTTCCTTTGCCAGACATACATGCCCACGCCGTAACACTACCTCCAGCCCGCTAGAGCAATCAGGCGATATGTGTCAGATCATAAGCACTTCCTTCCTCTCTCCACACTTTTCATTTCCTATGTCGTCAATCTTTGTCAACTTTTCTGCCCATAGGATATTTTTTCAGAACTATTTAGGGTTTTTGAGATGTTTCAAGGCTCAACAGCCCCTCTGTTTTTGTAGTGCCAAAACAGGAGCTTGAACCCTACAGATCTCAGTCAAACACAGTAACCTCTGGGCTACAGGCTGCCCTGTGTCTTGCAGTAAACCTTTTTTATTCACTCTGGTGAAGTCTTCTCTTGTTTTGTGACTTTGACACAGTTATATCTACCTCCTGAAGGCTGTTATTGTTTTTGCCAACTTTTCCAACTGTTGTCAGGGGATTTTTCTTCACCAGGGTTAGAATTCCTCCGTGATCTACCACAGTTCTTATCTGCAGTCTTCAGGGCTATTTGGTGTTCCTGAGCAAACCAGTCTGTGCATTTTTTTGTCATGAGTTTACCATAAAGTTGATCTGTCCTCACATATAATTCTGTTGTCTCTCTGATGGATTTGCTTTGATTTTTCTGTTTATTGTTGGCTGGCTTCATTGGCAGTGACAGGTCTTTTGACCACTTATTGAATTATTAATGGAACCAGTTCAAAACACAAATATCGAGACTCTTTTCATATGCTTCCTTGTAAATTAAATCTTGATGGAAAGACACAGGCCTGGCCTTTGACCAGCTAAGCTACCCAATTTCAAAATACCTTTGATTCCGCAGAAATGGGAGGTGGGGGAGGATATTTAAAAAGTGCTGTAATTCTGACATTCCAACTCCTGATTTTGATATAAATAGCCTCAGATTTAGGCTGAAAGTCTGCAATATGAGATAATTTTCATCATTTATTATAATTTCAAGTCCAATAGATAGACGCCATAAACAAAAATACATTTGTGAATGTTCAAATCTATATGGGCCTGACCTGCATATAATTCATACATATCACTTTTTTTTTTCACTGCTAAAATAGCCAATCGATTCTTTGATACCCGGTGGAGAGGGCTGAAGCTGATTTAAAATGCTGATCGTTGTGATTTTCCTCGAACCCGAGAGATACGGTCACAGCTCACGCACAAATCTCAGAGGCGCCTTCGAGGATGTGAGCCGGGGGAAGCCCTCTCAGAAATGCCCTGACTCTTCAGCATGCCTGACCAGAACATCCCTGGGACATGAAAGCCAAAATAAGACCCTCTCTACACCCACTGCATCCAATTCTGGAACACAGAGAAGATGGCCCCCTGGGAACATGCGACCCCAATACACAGGTCACGCAGCTCCAAAGGTCCATATCCGAGAAGTCATATACAGCCCAATATATCATGCCCTTTACATATGCCGCTAACACTGGAGGGCATGATATTTTTATTAAAAAGTGAGGTTTGTATGTATTTGGACACTAACTTGTTTTACAGTAATTGGACTCAAACTTTCACATAGGTGAATCCTTATAGATGTGTGCTCCAGTTCTCCGATTAACCCTGTGAGTGGGCTCTGTAATTTGCGGGTATGTACACATAAATGGAAGGAATCTAGCAGGAACTGCAGTCCTGTACCTTTACGTTACTGCGCAATGCTTACAGACCTCACTGCACCTTTGATTAGAATGTAAATTTAGTTTTGTGGTCCTGAAGTATTTTAATTCAGTCTCAATTAGCCTGTGGCCCATGGAGGCTTTAAAACAAGGAAGACTTTTTGGCGCAAAATTGTTTAACGATTTAATCATTGAATTAACACAGAATCTGCTCTGATGCGTGAGTATGTGCTGGTGAATTGCTCTGTGTAATATGTCACCAGGATTTAGACCACAAATCTGTATGCAAGTGGTGCTGCAACGTAAGAACAAGAGTATGCTATCCCCCCCCACACACACACACACAACACACACTCATACAAGAACACACAAACACCAACTCACAAACACATCCACAAACACACAAAAAACATACTCTTACACAAATGCATATGCACACATACATATGCACAAAAGCAAACGTGCACGCACACACACACACACACACACACTGTCTTTTACATGACCCGACACACATACTGAGTCTGCATAGTGTCTCACTGTGTTTCTGAGATGGGTCACTAATTCCGGGGAATACGTCTTCACTTTCTCTGGCCACATGACATGGCAAGGGTCAATCCCAGGGGTTAGAGGTCGGGGTTTGTGTTCCCATGTATCCATGGAGACAAACAATAACAAAAGGCCAACAGAGCAGAGAGGATATTCAGCTCTGTTTGCTCAAAAGTCAAGCGAATATATATGTTTATGTTGCAAAGGCAGTGTGCTTTTCAGTTAGCTGGGAGTTCTCTAACTTCTCTGCTCGGAGATGAACTGCTCCTCTGCTGCTCCAGGTCTGCTTTACTCCTCTCAAAAATTTAGGTGTTTGATTTATTGGGTTGTTTTATGCCCCCTTTTTCAACACAGCAGTGTTTTAGTCACTTCTACAGTAATTAACGTAAAGTAGTGATTGTTGTTAGATGATACTTTGAACTTAGTGGTTGCGCAACTCACTTCTTTTGAAGAAAATTCCATCCATCCACTATCTATAATCGTCAGAACTCACTCGGGTCACAGATGAGCTGGAGCCTATCTCAGCTGACTACGCGAAAGACAGGGACGCACCCTGCACAGCACAAGCCATTCACACACCATCTGACGATGTACAACATTGCTCATCTCCAATTAACCTGACAATGTTTCTCAACGTGCAGTTGAAAGGAATTCAAGGATTTCATCATCTACAGTCCATAATATCATCAAAAGATTCAGAGAATCCAGAGAAATCTCTACACCTAAGCGGCAAGGCCGAAAACTAACATTGAATGCCCGTGGCCTTCAGTCCCTCAGGCGGCACTGCATTAAAAACCAAAATCACGCTGTAAAGGATATTACCATGTGGGCTCAGGAACACTTTGGAAAACCACTGTCAGTTACCACAGTTCATCGCTACATCTACAAGTGCAAGTTAAAAATCTACCATGCAAAGCGAAAGCCATTTATCAACAACACCCAGAAATGCCGCCGGCTTCTCTGGGCCTGAGCTCATCTGAGATGGACTGACGCAAAGTGGAAAAGTGTATGATGGTCTGATGAGTTCACATTTCAAATTGTTTTTGGAAATCACGGATGTCATGTCCTCTGGGCTAAAGAGGAAAAGGACCAAACAGATTGTTATGACGGCAAAGTTCAAAAGCCAGCATCTGTGATGGTATGGGGATCTGTTAGTGCCCATGGCATGAGTAACTTGCACATCTGTGAAGGTACTATTGATGCTGAAAGGTACATACAGGTTTTGGAGCAACATATGCTGCCATCCAAGCGACATCTTTTTCAGGGACGTTCCTGCTTATTTCAGCAATTGAAGTCATACATCAAGCAAGAAAGGGAAAAAATCCCACCTACAAAGCTTCTACAATTAGTGTCCTCAGTTCCCAAACACTTACTGAGTGTTGTTAAAAGGAAAGGTGATGTAACACAGTGGTGAACATGTCCCTGTCCCAGCTTTTTTGGAACGTGTTGCAGGCATCAAATTCAAAATTAGTGAATATTTCCCAAAAAATAAAGTTTATCAGTTTGAGCATTAAATATCTTGTCTTTGTAGTGCACTCAATTGAATATAGGTCGAAAAGGATTTGAAAAATCATTGTATTCTGTTTTTATTCACATTTTACACAACGTCACAACTTAATTGGGATTGGGGTCTGTATGATTGAATATGCATTTTTTCTCTCTTCAGGTTGCCTGGTCTTCAGGTGCAAAGTCTCACATATTAACCTGAGGTACAAAAATATTTGGACATTGGGATTATGGTAAATGGCTTGTAATTCCTACCTGGTTCAACTACACATGGGTCCAAATGCTCTCAAATGAAATCTGATGGCATGTAATTAAATTGGAGTGAATTAGCATCCATAGCATGAATTACCTATTTTTTGATAGGACCTCTGTCCAAATGCATACGCGTCTCACATTTACTTTTATGAATGTTTACATTGAGATGTTCCCATTAAGACCAGAAGAAACTGGGAATAATCTGAAAATCCTCAATGAGAGAAATATCTTAGTCTGCGTCTTGATTTAATCCAAGTCTCACATACAAACCTGTGCATTATTTAATCGTTAAACTGCCGAATAACTTTCAGATTTTGCTGTAAATATCAGAAAAATGTTGATTTACTAAAGAACACCTAAACTAGGAGTCTGGGGTTTGTTGCTATGAGCAGTGTTTACGGTAAACTGCTGTTAAAATGAGAAAATAAATTACAGTTCTGGGAATAGTGGGCTCAAATGGATACAGTAGGAATTTATTTATCTCTGCAAGGGTTGATTGAAAGTTTTACGGTGAAATGAGTTTGACACAGAATGAGACCTCTCCTTCAGCGAGGGAACCCTCGACTGACAGCACCCCAGCTGCAACCGAAAGGAATGGGGCGCAGCGAGCAGGAAACGCCCCCTGTAGCATGCCGAAATCCTCTCCAAACTGACGGGATGCGGGCAGCAGCAGACGGGCGAGGGTCTCAAGCAGGATTGAAGGATCCCTCATGGGAACAAGATACTGTGCCGGAGGAGGTGAGACTCGAAGTGCAAATACAGTCGGGGTGCTTTTCCGTCTCGTCAAACTGGACAAATGCCATAAGTAGACGACAGCAGGCTATATCCCTAAAAATATACCATTCTGCCCATAGGCTAAATTCATAGTCTGGCCTATTGGTGGTGCTAAAGGTAAGTTTAAAGGGTCAATTAAACCAACAGGGGAATGACTCTTGGCTCCTGGAATGTTCTCTGCAAAGTTTAACTTGTTTTTCGTGAGAACTGCTTGACTTATGCATCTTTGAAAAGGTGAAGTTTACTCTAAAGATGGTGCTTCAGGAATGGTCAGTGTCACTATAACAATTGATTTGCTTTTTTGTCCATCTGGACATTCACAGCAAAGTTGATCTGATTCCTAAAAGAACATATTAACTTATTGCATTTGGGAATGTAGTGTCACCTCTTGGTGGCGCTGCAGTAAAAGTAATAGAGCCGTGGAATTCAATTAGGTTCCCTCTCTCCACAGCAGGAATGTTGAGAGCAAAATTCACTGGATTTCACTTAAAACTGTTCGAGCTACAGTATTGCATTCCTAAAAAATGAAAAGTGTGGCACTTTTGGTAAGTGATACAACAGGGAAGGTCACAATGTCTTCAACATCAGCTCTACACGCCAGGAACAATCACAAAAAGGTGGACACGGGTACCATCAAAACGGCTTGTTAGGAAATGGTACATTTTGCCGAGTGTTGGAGCAGTAGCAAACATTACAGAGCCACAATAATGAATGACTCCCCCCTCTGAGCACCGGGGCTGCTGAAAGCGAATTTGACTTGATCCCTATTAAAGTTACAGTCATTGGCATTTTTGAGAAGTTTGGCCTAGAGATGGCACTATAGCAAAGGTCACAGGGTCGCCAGCATCAATAGCAGCCCTTCTCTTGCATCAGAAACGAACACAAGAAGTGGGACAGCATTCCCATCCAAACGGATTTATTGCATTTGGTAATGTAAAGTTTGACTCAGTGATGGCACCGTAGGCAAGGTCGTGGAATCTTCCTGAACAAAAGGATCCGTCCTCTATGCACCAGGGATGGACACAAGAAGTTTCATGTGATTCCGATAAAAACTCTTCTTGTTATCATGGTAATGCATAGGATCGGCACCAGCAGTGAAGGCAGGAGCCACGACGGAATCTAAGGATATAATCTATCCATTATATTCCCAAAAACTCCATTTCAGAGACATAATGCTCGCTGCATTAGAGCACACCCATTTTCTGTAACATACCTGTGTTACTATATACTCCACGTATGAAAATAAACTTCTCTTGTGTTTTCTATCACACTTCATGGAATCGTGAACCTGGAGCATAGGGAGCTGTTGGTGTTCGATCCACCCTTTACCTGATACTCATGTTTGGAGACAGTCATCTGGCCAATCATGAGCACAAATTGCTCATTTAATTACCAAGGAGGACAGGGAGCTGGGCTGGATGTGGATTCGAACATAATATTTTTGAAATTCTTGTCCTTTATCCAAACTTAAAAAACCCAGAGCACACGAATGGAGCCTGTAGTGACTGCCTGACTGAGGAGAGCATGGCGTTTTTTGCTAATATACATACACTGTCCACGCTCATCTGGTTGCATGACATGCAATGAACGTCTCCTGAGTTGTGCTGTATGTACATTGCGTTTTTATTGGGAATTTATTATAATGACTATTTAAGAAAAAAAGACATTTATTTATTTATTTATTGTTTGTATTCATTATTCATATTCAGAAGTGATATAGTGTCATGTACTGTTTTAGACATGTTTTATTTAGATTTTTTAGGTAACAATTTTTTCTTGCCCAAGCATTTTGATGAATATTATGATACAGTGATGAAACTGAATACCAAAAAAAAAAACTATGAATGAATTCAAAAGTAGAGAAAGTAAAGAATAAAATTGTGCAAGTGGATTGAAAATTTAAAAAAATAATCAGTGTTGACAGCTGCCATGAAGGAGCCGTCTCACTCTCAGAGATTCTATTTATTTCTGAGCGAAAGCCAATTCACAGGGGATCGGGTGTCTGTCACTGTATTTTGGCCTTGGGCAATGTGTGTGTGTGTGTGTGTGTGTGTGTGTGTGTGTGTGTGAGAGAGAGAGAGAGAGAGAGAGAGAGAGAGAGCCAAAGAGGGAGAGGAACTGAACTAAAATGAGGTAATGGTCTAAACCATCTGTCTTGTTCTGCGAAACCTTAAGTACCACACATCCAGCCCCGCCACTGAAATTAATGCTACAGTCACCTGCTTAAAAATTCACATGGTTAAACTGAATGATGAATCCACATCGCAGGTATTTTTGGGCAAGGTGTTCAACGCACTTGATCTGCTTTAATCATTGATGTGCACACACTGAAAAAAAGCTATTTTTGGTTACTATTTATGTGAATTTAATCTAAGCAAATGGATTTGAGTTAATTCTGTGCTTTGCTTAAAAAAGTTGATTTGTTCAAATAAAAAAAAATCCAGCTGAGAAAACTTAAAATTATTATATGTAACAAACTGATGAAATATTTTCACTTTGATCCGAAGTCTTGTTTTTGTCAGCACACACAGCAGAACTTACCCTCCCATCAGACACACTAACATTATACCCTACATCCCCCCTACTGACAGGAGATATACCGAAGGCCCTAGCACAGAGAGGCAGATCTGTCCTGCTGCTGGAAAAGCAGGTGTTGGAAGGTTTGCCCAATCAGCTCCAGCAGGCACTATAAACAGGGCAGCACAGAGGCGCGCGGGCTATCAGCTGCTATTGGCCGCTCCATTAGATATGCACGTCTATGATTGGACAATCATGAGAACATGCCGCAATGCTCTGCATATGTGATTGGTTGATTATGATAACATGTTGCATTGCTACACGCAGTACAGAGCACAAAATTACTTTTAATGACATTGTATTACTCTATTAATTAAATCTGTGCAGGCTACATAAAAGTGGATACGCTTTTGTTCCCACTACTATATGCATGAGGTATAATTGACCCTTTCTGTTGAAACGTTCTCGCCTTGGGTCTGATGTCATAGATGATCGTGTATTGGCACCTTTTACATGCATGAGGGATTGGCTGTCAGGGTAAGCAGCTGCTGGTGTTGACGGAGGAGCAGCAGGTGTCCTCACAGATATAGCAGTCCTACGAGGGAGTGTGCTGCTGCAATGGCCGTCAACGTTTGGGCGACATTACTAAGCCTAGTCCCTAACACCTAAAGCTCCAGAGTGTGAACCCGAGAAAGACACCGTTGTGTATCAGAGTCACATTCTGGATGTCATGAACTTTTTTGGGAAACATCTGGAGTTCTGTTACTATTTTAGCAGCACAGTTTTCAAAGGATCTAATCCCTACTCAGTGTATTCTGTGTGCGCGTGTGTTCTCTAAAATTAAAGTCTTAAATTTGAAGGAATATGCATCCTTATAGAGTCAACCATGGATGATTACAACCCTTTTTAAATGTGTCTCAGTCCAGGTAATTATGGACTTAATAGAACCTGAGCAGAAAAAAGGGAAAAAAGGGCATGTTGAGTGCTCATGAGAAAAGGTATTGTTTTCATGCAACCTGCTGCAAACAGTGCCGTAAAATCTGATAAAAGATATATTTTTCATGTGCGTCAGTTTGTTGTTGTGTTAAAAGCCACCGAACGCATTTAACTGAAGAGTACGGCACAAAATAAAGACCCAAATATGAGATAATCCAAATTGAGAACCAAAGTCCTTGCTGTTAGATTGGACCAAAGTGGGAATTTATGACACATTAAAAAACATCATCCTGTTCCGTATCCTGTTCTGTAGGTTTAATCATTAGTGAGATATCTGGGAGTCACTCGGACACGGTCTAAAGTTTCGACTGTCTACACAAATTTGTATCGAGCGGCATTCCACTCTCATTATCTGTTTGAATTGCGGATCAATTGCGTTGGCACTTTGTGTGATAGCATCCCATAAAATCTGCTGTATCTACGGTACACCTCCTGCACAAACTGCAGATGACTTGTGCAGGTGTGTTTTATTTGTTAATAAGTTACAGTAACGGCAACTATCAGTTTATTGTCATGCTGTTTGGCTTACCCTAAAACCCCGTCGTTTCATGGCAGAAGGAGTGATAATATGTTCGTCAGGTGCAAGGTTATCAGCTGGCTTATCTGTTTCCTGGTTGCTCTGTCGCAGAAGAGCGTTTGTGTATTATGAATGATAAAACTTTGCTAAATGACTCATAACTGCACAATGTACGATCATCATTCCTGTTGACGCTGAGCATCTCCCCCCACTTCAAATGCCACAGGACTCTCACAAAAAATGCAGGGAGTTTCCTGCAAAATATTGCAGCAATATAAGTGTTTTATTACAGTTTAGTGCATTTTTGTTCACAATGCATGACTCATTCAGAGGCAAAATAATGTATGTAACAAAAACACGAAAAAGAGTCTAAGGCACTCTGGTAGTGGAAAAAAGTAAAAAGCCTTTATTGAATGGCTAATGCATCGGCAAGATTAAAAAGCGCACCTACGCGTTACGGTCATACGGCCTTCATCAGGGTGACAGGGTGACGCTCTCCTTTTCCCGATTCATTCATTCAAAACAATGTATGTATTTGTCTCTTCATGCATGCTGATCAAAGGGAGAGGGATCCGAGTTACGGAGGAAAGTATTTCGCCATAATTACTGCCTTAAATACATCAATAATTGGCAGTCATTGACCAAATGCTTGCCACCTCATTTTTGAGCAAAGTGTGAAAATGGAACAAAATTGTTATGACACAAATCAGCCGACAAACCTCGTGATGTGAAGCCTGCCCCGACACTATATATCACTGCTTGGTTTTATTGACTTGGATTACTCAGCCATGGATTGCACTGGGTCTAATATGGAGAATTTAGTGGAAGGCTTGGTTTAATCTTTGACAGTGAAGAGGTTGCACTTGTTCCAGAGCAGTCTGATTATCTGACATCACTCTTGGCTGTCATTCTGACCCCTCGGCTGTCATTGCAGTGGAAGTATTTGTCGACTGGCGTGATGAATACAGTGTCTGTTCATGTTCAGGGCCGTTAACTTTGACCTTTCTCTGGCTTTGTCATACTATGCAACCTTCTCAGTGTTCTGTTCAAACGTTCTTTTGAAACTGAAGTTGAAAACATGGCACCTGTAAATTCTATGCTGAGAGTTTCCTTGTAAAACCTGCTCTGGAAACTGCTGAATGACAAACAACACAAACTACATCAGCTGGTATGAAAGTGTTAAAAACACAAGTGAGAAGTGAAGTTCAAAGAGTCAAAAGTGGTTGCAAAGGACGAGGAGCCTGTCGAGTAACCTGAAACAAAAGAATAAATTAAAAAAAAAAACATAAAAAACTGGAAGGGCACTCGGTAGAGCACATGCCTTTGCCACGCCATATGCCAGTAGTATTGGTTCTGGATCCACAAGAATATTATCCAGATCACCAACTGTAATCAATTCTACATTAGTGCAGATTCTATTTAACGCTGAAATTTTATGAAAATATGTTTGTTGCATAATGGACAATCATTCTCTTCAGGTATATTTCAACTTCTTCTGGATCCAGAATCCAGAATATGTTCCGGATCACTTCCAAAACCGAATGAATTCATCTTTGGACAACCATCTACCATCCCATCAAATTTTGTGCCAATCCGTTCATAATATTTTGAGTTATCCTGTTAACAGTTAGAAAAACAGACAAACATGGATGAAAACATAATCACATAATCTTCTTGGTGGAGGTAAAAATAATAAATACAAAAAAAACATAGGCAATTAATGTAAGCAAGCAACAGCATAACAAATGTATAGGCAATTTAAGATGTACTTTCATGGTTTATGATCAAGATGATTAACATGCCCATAGTGACTGCTTGATAGGTTAACTGATTAAATCATTAGGCTTCCTAAGTCCAATGTTTTTGTAATTACAATTCTCACTGTTCCTTCTATGGAAAAGCATTATTTGTGAGGCAAAGTTGTATATCAGAATGCTAAAATATTCAGAGCTCTTCTTGAGATACACTGAAGTGAGGAGCGTGGTTTTAGCGAAAGCAATTTTGAAAGGTTTTTGACGTGCTTCTGCAGTTTTCAAAACACAGCACTACTGACACTAATTTCCACTGTAGGCCTAAATGCGCAGTGTTTCATAAACACTCTGGTTTGAGTCATCGCTTAGAGATTACATTCCACAAAAAAAGCCTATTGGCTAATTTGTTTATGTTGCTTGAGTTGAGTCTATCGTGTCTGTGTTGAGTATGAAAGCGAATAACGGCGTGTCTCTGCTGTGATGTCTCTGTTTCCCATTCCACCGTCAGAGTATCAAAAACGGAGGCATCTATGGTGCCTGGCACTGTATTCTAAGACGGTGGCGTCTATGGTGCCTGGCACTGTATTTAAAGACCCAAAGCCTGACAGGTGCTACAGTCTGTCATTGTTGGCACTGCGCAAACTAGCCATAGCATGCCATACACATCCACTGTACATGATTCAGTGACCTGATGCCTGAGTGTGTGGATAGCTATAGCCAAAATTAGCATTGTCCTCACTACATAATACCTCCGCAATGGAGGCAGCGTGGCTCACGGACTTACGCTCAGCTCATATTGTGTGACATTCTCGGGAGTGCCCCCCCGTACAGGCTAAATACCCCATGGTGCTTGAGGGATTGTCACCCAATTACCTCCACTCATAACAGACGAAAAGGTCAAACGTCCACACTTTGCCAAAACAAGTGCTTCCTGCAAAATACTCATTCTATTCAATACAACTTGTACTTTTACCATCACCGGTGATTCCATGATTTAAGAAAAGCTTTTTTTTTTTTTTTTTTTGCTATTTTACCATTATTGTCTCATTTTTGAAATTTACATTTTCATCTTATTCAAGAAAAAAATATATATTTATAATTTCTGATTTTACCTGCACTAGCATAACAAAATAATTGTTTTATACTTGCAAACATTTCATCCTGCATTATGACGTCACATTTCTGTCAGGAAAAAAAAAGGAGATTTGAGGTTATCTAGTTGCCTACTAACTGTACCCAGTAAAGTGATTGCAATGGCAATATACCCCGTAATTGAAGCACAATAAATAAACAAATAAATAAATACATGAAAAATCTCTATGAACTCAGCCAAACAAGGCTAAATTTACCAAAACTGAGCCAGTTGATATTGTTCATCTGATTACCTAAATATGTTAAATTGATGGTGCCAAACAATCCTTAATGTGCGCTAAGATTAACTGCAAACTAAACATCATGTCCTGACACAAATGAAATGTAGGGCACCTCCGGAATAACCACTGGCATTTTTGGGGTTCTTTTCTTTTCTTTCTTTCTTTTCTTTCTTTCTTTTCCCTGTCTTGTACAGGCTGGCCCAAAAAAACCCCAACTGAAACATAATGCAAAAACTAATTCACTTTAGTGAGATGGAGTAGTCCTGCCAAATTTATTTCTTATCAACTTCATAAAATAAATATCTTGTCTTATCAATTATTCGGTTGGGTTTTTTTTTAATTATCTTTATTACCTTATCACCTGTTTTCAAGGTGATAAGAGTTTTTGCGTCATGTTTTGGTTGGGTTTTTTTTTTTTTTTTTGGACCACCCTGTATATGGCTTTTAACATTGTTTTTGTGTTGTTTTACTAGCATAACAATTCTATATATGATCAGTTGTGTAAAATGCAATATTTACTAATGTGAAATTCTATGGTGTTGTCGTTGTGAATATTAAGTTTATTAAAAACAAAAAGGTCACCGCGAAACGGAAGTCCAAGCAAGACATGCTCCAGCGATTCAACATAAAGTTTTGTTGGGGAACGGGTGGATTTGATTGACATTCAATGCGGACACGCATTCCAAACAGTAACGAAAACGCCAAAGAAGACGCTGAGTTGAGGGGAGTGGTTGATTGATGATTGACAGATGATTGACAGGTGATTAAACACTTGGCCTGCTGGTTCATGATAGCGTCATCGTAAAATTTTTCCTTGGAACTTGGAAGGAAACGATCTTTGGCAGAAAAATATGCATTTTTTTATGACTGCATATACACTTTAAAATTGTTCATTTGGTTATTCAGAACAGGCAGAATGTAGTATTAGGTTACATGTTTTTTATTTTGCTGTAGATGACAAAAAAAGACACAGGGCTCATTCTGATTACTCATGTTCCACTCCAGTCTTTCCTCTCTTCTGCCTGACTCTGAAACTGACCGAGGTCCTTTTTCTGTACGAAAATTAAGGAATAACAGTTTCCTCCATGGTAATTTAAGAGTGTCAAACCCATCCTTTGAGAAAATGTTTTCTGTAAAATCAATTTCCTCCCATCTGCCACACTTGCTGCTGTAACTGTCTGTGGCTGACGTCAGTATAAAATTACATTTGAAGGAGAAGTTGTTCACTTCTGTTAATTCACTTTGATACACACACACACACACACACACACACACTTAGACACACACCACCCACCCACCGCGTCTTTTATCCTTTTCTTTATTGTCCTCTTGGCGAAGAAAAGGAAGGAAGGAAGGTAGGAACTAGGGAAGGAAGGATGGGTCCATTGCTTTAATCAGATCAGGTCTCCACACTCTTGCTTACTGCCTCTGCCAGGTTATATTTTAGGTTCTCTGTTTTTTAGTTTGTTTTTTGTTTTGTTGTCAGCAGGAGTACAAAACTGTACCCACCAAATTTTCATGAAACTTGCTGGAAGGGTGTAGCATGAACCAAGGAAGAACATATTAAATTCTGGACCGAATCCAAATCACGGAGTGGATACAAAAATTATTTTCCACTTTAGGTAATATTTTGCAAGATAGGGTTTTTGGCCTTGGAGGACTAAATGCCATACATCTCATAATCTAGTAGGTAAAGTTTAGTAGTTACAAAACATACCCAAGTGTAGAAATATAATGACTCCATACTGGTTACAGATTAGCATTTCATATAAGAGCGGACAATTCACCTTGGCTGAGGTTTCTCCAAGTGCCCTCCTAGTTAGGACATGTGGTCGAATTGTTATTATTATTATTATTATTATTATATTATTATTATTATTAATAATAATAATCCATGTATGTATGTATGTATTTTTTTTTTTTTTTTATTTTGTTGCTGCTGTGTTGTTGTTGTTATTGTTGATTTTTTTTTGGAGGTATCAAGCAGTTTTTGGATTTTATTACCCGATGTGATTCACTCTCTGTCAGCACAGTATCAGATGACTGCGCAAAAAAAGCTTGCCAGTTTCCTGCGTATCCCATAAATTACATGCGGCCCATAAATGTAAATGTAAATTACCGAAGCCTGAGAGCAGATTCTGTGGGCTCCCCTCTCACGACCGAAGCATGCTTCTGTGTAAAAGGATAGCCCGGAAAAGTACATCACAGACCAGTTTTAGAAAGCCGCAGTCTGAGGTTACCGCTGGTGCTTCCGCCTTTCGGGAGAAACAGAGCAGGAAGCGAGAGGCGAAACATGACTCCCTGACCCCTCCTTCTTTCCCAGCCATCCAAAAAAGTTTGGCCCCTCAAAATATTGGTGAGACATTTGGGCCCTTTTTCACGACTTCCGGAAAGAGGTCGCCCGTCTTGATTTAAGCCGGTCCCATTAATAGCAGCCTGCCGGTAAAACCTTGGAGCCGGAGCGCATGTGGTAAGAGAGGGGCGTTTCGGTGGGGTCAGGTGGGAGTCGTTACAGGCTGTGTGCAAACTGGGGTTTTTTTTTTCGACTTTGGAAATGACACCACTGTGCATATCTCACTATCATTCTCAATAACTCAAGGGTAGCAAAGACTATTATTTGTTTGTTTATTTGTTTGTTTTTTCATTTATTTACTTTTTTAGATGCTGCCATTTTGGACAGGTCTTGCTCAAAAAAGTGGTCAATGATCTTAAGCGACTACCTGGTAAAATAAGTTAAAAATTATTATTATTATTATTATTATTAATAATAATAATAATAATAATAATAATAATAATAGTGGGCCATAATGGTAAGCAACGCTGTTCCTAAAAACCTTTGTTTTTCATGTGATTAGTGCAGAGGCAAACTTCTTGAAAACTTTACATTTTTCATTTTGCTGATGGATTTCTGGAAGACTGTGAGTGAGCACTACAACTGCACTCTAACTGCACTCTAACTGCACTACAGCTGCACTCTAACTGCACTACAACTGCACTAACTGCACTACAACTGCACTACAACTGTACTCTAACTGCACTACAACCGCACTCTAACTGCACTACAACTGCACTACAACTGCACTAACTGCACTACAACTGTACTCTAACTGCACTACAACTGCACTGCACCACAACTGTACTCTAACTGCACTACAACTGCACTCTAACTGCACTACAACTGCACTCTAACTGCACTACAACTGCACTCTAACTGCACTACAACTGCACTCTAACTGCACTACAACTGCACCACAACTGTACTCTAACTGCACTACAACCGCACTCTAACTGCACTACAACTGCACTACAACTGTACTCTAACTGCACTACAACTGCACTACAACTGTACTAACTGCACTACAACTGCACTACAACTATACTCTAACTGCACTACAACTGCACTCTAACTGCACTCTAACTGCACTACAACTGCACTCTAACTGCACTACAACTGCACTACAACTATACTCTAACTGCACTACAACTGCACTACAACTATACTCTAACTGCACTACAACTGCACTACAACTGTACTCTAACTGCACTACAACCGCACTCTAACTGCACTACAACTGCACCACAACTGTACTCTAACTGCACTACAACCGCACTCTAACTGCACTACAACTGTACTCTAACTGCACTACAACTGCACTCTAACTGCACTACAACTGCACTCTAACTGCACTACAACTGCACTACAACTGCACTCTAACTGCACTACAACTGCACTACAACTGCACTCTAACTGCACTACAACTGCACTCTAACTGCACTACAACTGCACTACAACTGCACTCTAACTGCACTAACTGCTGTACTCTAACTGCACTACAACCGCACTCTAACTGCACTACAACTGCACTACAACTGCACTCTAACTGCACTACAACTGCACTCTAACTGCACTACAACTGCACCACAACTGTACTCTAACTGCACTACAACTGCACTCTAACTGCACTACAACTGCACTACAACTGCACTCTAACTGCACTAACTGCACTACAACTGCACTCTAACTGCACTACAACTGCACTACAACTGTACTCTAACTGCACTACAACTGCACTCTAACTGCACTACAACTGCACTACAACTATACTCTAACTGCACTACAACTGCACTACAACTGCACTATAACTGCACTCTGACTGCACTACAACTGCACTCTAACTGCACTCTAACTGCACTACAACTGCACCACAACTGTACTCTAACTGCACTACAACCGCACTCTAACTGCACTACAACTGCACTCTAACTGCACTACACAAACTGCAAACTGCACAAACTGCACTCTAACCGCACTACAACCGCACTGCACTCAACTGCACTACAACCGCACACACAACTGCACTCTAACTGCTAACCGCACTACAACCGCACTCTAACTGCACTACAACAACTGCACTCAACTGCACTACAACTGCACTACAACCGCACACACAACTGTACTCTAACTGCACTACAACCGCACTCTAACTGCACTGCACAACTGCACTCTACAACACTCTAACTGCACTACAACTGCACTCAACTGCAACTGCACTGACTGCACTACAACCGTAAACTGCACTACAACTGCACCACAACCGTACTCTAACTGCACCACAACCGCACTCTAACTGCACCACAACTGCACTAACCGCACTCTAACTAACCGCACTACAACTGCACTACAACTGCACTACAACTGCACTAAACTGCACTACAACTGCACTACAAACTGCACTCTAACTGCACTACAACTGCACTACAACTGCACTCTAACTGCACTACAACTGCACTCTAACTGCACTACAACTGCACTACAACTGCACTCTAACTGCACTACAACTGCACTCTAACTGCACTACAACTGCACTACAACTGCACTACAACTGCACTACAACTGCACTACAACTGCACTCTAACTGCACTGCACTCTAACTGCACTACAACTGCACTACAACTGTACTCTAACTGCACTACAACTGCACTCTAACTGCACTACAACACTACAACCGCACCTAACTGCACCACAACTGCACTGCACTACAACCGCACTCCAACTAACTGCACTCTAACTGCACTACAACTGCACCACAACTGTACTTAACCGCACTACAACCGCACTCTAACCGCAACCGCACTACAACTGTACAAACTGCACTACAACTGCACTACAACTGCACTAAACTGCAACTGCACAAACTATACTCTAACTGCACTACAACCGCACAACTGCACTGCACTACAACCGCACTCTAACCGCACTACAACCGCACTACAACCATACTCTAACCGCACCACAACCGCACTATACAACTGCACTGCACTACAACTGTACTCTAACTGCACCACAACTGCACTCTAACTGCACTACAACTGCACTCTAACTGCACTACAACTGCACTCTAACTGCACTACAACTATACTCTAACTGCACTAACTGCACTACAACCGCACTGCACTCCGCACTACAACCGCACTCTAACCGCACTACAACCGCACTCAACCATACTACAACTGCACTACAACCGCACTACAACTGCACCGCACTGCACTCTAACAACTGCACTACAACTGCACTCTAACTGCACTACAACTGCACTACAACTGCACTACAACTGCACTACAACTGCACTTTCTAACTGCACTACTACAACTGCGCCTAACTGCACTACAACCGCACCACAACCGTACAACTGCACTCACTAATACTGCACTACAACAACTGCAACTTTAACTGCACTACAACTGCACTACAACCGCACCACAACCGTACAACTACAACCGCACTAACCGCACTACAACTGCACACAACTGCACTTAACTGCACAACCGCACTGCACTCAACTAACTGCACTACAACTAACTGCACAACTGCACTAACTGCACTCTAACTGCACTACAACTGCACTACAACTGCACTCTAACTGCACTACAACTGCACTCTAACTGCACTACAACTGCACTCTAACTGCACTCTAACTGCACTACAACTGCACTCTAACTGCACTACAACTGCACTACAACTACAACTGCACTACAACTGCACTCTAACAACTGCACTCTAACTGCACTACAACTGCACTCTAACTGCACTACAACTGCACTACAACTGCACTCTAACTGCACTACAACCGCACCACAACTGTACTCTAACTGCACTACAACCGCACTAACTGCAACTACAAACTGTACTCACTACAACTGCACTAACTGCACTACAACCGCACTACAACTGCACTCTAACCGCACTACAACTGCACTCAACTGCACTACTACAACAACCGCACCACAACTGCACTCTAACTGCACCACAACCGTACCACAACTGCACTAACCGCACTCTAACTGCACCACAACTGCACTACAACTATACTGCACTACAACCGCACTCTAACCGCACTCTAACTGCACTACAACCGTCAACTGCACCACAACTGTACTCTAACTGCACTACAACTGCACTACAACCAACCGCACTCTAACCGCACTACAACCGCACCACAACTGCACTCTAACTGCACCACAACCGCACTACAACTGCACTGCACTAACACAACTGCACCACAACTGCACTACAACCGCACTAAACCGCACTACAACCGCACCAACTGCACAACTGCACTCAACCGCAAACTGCACAACCGCACCACCATAACCGCACAACTGCACTAACTGCACCAAACCGCACCAAACTGCACCTAACAACTGCACTTTAACTAACAACCGCAACTACAACTGTACAACTGCACCTACAACTGCACCACAACCGTACTAACTGCAACTACAACTGCACTACAACTGCACCACAACCATAACCTAACTGCACTACAACCGCACTCTAACTGCACTACAACACTCTGACAACTGCACCACAACTGTACTAACCGCACTACAACCGCACTCTAACTGCACTAAACCGTACTTTTAACTGCACCACAACTGCACTCAACTATGAACTGCACTACAACTGCACTACAACTATACTGCACAACTGCACTAAACTGCACTCTAACTGCACTAACCGCACTCTAACCGCACTACAACACTGCACACTACTGCACTCTAACTGCACTACAACTGCACCACAACTGCACCGCACTACAACCGCACTCTGACTGCACTACCACAAACTGCACTCTAACTGCACTACAACCGCACCACAACTATACTCTAACTGCACTACAACCGCACTACAACTGCACTACAACTGCACTAAACTGCACTACAACCGCACACTCTGCACTCTAAAACTGCACTACAACTGCACTAACTATACCGCACTCTAACAACTGCACTACAACTGCACTACAACTATACTCTAACTGCACTACAACTGCACTACAACTGTACTCTAACTGCACTACAACTGCACTCTAACTGCACTACAACTGCACTACAACTGCACTCTAACTGCACTACAACTGCACTCTAACTGCACTACAACTGCACTACAACTGCACTCTAACTGCACTACAACTGCACTCTAACTTCACTACAACTGCAGCATGGAAGCCGCCCCAGGTTTTAAGATATAATTAATTAATTACATGCAATAAATTAACAAACAAATACTTCTCTTTGGTGCACAATGGTTGACTTCTCAGCTGGAGACCATAGGAAGTATTTTGGCAATAAGTACTTATCTTTTAGTATTGAGATTCAGTGATTCGGCCTGTGGGAAATGCGTCAGTATGTTTGTATTTTGACTGGTCAGTTATGTACCGAAATTCATCAGTCCTCAGTATTTTCCTGTGCCATACGTGTATATTTGGGCAAGCTCAAGATTTAATCCCACACCCTCGTTCTGTTCTCTAAATTAGGCCATGTGCGTAGGAACTGTCCAATAAAACAACCAAAATTAACGCATTCCAAAATGATTGATGGCACACTATTTACCAGAGATTTAAAATGTGCATTTACCCATTAAATGCATATCATGAGAAGTTCAATAGTTATGCACTAGAATAGTTTTGTAAATGAAACATGTTGAACTTCAGAAAATGTGTAACAACTGAGTAAATGCGCTATAGATGATTTAAGCGTTTTTTTAACTACGCACCACAGTGTGAAATCCATAGTCAATTTATTTAGTGATATTCTTTGTTAGTTTTCATGAAGTCTACAGCTTGTGTGAATTGTATAGCATGAGAAACTATATTCATGTATGTGTACATTGATATACATAGAACATGGATAATAATAATAATAACTATTATTATTATAATTTTTTATCTGTTTATTTATTTACTTATTTATTTCATTGATTAGCTCAGGGAGTACTACAATGTAGAAGAGGAAATGTTGGAATTGAGCCAGAGAACTTAATCAAGCTGATGGTTTGATTGTTGTTACAATAACGCTCTCTACTGGTGAGAAACAAGCACTGCTCCACTGAATTGGATTTCTGACACAGATTTAAAAAAAAAAAAAAAAAAAACGCCAATGACCAATACTGGTGCACAGTGAATGTAGTTAAGCATTAAAAAAATTTGAACGGTCAGCCTGCATCAAAACATTTGCAAAGAACAGTGCTTTTCTAAATTTTCTTTCAGCAGGCAGGTCACTTTAATACAAACCCAAACCAAGTCTTATTTACAAGGACAGATGGGAGAGCAACCAGAAATAACAGGTACAAAGAGGGCTAAATGCAGTAAGATATCAAAATCAAAGCTGTTGAAAACCTATCATGTGGCGACTTGTTTAAAAGAGCTCCCAGCACAAGATAATTACATTTATATTTTTTTGAAAAATTTATTTCAGTGCTCTAAGTGTTAAAAAGGCTGAAAATCAGTCAAATTTCCCTCTGTGACTTACTCTATCTCCCTCTGTGAATCACTGAGTATTTCCCTCTGTCAATCACTGTGTATCTCCCTCTGTCAATCACTGTGTATCTCCCTCTGTCAATCACTGTGTATCTCCCTCTGTGAATCACTGAGTATCTCCCTCTGTCAATCACTGTGTATCTCCCTCTGTGAATCACTGAGTATCTCCCTCTGTCAATCACTGTGTATCTCCCTCTGTGAATCACTGTGTATCTCCCTCTGTCAATCACTGTGTATCTCCCTCTGTGAATCACTGTGTATCTCCCTCTGTCAATCACTGTGTATCTCCCTCTGTGAATCACTGAGTATCTCCCTCTGTCAATCACTGTGTATCTCCCCTCTGTCAATCACTGTCCCTCTGTCTCCCTCTGTCAATCACTGTGTATCTCCCTCTGTGAATCACTGTGTATCTCCCTCTGTCAATCACTGTGTATCTCCCTCTGTCAATCACTGTGTATCTCCCTCTGTCAATCACTAAGTATCTCCCTCTGTCAATCACTGTGTATCTCCCTCTGTGAATCACTGTGTATCTCCCTCTGTCAATCACTGTGTATCTCCCTCTGTCAATCACTGTGTATCTCCCTCTGTCAATCACTGTGTATCTCCCTCTGTGAATCACTGTGTATCTCCCTCTGTCAATCACTGTGTATCTCCCTCTGTCAATCACTGTGTATCTCCCTCTGTCAATCACTGTGTATCTCCCTCTGTCAATCACTGTGTATCTCCCTCTCACTGTGTATCTCCTCTGTCAATCACTGTGAATCTCCTCTGTCAATCACTGTGTATCTCCCTCTGTCAATCACTGTATCTCCCTCTGTCAATCACTGTGTATCTCCCTCTGTGAATCACTGAGTATCTCCCTCTGTCAATCACTGTGTATCTCCCTCTGTCAATCACTGTGTATCTCCCTCTGTGAATCACTGAGTATCTCCCTCTGTCAATCACTGTGTATCTCCCTCTGTCAATCACTGTGTATCTCCTTCTGTGAATCACTGAGTGTCTCCCTCTGTCAATCACTGTGTATCTCCCTCTGTGAATCACTGAGTATCTCCCTCTGTCAATCACTGAGTATCTCCCTCTGTCAATCACTGTGTATCTCCTCTGTCAATCACTGAGTATCTCCCTCTGTCAATCACCCTCTGAGAATCACTGTGTATCTCCCTCTCTGAATCACTGAGTATCTCCCTCTGTGAATCACTGAGTATCTCCCTCTGTCAATCACTGTGTATCTCCCTCTGTCAATCACTGTGTATCTCCCTCTGTGAATCACTGAGTATCTCCCTCTATGAATCACTGAGTATCTCCCTCTGTGAATCACTGAGTATCTCCCTCTGTGAATCACTGTGTATCTCCCTCTGTCAATCACTGTGTATCTCCCTCTGTGAATCACTATCTCCCTCTGTCAATCACCTTGGGAATTCTCAGAACTCATGTCCAGTTGAGCGACAATAAACATCGCCCCTGTGATTGGCTGATAGAGACTTCATGGCAAGAATGAGGAGGCATTTTACCAGACTATGAGGATGAAATACTTCTTATCATTGTTGCTACCTCTGCCAAAGAGGTCATGTTTTCACCCCTGTTTATTTGTCTGTTCATCCATCTGTCTGTCTGTTAACGGGATGACTCAAAAAGTTATCAATGGTTTGGCACGAAATTTGGCAGGATGATAGGTGGAAGTCCAAGGAAGAGTTGATTTGATTTTAGAAGTGATCTGGAATATATTCTGTAACCAAAAGAGCACATATGTGGCATGGCGGAGGTATGCGCACTACCGAGTGCCCTCAGTTGTTTTTTCCCCCCTCCTCCTTAAGATGTAAGGCATCGTTCTCTATTTTCAGAACCACATGCAGAACCTGATCTAACGTTCACTCGCTTTAGGTGTACGTTTGAGTCCATGAGGGACATGAGCGAATGGGCTCATCACATTCTTCTTCTCACCCGCCCGAGACAGAGATTAATCACCGCGAAGATTCCCATCCCTTACTGAGTCAGGGGCAGAAGTTAGAGGTTCCCCCTGCAGTAACTTCAGCAGAGAACGTCGAGACCTTTGAGGCAGTGTTTTTTTTCTGGAATGTGACCTGTAAATCAACTTGTGGAGGTACATTTCCAAATCTGCTGCACATGTGTCGTTCCAGGTAACTGACATCACTCAGAACTGATGTGTGAAGGTGCCAGGGAATTCCCATCCTGTTTATTTCATTTGCTCATATCATTATTAAGTGAAGGTAAGAGCGAGAAAGGTTCAGAGGGAAGGGAGGAACGGATCTGACAATGTGAGTGGAATGTACACCAAGTCTCAGGGGCTGCATTTTCAACATTTCTGACCGTGTGGAGCAGCCTGGGTCCAATCCTCTCTGCATTAAACTACACTGGAGTTAGTTACTTGGGTCAAAATGACTCTGTAAAGTGAGTATTACATGGGGATATATCCCAGGGCATGATTACTGACCACATCGAATACGTTCACCAAGTAAAACCCTGAACCCTCAGAAATCTGGAACATTCTAGGCACATGATCCCGTTTGGTGATATTCTGTAGCCTCCAGGAACAACGTAACCCCTGTGCTCCTCTCCATCAGAAACAGCCCTCCTTCACCGTGTTCCCCAAGATGGCAGATCATTCCATCATAAAAATAATTTGTCAGGTGAGGCGAGAATAAAAGAATAGTGAGTTTTTCAGACGTTTGGACTAAATTACTGCTCTGCCAAAAGAGATGAAATTGAGCTAGTTTTGCACAGTCAATAGGGAATTGCTCAACTAGTTTATTTACTCTACTAAGGCAGTGCCCTTTGCCGTGTGCTCCTTAAGATATCAAGCTCCTCTTCCTAATTAGTCGAGCTCTGCTTTCAGCAGGCCTGGCATTTAGGAGTCCAGGGCCTTCGATGGAAAAAGTGAAGACCGGACAGTTGACTGAAGTCTGAGGCTAATTAGCCGATGTAGCAAGAGCCGCGCTCCCCACTGGGAGGTTAGTAGCTGCTTCCTGTCCAAGATATCATGTCTGGCCCCTCGGTGCTGATAGATCATATTACAAAAAATGTGTTTGACTGTCAGCACCGGCCCAGTCCACTCTCCCCAGCACACACACACACTCACGCCTCACACACATACATCAAACAAAGATAGTGCACGCATCTGACATTTACTGCACACGGTCACTTTCCTATTCAGGACAACCACGCAAGTGAGGAATAGTGGTGCGTCACTCACACAAGCACATGCACACACACACATACATGCAAGTACGTACTCGCACCACTCACACACACGCACACACACACACACACACAAGCACACATACAAAGACATACTGACACCTCTCACACACACACACACATATGCACGTACGTACTCGCACCACTCATACACACACATACACAAACACACATACATTCACTCACACACACACACACACACAGACATGCACGTATGTACTCGCACCACTCATACACACACATACACAAACACACATACATTCACTCACACACACACACACACACACACATGCACACATGCACTCACACCACACACACATGAACACACAGGCGCATATGCACATGTGCAAACACACACACACACACACACTCACATTCATGCACTCACGCCACACGCGCGCAAACACACATGCATGCATGCAGTCACACACCACACACATACACACACACACACACGCATGCACACATGCACTCACACCACACACACACAAACACACAGATGCATATGCACATGCGAAAACACACAGACACACACTCACATTCACGCAAGCACACACACACATGCATGCATTCATGCCACACGCACACAAACACACATGCATGCATGCACTCACGCACCACACACACACACACGCATGCATACATGCACTCACACCACACACACACACACACACACACACACACACACACGCATGCAAAAATGCACTCTCACACCACACACACACACACACACACACACACACACACACACGCATGCATACATGCACTCACACACACACACACACACACACACACACACACACACACGAGTGCACATGCATGCACTCACACAGCATACACACATGCGCTCATGCACGTATGCACTCACACACACACACACACACACACACGAGTGCACATGCATGCACTCACACAACATACACACATGCGCTCATGCACGTATGCACTCACACCCCACACACACACACACACACACACACACACACACGCACAGAGTGCACATGCATGCACTCACACAGCCTGCACGCATGCGCTCACACCGCAAGAATGGCTACAGAAAATGGAGCAACATGACAATCTCATGGCTCCCATGTGGGTCATTTGGTTTGAGTGAGAATTTGGTGAAAATATGTGAATTATTTGCAGCTGCTGCAGAGCTACTGAAATGTTCGTATTTGCAGAAGAAGATTCACATTTTTGCTGGGCTTTACATAAGTAGTTTGAATAAGATAATCAAATGCCACTGAAATAACATTGTTCAGTCAGTCAGGAACTCACTCGATAAGCATAGCTCGATAAACGCTGTTGGTGGATGTCAGCAACATTTATTCCCAAAACGGCAGCATTCTCCCCATGGACGAAGGAGAGGTATGGGGTTTCGAAAATTAACAGGCAAACTGCTCTGGGCTACAGGAATGTTTGCAACAAATTTTAGTCATGGGGTGTCTGATATCAATAAAACCTCTTCTGTCTGCACCAGAAACAACCACCAAAAGTGTGACATGATTCCCATCAAAACGGACTGAGTCACTGCATTTCAAATTTTTAATTTGAGTAAGTTAGGGCACAACAGGAAACATTAAGATCTGCCAGAATCTTCTGTGCACCCAGGAATGTAGAGGGCAGATTTGGAATAGGTCCCATTGCAGCTGTTCAATATATAAATTAGGAAATAGAGGTTGAATAAATAAATAATAAAGTTTGAACAGGAGGCACAAAACATTGTGCGATTCCCATGAAAACTGTTCAAACTAACATTAGTGATTTGCAGCAGCAATGACGGCCAAGTAAAAAACATCACATCCCCAAACACTTCGTTTCAGGGATATGAATACTGCAGACACCAGATCTCATCTTTTGAAAGTTTTGACTTGGTTTGTTTAAGATGACCAGGCAAGCTATTGTAGGGCCACTTACTGGAATGTAAATAATTTTCAGATGGACTCCTGACAGAAATTTGAAAACAGGGCTGCGACCGAATAGTCTTTTTTGTCAAGGAAAGTTCCTAACTCCTAAAAAATGATCTGGAAATAATTACGTGGCAGCCATGACAAGGGATTCGAATTCTTTAAATGTTAAGGAAAGATGTCTCAGTGCTTCCTAATTTACCACCTTTAGCATAGGGTACACAGAACCATCCTTTTCGAAAAGAAAGGAGATAACGCTATTCCACAATTCTGCGCAGCTGCAATATTTAAAGCGACGACCATTCATCCGGCCAATCGCATAAAGAAACGTATATGATGGGCAGGGGGCTGATGATTACGTTGCCTAATGTAAGTGCATTCGGATTCTCTAATTAGCGCGGTTGTGTTCCTAAGTCATCAGGAATTCCCTTTTACACCTTTCCTTTACCTTATGATGTTTTCCACAAAGGTTAAAGAGAAGTGGTTAGGTTTTAGTGGATAGGACGTAATTTTTTGACTATTCGACGCAGCCCAGGTCTCATTTTCCTCACATCACAGTTAATTCTTGACTTTGGTCACCTGCCACCTGACTGATGCACGGCAGCCATTTTGCTCCAGAGGACTCACCACACATCAGCTGAGACAGAAAGGTTACATTTCTATTAAAGTGATCATTTCTTAATAAAAATCAAATTTTGGCTTATAATATTTTCAGGAGTTGTTCACACTTGCCCATCTTTTTGATAATTCAATATAAAAAAGCGAGGCATTACTCATTTTCCAACCTTCATCAATGAAATATTTTAATGCATCATGAGTAAGAAATAGTCGACGATGCCACACGTAAGACAAACACTTTTCCTACTGAACATATTCTAATCATCAGACAGTCCCTCGTTCACAGGACAGACAACACTTCCAATAATTCCAGGACCCAGCAGTTTTCCGCACAGATTTCCGGTGCAGTCACACCCGACCCACAATTCCACACCGATCACGAGACCCAGAGGAGCACCTGCGATGGCGTGAGCCACGTCAGAACACATTTACAGCAAACCACAACCTCCATATCACAAATATTTTTTAGTCCTTTGTTCATTGGCAAAAGAATATATTTTAAAAAAAGTGTCCAACAAAATGTCAAGTGTATTAAAATAGATCTGTAAAACACTGCACAGTTTTTTCCCGGAAAGTTCAGTTTAAACAAATAAAAAACCAAGGATCGACTCCCGATTTAGGACATGGCTCCTGAGGAGTTTTCCCCTGCCACACGAGCCCTGATATCGGTGAACATTCCTCCAATGGACTTCCAGCAGTGACTGTGATCATCATGAACCACCAATCAGGTGGTGCCAAAATCTGTCATCAGGCTGTGATTGACAAATCATCGTTCTTTTCTGCCAAAAGGTCAAAGACAGCACAGGACATGATTTGGGGGGCCTTAAATAAATCACACATAACTACGACATGTTTAAATAGATTACCGTGTTAAGTCAAACCTCATTGTTCCCACAGGGAGATTTATCTCTGGAGTGTACAGGTACACCAGTACCCTTTGATTAAATTTGTCAGACTCCCCTAATTCCGATTTGATTTAAAACTAAGTAGCAGTTTACCATATGACCCCCCAGCCACTGGGGGCGCACTTACATAGTTCAAAGCTTGCACAGAGAAGTGGATTTATTGGCATTTGCTTAATATGTAATAAATCTCAAGCTGGAATGGAAATATGACTCTAGTCCACATTACCATCTGTGCGTAAGTGTATTTGCTCAATACACGACATCCCCGCTTCACAGACCTGATAAATCACACAGAATACAGAAGTCTGGCACATACAGGACCACTGGAAAAAACGCGCAATACAGGATGACAGAAAATTGTCTCCCAAGCTGGGTGAAATTTTATCACTTAAATAGCATTTGAAAATGGAGACATGTTGGCGCTGAATGTAAAATGAACATTAGCTGCAGGTGCAGATGGTAAGGAAGCTGTGAAAGCTGAGATAAGAGAGGACTGTTCAAACTGAGAGGGTCTGTGTGGACTTAAACCACTGCGTGGACACAGTCATTTTCATTTCTTGTTGAATTCAACTTTTCAAAAACTAAAGGTCTGCCGGGAGAAAGGACAATCCAATTTTGAGAAACAAAATTTTCAAAGTAGAGCATAAAGATCTTCTTTTGATTTACAGCAATATGTTCCTTATTGGGCTCAGTGATTATGACAAATATGATATATGCCTATTTAGGTTGCATGATATGTGTGCAAATCCCTAATTATTATTTGTAAATATAAAATATTACTTTCAGGGAATGTGTAGTTTGAAGTATATTGTTCACAACAGAGAATCTACACATTTGTAAAATCGGTATCATCCCATAAGTCCCAACTGGCTACAAAAGACAAATCCTTTACACATTGGGGTGACGCATACAATCATTTGCAAAAAATCAAAACATACACACACACACACACACACACACACACACACAAATGGTATTAATCAATAGTGGTTAAGGATAGTAAAAGAAAAACTTTTTGCATGAGATTAAGTGCCACCGATGACCCTACTCCCTGAACCGAGCAGGTGAATTAAGAAGAGTAATCTGGTGGTGCGAGTCAAGGCTCCGCAAAATGGCTCCAGACACAGGCCTCTGGACCGAGGAATCGCCGAGTCCCGTGTCAAAATCATATCCATATTACTGGCACGCAGCTTCATGGAAACAAGATTGAAAAATAATAATAATAGTAAGTCCATCAAAATTATTGTCTTTCCAGCCAGGCACATCATTTCACCTGAATTTGCACACAAGGAAGATAATTACAAATAAATATATAAATAGTTAAATGAATAAATCGATAAATAACAACCAATGAATATTTCAGCATTGTTCAAAGTGACGGCAACAGAGAGGAGAAGAAACGGATGCTTCAGTCGTTGGGTAACGGCTCTCTGTCCCAGACTGAGAGAAGTACTTCCAGCAGTTTGGGCCAAAGCCAGCGAGACAGTTCTGCTCAAATCCACAAGTCCGCATTAAACCACTCCCACACAGGTCAAAACACACACATCAAACCCGTCCGCTGGCCACCGATCACCTTAAAAGTTGTCTGTAGCATTCCGCACATCTTTCTCTCATTAATAAAAAAAAGGCAATGTCTTTTGGGAGAAATTAAAGTTTGGCTTGGTAGCAAAAAAAAGACCATTTAAAAAAGTGTTTATTTTTGGCATCTCAGTACTGTAGAATGTAGGTGAAAAGGTCAGATGGACAGATAACGCGCGTGAGGATGTGTGTAGCTCCTTACAGAGTCAAAAATGTTAAAAAAGAAAGACGGACAGAAGGAGTGAAGCACACATCTGTACCAAGACCTTCACAGTCCCGTCAAAAACTTCATTTCGCATAATCAACAGGCGTTGGCATGAAAATACTCAACTCTCCACAAAAAAATCAAAAATTTTGTAGTTTTTCTTAAAGTCTTTTTTTCCCTATTACAGCTATATTAATACTGTGACACATTATTCCCTATTTTTGTTTGAAGGCTCCTAAGGTTTATAAATATATATACAGTGAACATGCTTCCTTCATACCTGAATTCATATGGCATACGCCGTTCATGGGAGAATATTAACCAGTTTCTGCTCAAATAAGCTATCAATGTATCATCCCGCTAATGTCAGCCACTGATACACAACCACCACGAGGAGCTGTTCCTTTCTCCCTTATTGTAATCAAAGCAGTTCTTATTACGCTCGTAAAAAATGCCTCAAATAATACTTAATATCATAAATATGTGGCATTGTTCAATATATTCATCAGTTTATTAAGGCCAAGTATGTTAAGAAATAAGACATAAAAAAACAAGTAAAAAAACCTCATAAGCGCTGAGGGTCTTGGGTTTAAAAAAACAGGAGCAGAGAACGACACGTTTTTTGCAGTCTAATCCTTGGAAACATCTCGAGGTGAGCTTGGTAAGAACCTAACTCTTATTTTGTTTGCACAGTACCTTTTACTAGAATCCAAAACATTTATAAAAAGGTTTGTTTTGTTCGTTTGAAATTGAGCAGGTGATGGCCAGCATTTCTTGTTGGGCAGTTGCTAGGCTAACAGTAAGTCAGGGTGTAAGGAGGGCCGTTAGTTTGTGTTCGCCGTTGCTCTGCTACTGGGGAATACTGCTCTGCAGTAACGTGGAGGCTCCACCAGAGGGCGCTGTGCTGGGGGATTTCATCCAAGGGAGGGAAAGCAGGGAGGTGCCAGTTGTGGTGGTAGCCATCATGGTAACCTGGATAACCTGCTCGCGCTGGATCAGTCGGATCAGGTCCTTCAGGCGCTCAAGGGACGCCCGAGCGTCCTTCTGCTTGACCAGCAGGCTGTTCTTCAGGTCCTTGCATTTCTAAGACAGGGAGGAGAGGTGTCATTCCCAACCGAAAAAAGAGAAAAAAACAGCTAACACTTCACAAAAAGCTTCCTCTTTCACTAGTACCTACATTATCTGTTAAATGCTAGCAATGGAAAAATTTTTGTTCCCCTCATTAGCCTCATGAAGTCATGTTCAGTATTAACTTAGTTGTTAACCTTAATTCATGCTAATAGAGGAACTAAAAATAGTTAATGGGTTTGTTAATTGATAATTACCCATACATTTGCCAAATGCATTAGTAATCAATAAATACAATATTTATTGACAAATATGTATCATGATGTATACTCACAGTGCCCTCCACTATAATTGGCGACCTTAAAAAAAAATATTTATTAAAAACGCTATGGAAAAATGTGGTTGCTGATAATCTGATCAATATTTAATTCAAAATACTTTTAATCGTGAATGAATAAAAAATGACTGAAGGAAAAAAATCATACAATCAATGGTCTTCTCAAAAATATTTGTGCCAAAACCACTGGCACTCCAAGAAAATCTTTGAAGACAAATCTAAATGTTTAACACACAGTTTGTGAGGGTCCTTCAGCTCAAACTTGCTCTATGTGTAATGAACACATTTCTAACGTGTGATCGGATTCTGGGGAAGGAGAGCAAAGAAATACCACATTCCTTCACCAGGTAGCTATTACAGCCGTAAGCTGCACACTGAGCAGGCATAGCCAGGGTTTTTCCTGCACAGACAATTTGGTGGCGGCCGCCACCGCCAAATTTCTTACTGTCACCAGCTCACGGCGTGATGCTCGGTGTTTTTATGGGAAACTCAACCGGGAAAAGCCTCATAACCAGGACATTCAAGTCCATGTAAACGCACTCACTGTCAGGATCTGTCACTTCAGTGAATTCTAAGTGCAATTCCAGCACGCATCCACAGGTAGTGGCGGTGGCACTGTATCGAAATCAGCACCATTTAAGATGCTACGAAAAGAGCCGAAGAAAGAGAGTCGTTCACCGACCCCATAGATATATACCTAGGCTGTATTTCATTCCGTAGGGTAAATCCCTACACCCTACACCCTGCAAAGTCAGTTCCCTTCATAGTGAAAACTCTGTGAAGGGCAGCAGGGAGTAGGGTTTTCAATTAACGGTCGTTTGGAATGTCCTTCGACATATTTCGCGGCTGCTGCTTTCTGCTTAAGCAAGAGTAAACAAACGCAGCCAGTTCACTGGAGAACTCTTTTCACTGGCCATTTATCGGCTTCGCGGTAGCTTTATGAGCAACCGCACAGCTTTCATAAGGCGACAAATAGCCAGGGGGTAAAAATAAAAGACGACATAACTAGCAATACCTAGGCTACTATCTATTTTTAATGTACAGCACTTTGGAAACCTTGAGTTTATTTAAACTGTGCTTTATAAATAAAGATGGATTGGATTGGATTGGATTAGGCTGTATTCCAAAAGCTAGGGTTGTTCACTTCAAAGTGCACATAATGAGGGCCACGCCCCCCGAAGCCATATTGAAGGGCATTCCAATCGAAAGTGTGCAAAACTCATCCATTCAAAGGGCCCTACAAAATGGCCATTTTCAAAGTGAGCAAGAGATGGTCACTTTGCTCCCACAATGCCGTGTGACGACCCGAGCCTAGTGATGTGTATGATTCAACGTCATTCAAGAAAATGACAACAATGGCTAATAGCTAGCGTACAGAAAGCTGACAAACCTAGCTTGATGGCTTACTACAGTCGACTGGCTATCGCTAGTTATGTCGTTTTTAATTTTTACCCGTGGCTATTTTTCGCATTATGAAAGCTATGCGGTTGGTTATAAAGCTACTGTGAAATAAATGGCCAGTGAAAGCAGTTCTCCCGTGAACTGCCTGCGTTTGTTTACACTTGCTCAAGCAGAAAGCACATCCAAATGACCTTTACTTGAAAACCCTACTCCCTGCTGCCCTTTAGAGTTTTCACTACAAAGGGAAATGACTTCACAGGGTGTAGGGCATAGGGATTAGCCCTATAGAATGAAATACAGCCCTAGTCTACTGTAGTAAACCATTAAGCTAGGGTCGTCAGCTTTCTGTGCGCTAGCTAGCCATTAGCAACCGTTGTTATTTTCTTGAATGATGTTGAATCACACATGTCACTAGGCTCGGGTCGTCGCATGGCATTGTGGGTGCAAAGTGACCATCGCCTGCTCACTTCGGAAATGACCGTTTTGTAGGGCCCTTTGAAGGGATGAGTTTTGCGCACTTTCGATTGAAATGTCCTTCAATATGGCTACGGTGGGCGTGGCCCTTATTACGCGCACTTTGAAGTGAATAACCCTAGTGTTTGGAATACAGCCCTAGATGCCAGCTCAAGTGCCACTGTTCCTTGGAGCAATACGTCAATGAGCCGCCATCTTGTGTCGGGGGACTCTCTGCTCAGAGTTAGTGGCGCAAGACCCGATGCCAGACTTTTGAGCAGCATATAGATGTACCAACGAACGGAACAATAAAACAAGAGAACTCGGAATAACATTTCACAGGTGAGGAGTCATTTTTACGACATTATATCGTTATTAAAGTTTTGAATATTAAGTGACAACGTTGATCATGGTTCTTACACTACAACGTTAGCTAACGTAAGTTACCACCCCCAACGGGGAAGGAGCACCGTAATCAGCCTCTGCAAAATCAGAACTTTTTTTCGGATTCAGATTGAGCAGGAATTGCTGACTAAACGCAGTAGCTAACACAGCGTTACATCAATATAACTGACAAATTTAATTAATCGCCATTTTATGAATGTTACTTCAATAAACATTTTGAAGTTTATTTAACATGTCACCAAAGGTAACTTTTCCCTTGGGGGAAAGAGCTCAATGTTCAACCTTCATTTTTTACGGCTTTTCAGTGGGTGGAACTATTTTAAAAGGGCGCAAAAGTAATTTGGAGGGTTTAATTGGTTAGAGGGGGGATTTAGACTTTAATATAAAAAATTAATATAGCGAGTGCAAATGCAGTGTGTGCCCTAGCTAGCTACCTCGCTAGCATCCTGTTGTGTCATTAGTAATATGCCTATCCCTGTTATTTGCCATTACCACAAATAGCAGAACTCGAAATTAAACTATTTTTTTTTTCCTCGACTGGATGTACGCTTGACGTTTTTACAGACCGGCATGGTTCACTTGTAACCCACATACGTGATATATTTGATTGTGTATTCTTGTGCAAATGCTTGAAGGGGGAATATGACATCAAGTACAACCATTTTGTTTCATTTCAAAATGAGGATACATTTTTAATGAAAATTCCAAAATTTAGGACTGAAACTTCTCGCCATTCTTATTTTAACAGATTATTTTATTTGTGGAACGCCAGTCACCTCTATCAAATTTCTGATACTACAGCTGCTTTTAAATCGAAGCCATTTCATTTTTATACAGAAAAGTTTAAAAACTATTTTTCTTCTGATGATTCCTGTACATGGGTTGGCAAATGTCATTGTTCACGTTGCCATCTGTCCCTCTGATGTTACTTACACTTGCTAGTATATGGTCTTATTCTATTATTACAATTTTTTTTTTCTTCTCTTTGTTCAATTGTCTGTACATGTTGTGGGATGACTGCCTAACAATAGGTGCCTGGCCACCTGTGCGATCATTTCCTGACTTCTGTCAAAGCTTAATAAATAAATAAACAAACAAGTTCTGATTTTGCAGAGGCTGATTACGGTGCTCCTTCCCCGTTGGGGGTGGTAACTTATGTTAGCTAACATTGTAGTGTACGAACCATGATCAGAGCAGTCACTTAAAGGAGGACTATCATGGCTGGGAAAGTTGGGTGTTATTATTTCAATATATCATGAAAAAAGCTCCTACGACTTTGTTTTCTTTATTTTGCGATTTCTTTAATTTTTATGAGCGATTTTACAAAACTAGTGGACCGCGCCATTTTCACCACAGCAGACGAAAATTCACCCTCGATCCGCTTTGGGGCGCCCTAATCGTGACGTCCAGTGCGGCTGTCAGCGCCATGAATTTCCATTGTCCTGCGGTCCTGCATTGAGATTGTTGAATGACCGAGATATTCCCGCTTCCTCTATCGGGCAGACAGACGAGCTTGATTATTACCTTTTTCTATCCGACACAACTTTAATTTAGAGGTGAACTAACATCAGAGGCCATTTGAAATGCTTCCGGAAAGAAAAGTGCGATTTGAAGTCTGCTAATTACCAGCGAGGCTGGACAGCTGCAGTCACCTTGGCATAATTAGCTGATCTTAAATCAATTCCCGTGTACTTTGTCTAACTTGTAATCAAGCCATTTATTCAGCCAACTGACCAATCAAAACCAAAATCAAGCCAATAATGATTTAGAAGAGATAATGAGAAGCAAACAAACCGAACCAGGCTACCGTGCTAGATTGAAATAATGTCAGTAATCTGAATAAATAGCAGACAATGTTAAATAGAAACATTGTGTGAAGCGCATCAAATGTGAATGTGAGAGAGAAATTATTTTCACATTGCAAGCAATGGACAAATGCACCAAAGACAGGGCAAGCACGTTCAGGCAAATCTGTGCCGCAAATTTTAAACATTTTTTATTTAATAATTGAACAAGATTCGCACACAACGGCCAAATGTAATAATCAAGCAAACAAATTCAGGCAAACTATGTGCTGAACTAAGCAAAGTTAAGGTCTACAAAATCATCCTCCTCTACTCGACAATTGCTTTCACCCCCTTCCCATTTTCTTGGCCCAATTTGCAATCAAACAGTTGATTCGCTCAATGAACAATTTTAAATTGGTTGGTAGTCCAATTTATTTAGACATCCATGTATTCAGACATTTTGACATCGCATGCATCATGCACATGAATGTATGTGGCAGCCGCGGTGACGTTATGATCTCGCAAGTTGTCATGCCACTTGTGGCGTTTATGGCGGCCTCCTGGAAACAGCAATTCCGGCTAATTAATGGTCATTTAAAAGAACAGGGGGTATGTATGGACAAAAAAATCGACCGTGGATATTATGTTGGAGTTAATTACTATAAGATTAAGTCAAAACATGTAGGTCAGTATAGTCCTCCTTTAACATTCAAAAATTTAATAACGATATAATGTCGTAAAAATGACTCCTCCAATGTGGAATGTTATTCCGAGTTCTCTTGTTTTATTGTTCCGTTCGTTTGTACATCCATATGCTGCACAGAAGTCTGGCATCAGGTCTGTCTGTAATCTTTCCTGCTGGTCACCAATAGACGCGCCACTACTCTGAGCAGAGAGTCCCCCGACACAAGATGGCGGCTGACGTATCCGCAAAGCCTGAATGCAGAATCTAGATATATATATCTATGCACCGACCCAAAAAAGAGTTTTTCACCGCGATTTTCCCAGCAGATGCGAGGAGAGCGACTCAGTTCCCGGCTGTTGCAGCTCCTGGAGGTAAGTTATGTGAAACACTGCTAATGGAGATCCAATAAATGAATGAATGAATGAATGAAGCAAAAGTCGACTAAAAGCTAAATTAATCAGCTATCCGTTATTGAAATGATAACATTATCACCAAAGTTTAACGTTAGTAAAATTATCCGCTTGCCTGCGGGAACGCATATGCAGCGAGTTTGCCTAGCTGTAGTGCGGTTGGTACACAAACCGGAAAGAGTTCCATTTTCAGCCTCCACTTTTTTCGGCTTTTTATTTTAACAACGATTTTAAAAAGAGGCACAAATATATTTCGAGGTGTTTCATTGGTGAGCAGGTGGGTTTGAATTTAATATTAATATTGCAAATGCATACTGCGCATACCCTAGCAACCTGGTGTATCATCAGTTATAGGGCTACTGCCGTTATTTACCATTACCACGTATAGCAGCGCTAGAAATTAAACTCTACATTTTCTTCACCTGATGTACGCTTAACGTTTTTACACACCCGAATGTTTCTCTATGCAACCAAACATCGAGGTAAGCCGAAAAAGTACTGATTTCATACATACTGGTAGAGGCTGGATATGTTACCCTTTGCGAACGCGGATGAATTAAATTTATAGCCGACAGTTTGAGCACGTACCAAGTAGCCTGCAAATACAACACGTCTCGTTCGAGAAGACATGGTTTTAATGTTGTGACTGATCAGTGCAGATCAGTGGCGGCTGGTGCACTGGCGATAGGGGAGGCTCAAACCCATCCCTTAAAAATAATGATTGGTCACGACCTGTTTTCAGTCATTCATTTAAATTACCATTACAAAAACTCAGAAAACTCTCAACATTATCAGGTATGGTCAGTTTTCATTAATAACGCAAACCTGTCAACTCTCATGCATTCCGCATGAGTTTTAGTGGTACATTTACGTTCCCCTGCTGTAGTCAGCGATTATTCATAAGTACTCATAAGTAAGAGATTCTCGCGCAGAATTGGAAGTCCTTGTGCATGGAGGTTTATCAGTTTCACCTGCGTTATGACTCCGGATTTCTCATGCTTTTCTTTACTCAGGGGTCGGAAGCAATGCATGTGTTTCATTATCGTTTAAATAGTTTAAATGAAATAAGATCATTTGAAATTTATTTATGCAATTCCATTGCTTCCAATGATCTTATTAATTATTTATTATTTAACTCTTCCTGTGGCTCGCCTCCTACTTATTCATTGTCCTCCTTTAGGCCTGTGACATTGCACTACATATCTGCTTTAGTCAACAAAATGAAAGCTTCCTCCTGCCCCAATGATGTTCTCCCAACTGCAATGTTTAAAAAAGTATTTGACTCAATTGGCCCTTGTATCGTACATATATGCAATACCTCACTTTTAACTGGCATGGTTCCTAGTTTTTTCAAGCATGCTGTTGTTGAACTTATACTCAAAAAGTGCAGTTTGGATCCACTGCAACTCCAGAGCTACAGACCTTTATCAAAACTTCCATTTATATCAAAAATTCTTGAGAAGGTTGTTGCAGAGCAACTCACATCTTTTTTGGAGGAGCATGAGGTAAGTTTCTGTCTGATAAGTTTCAGTCTGGCTTCCGTAAACACCACTCCACGGAAACTGCTTTACTTACAGTCTCGAGTGATATTATGACGTCAGCCGATTCTGGTGAATTCACAGTTTTAGTTTTGTTAGACTTAACATCTGCCTTTGATACTGTTGATCACAATGTTATGATTAACAGACTGTGTCATGTTGTTGGGATGTCTGGACTTGCCCTGGATTGGTTTAGGTCTTACCTTTCTGACAGAAAGTTTAGTGTTTTTGCCTACCAGATAATGTAAGAGTGTGCAGATTTGACTTGTGGGGTGCCTCAGGGCTCCGTTCTGGGACCAGTCTTGTTCATTCTGTACATTCTCCCCCTTGGGCTTATAATTAAGCAGCATAGAGACATCTATCATTTCTATGCTGATGATATCCAGATATACTGCTCTTTTAAGCCCACTGAGCTCCACAAACTATCATCTTTAATTGACTGCCTGTCCAATATCAAGCAGTGGCTACATGATAATTACCTTCAGTTAAATTCTAAAAAGACAGAAACCTTATTTATTGTACCTGAGAGCAATCTTCATGTGATAAAGAACCACCTCGATGCACTTTGCCTGCCTGTAAATTCAAAGCTTAAAAATTTAGGAGTAACCTTTGACTCCTCCATGTCGCTTGATGGCCACTCAAGGAATTTAATTAAGAATTGTTACTTCCATTTGAGAAACATCTCCAAGCTTCGACATGTGGTGTCTAAAAGAGAGTTAGAGATGGTCATACATGCCTTTATCTCGTCTCGACTGGATTATTGTAATAGCCTTTTTACTTGTTTAAATAAAAAGGAGCTTGACCGTCTCCAGGTGGTCCAAAACTCTGCCGCGTGGCTTCTGATGAGCACTAGGAGGAGGGACCACATCACTCCTATTTTACTATCCCTGCATTGGCTGCCTGTCCACTTGAGGATCCATTTTAAAATCCTTGTCCTTACCTTTAGAGCTCTTTGTGGGCAGGCTCCCTCTTATATCTCAGACCTATTGGTGCTTCACACTCCCTCCCGTAGTTTGAGGTCATCTGGTCAGAGGCTTTTACAGGTTCCACGGACTTACTTTAAGACCCGTGGAGACCGATCCTTCCAGGCAGTAGCTTCCAGACTCTGGGACTCATTGCCATTGTCTATACAATGCTTAAATTCAGCTGAATCTTTTAAGAAGCAGCTAAAGACCCTCCTTCTTAAACAGGCTTTTAATTAGACGAGGGCTTGATTGGCTGATTTTCATTTTACTTTTCATTTTTATGTCTTGTGTTGTACTCTCCTTGTGTTTTATGTGTACAGCCTAGTAAAGCACTTTGTGATTTTTATCTGTGAAAAGCGCTATATAAATAAAATATACTTACTTATTTCATTTAAACTATTTAAATGACCATGAAACACACATATTTCTTCCAACCCCTGAGTAAAGAAAAGCAAGTCCGGAGTCAAACGCAGGTGAAACTGATAAACCTCCACGCACAAGGACTTCAATTCCGCTCGAGAATCTCTTACACATGCGTTGATTGAATAATTGCTGACTACAGCAGAGGAACGTAAATATGCCACTTAAACTCACACCGAATGTGTGAGAGTTGACAGGTATGCGTTATTAATGAAAACTGACCACACCTGATAATGTTGAGTTTTCGGAGCTTTTGTAAAGGTAATTTAAATGAATGATTGAAAACAGGTCGTGACCAATCATTATTTTCAAGGGATGGGTTTGAGCCTCCCCTATCGCCAGTGCACCAGCCGCCACTGGTGTATATCAGGTACATTAACTGCACCACTATTACCCCCTCAGTCTATTGGTTTTGAGGAATTATAATATCTTTGTTCTCACTTTTGCTCTGCTTCAGAATAAATCTTTGGAGGAGGTGCTTCAGTGGCTTGTTTCTCCAGAGGCCTCTCAACTGTATCCCACCCTGAGCCTTGTGGCACTTGGATGTGTGTTGCAAGGTGACCATCCATGCAAGAAGTGTATGAAGAGGTTCTTCAAAATGAAACCTAGGAGGCTGAAATGTTCTGCCACTGGTTGATAACTGTGTAAATCAATGGCTGGTGTATTAAACTACCTTGTAACAAGGCCTTATTTTGCTACTTGTGTAATTTGCCAGAAAAATACTTGTTTTTATTTTGTTATATTTATGTTCTAATTTTGCCTTCATACCTACAGTTATCAGGTCAGGTCTGTGCTGCAGCCTCAGCACATTCTTTATTACTACCACTGCTGCCCAGCACCCCTGTTAGTATGATGTTACCTCAACGTGAGGTCCATGGACCTCTAGGGGTCACTGAGGAGTTTCCTGGGGTCCCCAGGAAAATGAATTGTTCTACAATGCTGTACAGAGCACATTTTAAAAAAATAAATATGCATAAAATAATACTTCTCATTTTCAATCATGCAATTATAACTCCTAAAATACACTGCTTGTAAAACGTTTGCTCGAGCCAGTGGAAGGCAAGGTACGCGTGCACGTGTGAGCCCATGATCGGGTACCAGCACCACCTCATTCTGAACCAGGAAAAACCCTGATAGCCAATGTAAGCTTCAAATACTCTCAAACTTAAATATTAGTGAAAGATGACTGTGTGGATAACAGTTTTAAAACCAGCGGGCCCAACTTGTTCGATCAGTCAGGGGCTATTCTAAAAGTGATTTCACAGACCGAAAGACTCTCTTTCGGATCTCAAATATGCATATTCACCTCAGCTAAGAAATACAGGCTGCCTTATTGCCATTCGTCAGATTTGTATGAGGTTTAGCGCCCAGACTCACACTATGTAAATGCTTTTATGACTTAAAAATAGAAATTTGTGTGCACTAATCCTTTAATTATCTAGAGGATAAACAAAAAAGGCATTATTTCATAACCACTGTTGTTCAAATGTACCAAAGGTGCCAATATTAGTGGAGGGCACCGAGTTGTCGAGTTTAAAATATTTCAAAATCATTCAGTCGTGTTAACCGCAACATCAGTAAATGTCAGTTAAAGGCTTTTGTAAAGTGATCCCCAAAAATAGAGGCAAAGCCACTGTGCCCGCTTGGCCAAACATGGCCAAAATGGAACGCCCCCTATTGGCCAAAGTATTGGTCCGATTCAGCTCAAAATCGAAGCTGGTGTAGACCTTATGGCTATATATACACATGTGAAATATGAAAAGGATCGGTGAAAAACTGAAGACGCTAGAGTGCAGACAAGCCAAAAGTTTACGGACGCACGCACGACAGACCACCACTAAAGACCCCAAGCATAGCACAAGCCCCTTTGGGCCTTTTGGCCAAGCGGGCTAAAAATGAGGTGAAATCTCTTAGGATGGAGGACTATAAGTTTGCCGGTCATTCTCATATAATATTGACATAGTGCACGAAAACTGTTCTTATTTATTAATGAGGGCATTCCTACGCAGCAAAAATATTTATAATTACTGAGGCATGTCTATGGCAGTCAGCGATCAGATGGACAGTAAAATATAATATAATATAATATAAGCGTTGCCAGTAAAAACAGTCCTCCAGCAGTGACTCAGCTTAATTAGTGGCAGTTACTCTATCAAATTTATAGTGGAACAAACTGGATAAATGTTCGAGAGGTGACTTGAGAAATATGCTATGATGACCATTACCCTTTGAAGGACAGCACAACCATGGCAGAAGTTATATGACCAAGTAAACCTAAATATAGAGCAGAAATTGTTGCACCGGTAAAGCCAGCAGATAAATCTCACAAGATCACAATGTTCCATTCCATCATGTCTAATCTCAGTATAAATGTAGACCAAACTCAGGTTGTGAATGGGGTATGAAATACAGTGGTGCTGGTCACTCCTACCAGCATTTTGTTCATTTCATCAACACTTGCAATTAAGTGTTCTCACAAATCTTCAGCCAAAAGGTAAACTTATCATTGAAATCATCTGTAAATGATGATTTCATTTAATTCATTAACATGTTCAAAAACACATGGCTGCACTTCTGGAATTTGTCCAAAAAGGTGTGAATTTGCAGCATGGCCACCAGCAGAATACACCAGAATATCCTTGGATGTTTGCAGAGGTAACTGTGAGAAAGGGTCGGTGTAGTATTGTCATAGGGGTGGTGGAACGGGAGGGGGGCTAATTGTGTTTTGAGGGCGTATGAAATACCGCGAGGGCCTGGGTCAGCCGCTGGTCTTGCTCCCCCACCAGTGTGTACTCTTTCTTCAGCTCAATATTCTTCCTCCTCAACCTCCTCCTCTCCTCCTGCCTCACTGCAGTCAGAGAAAGAGCAGGTAAATCACCGACCTCACATCAAACACAGGTTAATCACCGACCTCACATCAAACACAGGTAAATAACCGACCTCACGTCAAACACAGGTAAATCACCGACCTCACATCAAACATAGGTAAATAACCGACCTCACATCAAACACAGGTAAATCACCGACCTCACATCAAACACAGGTAAATAACCGACCTCACGTCAAACACAGGTAAATCACCGACCTCATATCAAACACAGGGAAATCACCGACCTAACATCAAACACAGGTAAATCACCGACCTCACATCAAACACAGGTAAATCATCAACCTCACATCACACACAGGTAAATCACCGACTTCACATCAAACACAGGTAAATCACCGACCTCACATCAAACACAGGTAAATCACCGACCTCACATCAAACACAGGTAAATCACTGACCTCACATCAAACACAGGTAAATCACTGACCTCACATCAAACACAGGTAAATCACCGACCTCACATCAAACACAGGTAAATCACTGACCTCACATCAAACACAGGTAAATCACTGACCTCTCATCAAACACAGGGAAATCACCGACCTCACATCAAACACAGGTAAATCACTGACCTCACATCTAACACAGGGAAATCACCGACCTCACATAAAACACGGGGAAATCACCGACCTCACATCAAACAGGTAAATCACTGACCTCATATTAAACACAGGGAAATCACCAACCTCACATCAGACAGGTAAATCACCAACCGCACATCAAACACAGGTAAATCACCAACCTCACATCAAACACAGGGAAATCACCGACCTCTCGTCAAACACGGGGAAATCACCGACCTCACGTCAAACAGGTAAATCACTGACCTCACATCAAGCAGAGGGAAATCACAAACCCCTCATCAAACACAGGGAAATCACCGACCTCACATCAAACAGGGAAATCACAAACCCTTCATCAAACACAGGGAAATCACCCACCCCAGACTACATGCACAAATATCCCCAATCCAATAAACTAGATAACTCGGTCGCCACCGGGACTGAGTTAAGTATCTCCCCGATCCCCAAAGTTTGGACAAAATGGCCGCCGGCAGCCATATTGGACGTACAAAATTGCCGAAAATCGGTCTTGAGCATTGTCAAATAAATATCTTCGCCTGTGCAAAATTAGAAAAAATTCCTGTAATAATCGTGGCTTCCAGAGCCTGGAACAGAAAATCTCTGCGGGGGCGGCGGCGGCCCCGGAGCTAAACCATAGTATCTCCCGACTATCTTCGTCGGGGAGATACAAATACACACAGAAGAAAATCAGCAGTCTCACTTACTGACTTACTGTGATGCATCCCAGCTCTTTTTCTTACCTGATTTGTGCATTAAATATGACTGAATGAAATTCTGTGTCCAAGGCATATCATCTTTGTTTAGTGCCTGGAGAACAGAAAAATACAATTATGACACTATAACGAGGGGTACATCCCTTCTGGAAGTGCTCTCATAGTGATTGAATTTCATGGATGCAGGTGTGTGCACAGCAAGCACTGTTAATACAGCAAGTGATCTATGACATTGCTCAGGTAACATACACTGCGAGAACAAAACGTTTGCTTTGCAATACATTCTTCCTATTTAATTCAGATAAGGTATCGTTTATAACATCTAAAGTGCAACATTCAAGCCTTGAAATTGCAGGTGAAACACTAAAATCACCCCGTTACTCATGAGCCTGTGCAGGTTATGAAAGAATGTCAGTTTCCTTTGCCTAACACATCTCCATGAGACAAGCCCCCCCGAACCCCCCACCTCTGAGGCAGCTCACCTTTCTCAGGCACCCGGGGCAATGCCAGGCCCCGCCTCTGGAGGGCGCTCTGTGGGCCGGCTGCAGACAGTGGAGGTGAAAGGATCGCGGGCAGGTGTGACACGGCTGAAGTTCTTCATCTCCCTCCTCCTCACACACGGCACATCGCTCCTCATGCTCCAAGCCCTCCTGTCACACACACACACACACACACACACCACACAGCAGACAGGGAGTCAGGCTTCAAAACCACAAGGCCGTGGGTTCAAATCCTGTACGCGATACTTCCTCCTGTTTGTTTTTTAATAAGGAACGTCACCTGTATCGATTATGCGCTCACAGCAGTTTGTATGAGCGCAAGATGGAATGTGTTTGATGCAAATCCCCGACGGTAAATAGTATGCTAACGGACAAAAATGCCGACTCAGTGATCTAGATTGGCCCAACCAGCTGTGTACTTCGACCATACTAGATACTAGTTGAGATGCCAACTAATGATCGAATGTATCGGAGGCAAAAATATTGCAAAGATTCTAAATAAATGTCCGATCCCAGACCCTGTGCTTCTTTCAGACGGGAATCACAATAAAGCAAAGCAGAAATATCATATAATATCATATTTGTTTCCCCAATCAGCTGCACAAGGCGCAGTAATCAAATATATTTCAATTTTAGTCCGCTTGGCCTCTAAGCCAATTGGGTTTTACTGTGGTTAGATGCCTTTGTGGCGGTTTGTTGTGTGGCGGTAAACTTTTTGCCTAGTCAGCGCTCTAGCGCCTTAAGTTTTTCACGAATCCTTTTCATATTTCATATGCTTGTACATGGTATGAAAATCTGGGCCAAGTTTGATTTTGGCCATGTTTGGCCAAGTGGCCGCAGTGGCTTTGCCACCATTTTTAATATTTGTGGAGCTAAACGCACTTTAATGAACGCTGCTGTAAATGTGCCAGAGCGAGCTGGGAGGCTCATTTTCGTTCATAGATTTTGGGACTTCTTGTTTTTGCAGAGGGAGGAAACAGGAGAACCCAAAGGAAACCGGCATGAGCACAGAGAGGACGTGCAAACTGCACAGAGGGCAGATCCAGAGCCGAAAGCAGAATCTCCCATGAGGCAGCAGTGCTGACAGACACACAGCGAAGGAGAGGAGCAGGCAGCACACGTACCTCCCACAGCAGGTCCTCACAGTCTAGCATGCAGCAGGAGGCAGAGAGACAGAGAGGCAGGTTAGTGGCAGCAATAGGATTGGACAGGGACTCCAGGAGAGGGATTCTGGGAAGCCATGCAAAGTGCGAGGACAGAGCACCCGAGAGGCCCACAGCCGTAACCACGGGACACGCGCAGTGTGTCTTATTTAGCTTAGTTCATGCAACTCCTGTCCTGTTCTAGGTGTTTTTCAAAATACATTTTCAGCATATTTTGAAAAATACAGTCTTATAGCCGTGGCACTTGGCCAAGCCCAGACTAAGCTGATACCAGACCCCAGGCCCCAGGCCCCAGAGTAGCTGTAATCAGATTAGGGCAGTTTGTGGGCCCTTGAGCGAGGCCCTTATCCCTCACATTGGTCCTGGGTGTTTGGCCCCTGTCTGGTTTGATCAACAGCAAGTCACTATGAATGAAAGTGTCAGCTAAAAAAACTGATAAAATACTTGAGTCATTCCTCACACCTCTCACAGACACACATACACACACACCCACGCAGGCACACACGCACTGACACACACAAACACACATGCACACCCGTACGCCCACACACACACACACACACACATGCATGCACGCACACACACACATGCTTGCAGGCAGGAATGCATGGCAAACACGAGATGGGTTTAAACATAGGAGTATGCTATCGAACGCCAGCTTTGGACAGTATTGTCAATGAAATGCTCTTCAAGAGGATTACGCAGGCTTGTAGAGGAGGAGGGACTATAATTATGAGAGACTTAATTTATCCTGGCATTGATTGGAAAATGGTGAAAGGAGAGGGTAGGGGGGAGGAAGAATTTCTAGATGTTATAAATGATAATTTTTTGGTGCAGTATGTTAATAAACCTACAAGAGAGAAGGTAATTTTAGACTTAGTGCTCTGTAATGACCCAGATAGAGTTAGCAATCTTGAGGTACTAGAGCCACTTGGGACAAGTGATCACTCTACTGTTAATTTTGATGTTTCATGGGAAGTTAAAAAGGTGTCTTCAAAAACAAAATTTTTCAATTTTAGGCGAGCAAACTTTGACAGGATGCGTTCATATCTAAGTGAAATAAAATGGGAGACACTCCTGGACTGTGAGTCTGTAAATGAGATGTGGGAAAGATTTAAGGGGGTTTTACTTGATTCACAATGCAAATTCATTCCAAAGGTGTCCAAAAGTAAGCTGAAAAAGCAGAATCCTCAGTGGACGACCACAGCTACTCGTAGGAGTTTGAGGGAAAAGAGGAATCTTTACAAGATGTACATAAAGGATAACAATGAGAACACTAAGGCTGAATACTGTAAAATGCGAGCTGTGGTCAAAAAAGAGCTGAGGAATGCTAGAAGACTGTATGAAAGACAAATTGCAGAGGGGGCAAAAACTAACCCTAAGCGCTTCTTTCAGTACTGTAGCAGAAAAAGGAAAGTCAAAGAGGAGGTAAGTGCATAAAGAATAAATATGGATCGCTGCTATATGATAACAAGGATACTGCGGATACCTTAAACAGTTACTTTGTTGAGAATTTTGCCTCAGAGCAGGTTTTTATTCGGCCAGAGGGCTTGTCCTATGCTCAAGATTATTTAGCGGAAATTGAGGTTAGGGATAACGAAGTATTAGACAAGTTGCATAAACTAAAGGCAGATAAGGCGGCGGGTCCTGATGGCTTATGTCCTAGAGTGCTCAGGGAAGTTAGTGAGATCATCTTTAAGCCGCTATCCACCATCTTCAGACGGTCTTTGGAAACTGGAGAAATACCAAATGATTGGAAACAGGGCAATATATTTCCAATATATAAGAAAGGGGACCGTACTGAGCCAGGAAATTACAGGCCAGTCAGTTTAACTTGCGTTGTGTGCAAAATACTAGAATCTATCATAAAAGATGAGCTGGACTTATTTCTTGAACGTAATATCTTGAGGGATAGCCAACATGGTTTCCATAAGGGAAGGTGATGCCTGACAAAACTTCTGGAATTTTTTGAAGAGGCCACCAAGACTTATGACCAGAGCAGGGCTTATCACATCATATACTTGGATTTTCAGAAAGCATTTGATACAGTACCGCATAAGAGACTAATTTTTAAAATGAGCTCCATTGGAGTTACAGGAGGTATTCTGAAATGGATTCAAAACTGGTTGCAGGACAGAACACAAAGAGTGGTGGTCAGTGGTATCCCATCTGAGCTAGGTATGGTGGGGAGTGGCGTCCCCCAGGGATCGGTGTTGGGACCCCTGCTGTTCCTCATCTACATTAATGACCTTGATAGGAATATTGAGAGCAGATTAGTTAAATTTGCAGATGATACTAAATTGGGAGGTTTGGCAAATAGTTTAGAGTTTACTAAAGTGATTCAGGATGATTTGGATAGAATCAAGCATTGGGGTGAAATGTGGCAAATGAAATTTAATGTAGCAAAATGTAAAGTAGTACATGTAGGAAATAAAAACTTTAGACGAGATTACTTCATGGGAGGTTTAAAACTGGAATGTGCTCCACACGAAAAAGATCTGGGAGTGATTGTTGACAAAATCCTCACAGGCTCTAGCCATTGTGCTGCAGCAGTTAAAAAAGCCAATCGGATGCTGGGATACATTGCCAAAAGTATTGAGTACAAATCCAAGGAGGTGATGCTTCTTTTGTACAACACATTTGTCAGACCACATCTAGAGTATTGTGTACAGTTCTGGGGACCATACTTTAAGAAAGACATAGAGGCTCTAGAGAAAGTTCAGAGAAGAGCCACGAAGCTAATTCCAGGTATAAAAGATGAAAGCTATGAGAAGAGGCTGAAGATCCTTAATCTCTTTAGTCTTAGGAAAAGGAGACTAAGGGGTGATCTGATTGAGGTCTTTAAATATGTTAAAGGGATTAACAAAGTGAATTATGTAGGATTCCTTCAACCAAGTGTTGTTAGTAGAACTCGGGGTCACAAATGGAAGCTGACCAAAGGTAAATTTAGCACTGATATTCGGAAATATTTTTTCACCCAAAGAGTAATTTCAGTGTGGAACAGCTTGCCTGACCATATTGTTGGGGCAGAGACCTTGAGAATTTTCAAGAGTAGGCTTGATTTAAAGCTAGATACCATTGAGTCATTGAGTATCTGAAGTGATATATTCACAATAGTACAAAGAAACTGGCGAGCCTAGTTGGGCTGAACGGCCTGTTCTCGCCACTCATGTTATGTTATGTTATGACCACACACACATACAAATACAAATACAAATACACACACACACACACACACACACAAGCACGAACGCATGCAAACACACACACACACATGCAAAATCCCAAAAAATTCAATAGTTTTCCATGATTAACAATGTTTTTGCAGTAATTACAATAATCCACTGGCAGTAAAATACACAGATCTCTTATTTATGCAAGGCTGCAGTGATTAAATATTAAATTAAATTTAAAAAAATGTTAAATTCACAAAGTACTCATTATAAAAAGAAGGGAAACAACTCTATCTTCCAGGTTTATTTTCAGCACATCCTACAATGCTTGTGCTTCATGATTGCTAAAATTACAAGGAAGAAAACAAACATTGGCAACATGTATCTACAATTTTGAGTAACGCTGATTGAAATGTAATTTTGCGTCCAAAGGAAGCGTTTTATGACCTGGATGAGGAAAACTGGCCAGACCTGAAAGTGTTGAGAGTTTTCAGCATACTGAAAACAGGTCACAACTAGTAATTAGTCCAAAGCGATGTTCTGCGCCTCCTCTGGTTTCAGTTCAGCAGTCAGCACTGATGTAACGCACGCACACACACACACACACACACACGCTTGAAAGTGGGCGGAGTTTTATAAGCAGGGTTGGGCTGCTGACAGATAAAACGGCTCTTACCTCGTGCTGGCAGGAATAGCTGGCTGTTGAGGTAATGTGACATGAGTCTTTTTCGCTGTGAAGTCAAAACAGAGACGCACATCAGAGCAGCACACAGAGCGACTCAGAACACAGACACCCAAACCTGCGTCAGAATCTGCCTTCTTTACCAAGACTGGTAAAAAAACATCCAGCGGGGTTTTGTACTGGTCGAAGCAGCATTCTTTGCCATTAACAGGTGCTGTGTGGTTTGTTAAAGATGGTGTGGTGGAGAGAGTGAGCAGGTGGCCATTGTGGTGGACAAGCCAATTATGAGGCACAACGCGGGGGAACTAATTAAAACCAGCCAAAAGTGTCAAAAACAGCTTTTACAAGCTTCACCAGTTCAGACTGCAATTTACTGCAGGTTATGTGGCCGTGTTGTTGATTGTGAAGCAGTTTCAGTGACCTCTTCATACACTAACTGAACATCACTTTGCATAAAATCTTCTGCTAAATGTGGGTATTGTAACTCATGTGAGATCAAAGAAAATGAATATTAAGCATAGCATTAATAACTTCCAATGACACCCCCCTTTTCTTGTTAAATAGGATGGTGTGATGTCCCAGCCGGTATGTGTCCAGCTATGCTGAGTCTGTGACCCTCAGTCTGACATCCAGCCATCTTGCTTCACTTCACAGGGCATAATTTTCAGTCTTCACAGGGTAAATATCAGCTACTTAGGCGCAAAAATTAGGAAACCATTTCCAATTCAGCAATAAGTACCATTAAACCCATTTCAACAATTCTGCTAACAAGTTTGTTTCATAGCACTGACTGATTTTGCATCACAGCACTTGCCTCTGAAGTCACAATGGTTAACCCTGTAATGTACAAAGCCAGTTGGTGATTAGCTCAGTAAATGGCAGGCGATTAGCAGCCGGTGATATTAAGTGTGGCCTACAGCTCACCTCGGGTTCGAACAGGCCGCTGTAGGCTGGGTTAGCTGTGCTCCTCCTCTTCCTCTCCTGTCGCCTGCGCTGGATCTCTGCAGGCACAGAACCACACAGGGTTAACACCGTACAGGCCCAACGTCCAGGGGCTACGGCACCTGCCTGGGTTCCCAAAGGTTAGCGGCTCAAGCTTATAGTGTGTATGTAGCCTCATTGTGATGAGTGCAGCTTTTGGGCCCTTGAGAAAGGCCCTCGACCAAACTTTGCTCCAGGAGTGATTGGCCCTTGTTAACTCTAAAGAACTGCGAGTGGCTTTTGGTAACAAAGTCAGCTGAGGGACAGTAATTTCATTTACGCCAAAATGAGACCAACAGGGACCAAATGCACTGCTAATTAGTTCATTTTACATTTATCATTTTACTGGGCACATACAGTGGGCTCCAAAATTACTGGCACCCTAGACTGGCAATACAAGAACAATACAAAGGGAAAAATATATATATATATACATATATATATATATATATATATATATATATATATATATAGAAACAGAATATACCAACACGTGTGAAATACTTTCTTTATGAATCGATGGAAACAACCAAAAATCATAAAAATCATTTAATACGAAATACGTGTACATCAAGAAAATCAAGGTTTCATAAATATTGGCACTCTTAAATTAGTACTTAGTGCAACCACCTCTAGCAAGGATAAGCGCATGGAGTTGTTTCCTATAATTTTTGACAAGGTTAAGGCACACATTTGGGGGGATTTCGGACCGTTCCTCTGAGCAGATCCTTTCAAGATCCTTCATATTCTTGGGTTTGTGTTTATCAACTGCCCTCTTCAACTCAGCCCACAGGTTTTCAACTGGATTAAGGTCTGGCGACAGAGATGGCCATTGCAGAATGTTGATTTTGTTGTCACGGAACCATTACTGTGTGGATCTTGAGGTATGCTTTGGGTCATTGTCATGCTGGAAAGTCCACCTAAGTCCCAACCCTCTGGCGAAGACATCCAGATTGTCAGCCAAAATATCCTGATAATTGGTGGAATTCATTATGTCATTAATCTTAACAAGTGCCCCTGGACCTCTTGAATTAAAACAGTCCCAAAAAATGACTGACCCACAACCATATTTCTCCGCGGGTATGAGGTGCTTCTCGTTGTATACATCTCTGTTTCGATGCCAAACATGCCGATGCTGTATCTGACAGAGACGAGCAGTTTTGGTCTCATCTAACCAAAGCACCCTGTTCAAGTCATAATTCAAATGAGGTCTGGCAAACTCAAAGCGCTTGCCTCTGTGTCTTCTGGTCAGGAAAGGCTTTCCTCTGGCAACCCTTCCAGAGAGCCTGTGGTTGTGGAGGTGGTGCCTGATGGTGCTTTTTGAAACCTGGTGACCTCAAGATGCCACCAATGCCTGCAATTCTGTCACAGTGATTCTTGGGTTTTTTTTTTTTTTTTTTTACTTTTCTAACCATTGTCCTCAGTATCCTGGGGGGCAAAATGCAGTTGCATCCTCTACCCTTAAGATTATCAACAGTTCCATATCTTTGGAATTTCTCAATAATTTCATAATTAACATGGAAAGCAATGCTAAAGTACCTTCGGCCGTATGCGCATAAGACAAGGAATGACAACATATAAAGGGTTTTTTAATGTACGCCTATGTAACACAATGTGTTTAATACTTTCGGGCTTAAGAGAAGTTTCAAGAGTGTAAAGAGTCTCAAGAGGGAGGGTGCAGGCGGGGTTGCGGGTGGGGGGTTGGCTGTGGGTGGGCCGGGGGTGGTGAGGGTCGCGGGCCCTGTGCCTTCTCCACTTAACCCTTTAAGGCCTAATGCAAAAATCCCAGCAGAGAATCATGCTGCCATGTTTACCATAGTAACCTGTATTTGGGCTGAAAAACAGCTTCTTAGCTTTCAGGAGCAGTTGGAATTTTTTTCTATTGCGCAAAACTTACAGTAATTACGGTACTTTCAAAATTACGCGCATATCTGTGTCGGCAACGACACGTTCTTAAAATGCACACATGCTGTCCCGGTTTAAATGGGTTAATATTGCTATTTATTGTTATTATTGTAATTGTTCTTTTTATTCTTATTTAACTATTACTATTGCTATGGTTGCAATAGTGATATAGCAATTATTGTTCTTATGATTGTTATTATTATTACCATTATTGTTGGTGTCGTCATTTTGGCGCCATCCTCGTTAGCATCACTATCAAATTAAGTGTCGCTATCTTAAGAACTATTATTACAACAACTATTTTTACTTAGAATTATTACACCTATACATTATTATATCAATAAATATATTGCGACTATTATGAAGATATATATTCATATACACGTACACATACACACACACACACACATTCACACTAAGATTTATCAATATCTGTCCGTCTGTTTGTCCATTTATGTATATGTAAAAGCCCACGCCTGACACAATAAACACCTACACATCTGCCATTGATACTCGCACTTACCCCCCACGCTCCCTATCTGTTACATACTTCATTCATCAGTGTTAAATATTTAATTTACGTTAAATTCCGCTCTTATTTATCGGTATTTAAGTTATCTCTTTATTGTAATTTTTTTTTTCTTAATGTAATGTATGTACATGCGTATGTATATATATGTATATATATATGTGTGTGTGTGTGTGTGTGTGTGTGTGTTTATGTATGTGTGTGTATATATATGTATATATATATACACACACATACACTTTTTCCTTTCTCTTTGTAACCTAATTCTGGTGTTAAATTTGCATTTTCACATTTGTAAATAAAAACAAAGTTGGCCTCCAAAGGGGGGGGGCAGGCTATCAAAAAAAAAGGGAAGTTTCAAGAGTGAAAAGGAAGACAGAGGTAATTGTCCAATTTCATCTAGGACCTGGCAGGTTATATGGAAAGTGTGGAACAGGACAGCTGGGACTCCATCTTGATTATCCAGTGAGTACACCTTATGAATTTGACATATCTACACAAAAAAATGTCATGGTAGTGCAAAGGCGTAAAGAAAGTAACACTGTTCAGAAACAATGTGACCTTTTGACCCCATGAACCAGGTGAAGGTCATCCACCTTTAATGTTCTGCAAGCTGATTATCCAGAACATACACGCTGTAAATTTTACGCAGCTAAAACAAAAATAGTGGATGTAATCAAGGAAACAGTGTTTACAAAGAATGTGACTTTTTGACCCCTTAAAGTAGGTCAAGGTTGCCCATCTTCGAACTTGTCCAAGCTATATGTCCCAAGAACAGTCCCTGTGAATTTCATTACCCTGACATTGACAGGAAAGGAGTTACAGGGTACACAGACGAACGGACAGACAGATAGACAGACAGATAGACGGACGGACGGACGCAAGGTCTTCGCAATACCCAATGGTCATATTTTGGCCTCAGGCAATAAATGCTCTGTGGCATATTCAATCATTTATGACTCTTCTTGTAGCCATTAGCAGATTTATGAAGGTCTTTGACCATCTGCCTCTTTTGATAGTTGTTTAGTTTTCTTGATGGTGTTGGATGACAGAAGGGATATTGCATCTGTGCGCCCTCTTTTTTATTCCCTGGTGAAACAAGAAGTGATGTAATCTCTGTAACATTCCTTAGAATAAGATAGCTCAGATAACTTAGATGAAACTTAAATAAGTGGAATTTTATACCTGGCTTAATTTTGGTAGATGTTATTTACAATAATCTTTAAGGGTGCCATTAACTGTGAAACCTTGATTTGAGGGAAATTGATTTTTTATTGAATCAGTGCATGATTTTGGGTGGTTCCATTGGAACCAAAATATCCTGCAGTATTTCTCTCGTGTTGTTTTTTAGAGTTTCTCAATAAATATATTTTTTAGAATTTTTAAAGTATTGTTTGTGTGACACAGAAAAGGTTCATTTCTCAGCTTGCGTTTGGTATACCAGCAGCTGCTGCAACCATGCATTCTTATTACCTGCCACATTATATTATTTCAAAGTCTCTACTCTCGGATTTGAACATAATTCAAACTAAATTAATAGTTGGAGAAAAAAAATAAAACAATATGAGTTGTGCTCACCTTCCAGATGTTCTGCGGTAACCAGGCCAAGGGCAACCATAAAAGTTACCTTCTGTAGAGAAGGAAATGAGTTGTTTAAGGCAGTGAATCATATCTTACGACACAGGGGGAGAGGAAACAGACACACTGACCAAAGTGACATGACACGGTGCACAGGGAAACCAATTCCAGAGGCTCTTTCCATAAGCCAGTTTTTCCTTCCTTCCTTCCTTCCTTCCTCCTTCCCTCCCTTCCTTCCTTACTTCCTCCTTCCCTCCTTTCCCTCCTTACTTCACATCCCTGCTTTCAGGTAACAAAGATGGGATCAAATTTAGAGCAGAGAACCTCCACCTAACCTCTGGGTCCTCCTCCTTCTTTGGATTGGCCAGAGAGGAGATTATGGGCGTGGTCTCCAGCACGGGGTAACTGGTCACTGGCTCTGGTGAGTTCTGACGGACATTAGGAATCTGGGGCTGGATAATGATGACCTGGCGGAGGATGTTAAGATGGCAGTCAGTCCCCAGGGTTACAAGGCATGGGGTTCAAAAATTTAAATACAGAAAAAAAAAAAATAGGACCAAGGGTCCTGTACCTTACCGGCAAGTAATCTTATAGTGATGATACAAGTTATGAAAATTTCATCTGAAGTTTGACATTCGAATCATTGACAGTCAATGCAAAGGTCACTAAATAAAAGTTTACATACATTTATAAGACCGCCTGTTATATAATCCTAAACTCTGAATCAGTTTTGGTGATACAAGTCATTGAAAATTCAATATGTCAATTGTGAACTTTAAAGGTCACAGAAGGTAAAGTCAGTAAATGGACTTCATATACGACTTTCTAAATGTCTCTACACAAACCTTGACTCAATCTGTGACCAATTTTGGATAGAAGTCATTGTAATTTCACTGTCGAGTTTGACACTCAAAGGTCACTGACAGTCAAGTTGAATGTCACCAAATGAAAGTTCATATGTGACTTCCTAGATGTCAGTAACACTAACCTTGGCTCCATCTGTGACCATTTTAGTGATACAAGTCACTGAATCTTCCCTAGGTCACATTTGACCTTCGAAGGTCAATATGAAGGTCACCAAATGAAAGCTTATATATGACTTCCTATGTGTCTCTAATACAAACTAGGCTCCATCTGTGACTGTTTTGGCAATACGAGTCATTGTAGTTGTACTATGTCAAGTTTGACCTTCAAAGGTCACCAACAGTCAAGTTGAATGTCACAAAATGAAAGTTCATGTGTGACTCCCTTTAAGTCTGTGACACAAACTTAGGCTCTATCGGTGACATTTTTTAGTGATAGAAGTCATAGAATTTTCACTCGGTCAAGTTTGACCTTCGAAGGTCAATATGAAGGTCACCAAATGAAAGCTTATATATGACTTCCTATGTGTCTCTAATACAAACTAGGCTCCATCTGTGACTGTTTTGGCAATACGAGTCATTGTAGTTGTACTATGTCAAGTTTGACCTTCAAAGGTCACCAACAGTCAAGTTGAATGTCACAAAATGAAAGTTCATGTGTGACTCCCTTTAAGTCTGTGACACAAACTTAGGCTCTATCGGTGACATTTTTTAGTGATAGAAGTCATAGAATTTTCACTCGGTCAAGTTTGACCTTCAAAGGTCAATATGAAGGTCACCAAATGAAAGTTTTTTTTTTTTTTTTAAGTTTATTTGTCTCGAACATCAACAACAACAACAAAAACAAAACAAAAAAAATACACTATAGTACATAAAAAGATAAAAATTAATATAAATAAGACAAAATATAATAAAATACATCACTTGGTATTCATCAGAAGACTGAAAATTTGTAATTTGTTCGAGAAGGAGCAGGAAGAAGCAAGAATGCTTATCAAGTCCTACCCCATCATTACAGTAACAGTATACATAAAGATCGTTATTTTAGACCCGAAAGTAATACTCACCAAGATATCTTTAACATTTCAATTGCAACATTCCCCACAACATTAAATCATGATTTTTTTTTCTCTTTTTTGAGCTCCACCTCATCTCTGTATTTGTCCATGATTAATTTCTTATATTTGCTTTTAAACTGTGTAATATTATTGCTTTGCTTAAAGTCATCATCAAGGCTATTCCGCAGGATCACCCCACAAACTGACATGCACATGCTTTTCTGTGTCGTGCAGGCACAAGCTTGTTTCAGATTTAATTTCCCTCTTAACTCATATCTTGCCCCTCTGTCACTGAATAATTTTTGAATGTTTCTTGGTAGTAGATTGTGTCTTGCTTTAAATATGATTTGTAGAGTTTTAAATTTTACTAGATCCATGAATTTCAGAATGTTTGATTTTAAAAACAGTACATTTGTGTGCTCTTGGTAACCCACATGATGCATTAACCTTACTGCTCTTTTTTGCAGTATGCATATTTTTTGTAAGTTGCTCCTGTAAGTATTACCCCAAACTTCCACACAGTAGCTGAGACATGGTAGAATTAGCGTATTATACAGCATGTACAGTGTTTTTTGGTTCAGCATATGTCTAGTTTTCCACAGTATCCCAACACTTTTGCAGATCTTGGAGCATAGATATTTAACATGAGATTTCCAACAGAGCTTATGGTCTAATACAACACCCAGAAACTTACATTCATAAACCCTTTCTATCATTTCCTTATTAATTTTGACTTGTACCTCTGTATTTATTTTACGCTTACCAAACAACATGTATTTTGTTTTGTTCAAGTTTAAGGATAATTTGTTTTTATCGAACCAACATTTAATTTTACCCATTTCTTTTGTGACCACTTCTAATAACTGATGTAAATCCATTCCAGAACAAAATATATTTGTATCATCAGCAAAAACAACAAATTTTAGCAAGTCTGATACTTTGCAAATGTCATTTATATATAAAATGAACAATTTGGGACCCAGTACTGAGCCCTGTGGGACCCCACAAGTAGTATTGAGGCACTTTGATTTGTGTTGGCCCATCTGCACAAATTGTTGCCTATTTACAATATAACTTTTCAACCAGTCAAAAGCTAAACCTCTGATACCATACCGCTCCATTTTTTTCAAGTAAAATTTCATGGTCTATTGTATCAAATGCTTTTTAAGATCAATAAATATTCCCACAGCATATTTTTTATTTTCGATACAACTCGTTAATTCCTCAACTAACTCCATTAAAGCCATTGAGGTTGATCTGGCTGATCTGAACCCGTACTGACTGCCCATTAATACATTGTTTTGTTCAATAAAATTGTCCAACCTTGCAGCAAAAAGTTTTTCAAGTACTTTTGAGAATTGGGAAAGGAGAGATATCGGCCGATAATTAGTATAAAGATGTTTATCATTTGCTTTGTATACTGGGATAACCTTGGCAATTTTCATTTTATCTGGGAATGTACCGGTTTGGAATGATAAATTGCATATATGAGTTAGTGGATCTATAATTTCTTCAATTGTTTTCTTTATCAAACTCATGTCAATGTCATTCCAATCTGTGGACGTTTTATTTTTACATCCATTAACTATTTTCATAATTTCATTTTTTTCTATTGTTCCCAACAGGATTGAGTTTGGATTTCTTTCTCCGTAATCCTCAATAATGTATTTCTCTCCAGTATTATTTATTTCACTGGCCAGTTTTGGACCCACATTCACAAAAAAGTTATTAAATCCTTCAACCGCCTCAGTCATGTTGGTAATCGTTGTGTCGTTATCAGTAAAAAGTTCTGGATAGTTTGGTTTGGTTTGTTTGTTCCTAATAATTCCATTTAATGTATTCCATATTCCTTTGATGTTGTTTCTGTTATTCTCTAATATTTTGGTATAATAATCCCTTTTACATGTCCTAATTATACTAATTAGTTTGTTTTTATATTTCTTATATTTTAGCTCTGCCTCTTTCGTTCTGTGTTTAATAAATTTCCTGTATAGAGAGTTCTTTTTTTACAAGCATTTTGCAGTCCTTTGGACATCCATGGGTTTTCTGGAAAGTTACTCTTGTTACTATATTGTTTTGATGGGCAATTCCTGTCATATAAAGTTATGTATATATCTAAAAATAAATCATATGCTTTGTTTACATTGGTTTCTTTAAATATTTCACTCCAATTATAATTCAGCAAATCATTTCTAAATGCAGATATCGATTCTTCAGTTCTCACTCTCCTGTATATGATTTCATTAGACTCCTTCTTTTGATAATTACAGTCATATATTATAAAGACAGGCAGGTGGTCGCTAATGTCCTTCATTAATAATCCACTCACAATGTTGTTATCCATATTGTTAGTGTAAATATTGTCTATCAGAGTGGCACCGTGAGATGTTATTCTGGTAGGTTTTGTGATTGCAGGATATAGACTCATGCTATACATTGATTCTGTGAATTCATCTATCTTTTGGTGTTTGTTGGGATTTAATAAATCTATGTTAAAATCCCCACAGATAAAGCTGACCTTTTGCTTTGTTTTGGAAAACAACTTTTCCATATTTTCAGTAAATATTTCAATGCTAGATCCTGGTTTTCTGTACACACAGCTAACAATGACATTTTTCATTCTTTCCATACATATCTCAATCGTAATGCATTCCATCACATCATCAATGATTACAGACATGCAGCTGACAACTTTGTAGTTAAGTCCTTTGTCCACAAAGAGAGCCACGCCACCTCCACTTTTGCTCCCTCTATTAATATAATTAAATTCATAACCCTGTAGATTGAAATCTGCTCCCTTGTCTGCATTTAGCCATGTTTCAGAAACTGCTATAATATTAAAAGATTTTTTGATTGTCCTAAAAATTCTTTTTTATACTCTGGAAGTTTGCATATAGACTTCTGCTATTAAAGTGAATGATCGATATTCCATGCTCATATTTGATATTTTTGTTAAATTGTTGCTCTGTGTAATGGCAGCAGTTAGTATCTATGATATTGTAGAGGTTATATTCTGGATCTATATCACGTTCCAGTTCCATCATGTAGTATGAATATACAATATGCAGATATGATTTAGAATATATTTCCCATACCATAGCAGTATACAGAAACCATGTTCAATGCAGTTTGCAGACTTGACCTGGTATATTGGGCTTTAAGATCTCTCAGAACTTATCTAGCTGTGCAATGTTTCTGATGCACAGGACTTTAGCTTGTTCTGGTGTGCCTTTTGTTTTAATATAGACCTTGCAGTTGGCAGACCAAGTAGATTGGATCTTGCCCTGTTTCCGTAAGAAGCGTGCTTTCCGAGCAATTTCTGCATTTTTCTTAGTGAGGTGCTCATTTATGTACACATTTGAGCCCTTTAGTTTCCTCCCCTGCCTAAGTAGGTCAACCTTGCATTTCCTATTTGTAAAGCGGATAATTACAGCAAGTTTATCCTTCTGGTTCGTTGGAAGGCGTGTGGCAGGCCTCAATGTTATTTTTTGTCTATGGTTATGTTCTTGCTAGAGAGGAATGCAGCCACCTGATCTTCTGTTGAGTCCTCATGGTCAGCACTGTCTGTCCCCCTGTCCCCTGTCCCCTGTCAGGGCTTGGGAGTACGTCCGTGGTTTGATGGCTAATCCAGTGATTATGACATCATTTATTCTTGTGTACTGTTCCAGGTCTGATACCCGGTTTTCCAAGTAGTCAATCTTCTTCTCCTGTTCCTCATTCAGTTTTTTAAGTTCCCTAATTTCCTGCACCAAGTTCATTATAGTACGTTGCTGGTTGGCCATGGTTGCCATTTCATCATGCATCATGTTCATTGCAGCCTTTAACTCCTCTATGTCTTTCTTGATTTCCTTTGTGCCCATCTTGTCTCAAAAAAAAAAAAAATAAAAAAAAAAGGGTAATCTCGTTCCGGCTATAGAAAACACTCCACCCCGGATTTTCCGAGCTGCCGCTCTGACTATTAAGCAAGAGAGGAATCCGGTTCCCGCTACAAGACGGAAATTTAAAAAACTAATTCCGTTCGGATCTTCTACACAACCTCCATAAGAGCCCGACCAAGACCAAGACCAATCACAGCGTCAAGCGGAAAAAGCAACTCTAAGATGCGGAAGTTTAGTGCAATGGGAAAGGCAAGAGTAGCCACTACTATGAAGTTACTTACTTCAAAAAGTTTATTAAGAACCACAAGAAGCTTTAACGCGAACAGTTGTCACGTCACTCACTCCCATGCAAGACAATCAAGCATACTCACTACACACACATTAGGCCAAGAGTTGCCGTGGAATGCCGTACCTTCCAGGCTAACCCCGTCAGCAATGGGATACCGGTTTGCGGAGACACAGCAAGCAGCCAGCCACCACAGCTAAATCGACCGCACAGGAATAAGTGGAGACTTACCCCGAGCGCAGGCAACCGCCTGGTGAGGAGTCGCTGGATTGAATAGCACGGACAGCCCCCGGACTCAGCAGCACAGCTGGTAAGTGCAAATTTCCCCGAATTTGCCAGCCATGGAGGGCGACCGGCCAGTCAAGCCCGAGGCTTACGAAGGCAACCACAGTGACCGGTCCTCAGAACTGACTTGGTTTTCACCGATAGAGAGGTAACAACGAACGACCAGCCACACTCCGGCACGAGTAGCGTGAACGAGTAGCGTGAACCAGCGAGCATTGATTGAGCATTGATTGCGGAAACCATGTGTGTTCATATTTGATTAAAGTTCATATTTGACTTCCTATATGTCTCCAATACAAACCTACACTCTATCTGTAATGATTTTGCTGATATAAGTCATTGAAATTTCACTGTAAAGTTCGGCCATTGAAGGTCACTGAAAGTCAAGTTCAAGGTCACCAAATGAAACTTCATACATGACTTCCTATATGCCCACAGTACAAACCTAAGCTCTATCTATAATAGTTTTGGTGATAGAAGTCATTGAAATTTTGCTCTGAGAAATTTGACCTTCAAAGGTCACCCAAGGTCAAGTTCAAGGCCATCAAAAGAAATTTCATATATGACTTCCTGTAAGAGTTCAATACACATATGTTCCCAATCTTCAATATTTTCAAGCCTAGAAGCCTTTGAAAATTGTAACCTTTTCCTTGACCTCAAGTTTGACCTTTCAAAGTCATCTGAGGTCAACTTTAACATAGCCAATGTATAGGTCATATATGACTTCCTATATGTCGATAATATAAACTTAATCTCTCTCTGCAACCATTTGGCCTCCACAGGCCATCTTGCATATTCATAAAGTACAGCGCCCCCACTAGACCCACTTCCGTCGATTCAATCAAAATGAACCTCGCACTGTACATTGACGGTACCAAGGGAAGTTGATTGCCTGATTTAGAAAAAAATTTATCACAAGGTCTTTGAGAAATAATATTTTAAAATTTCTCAGTCCTATCTTTAACATTTGGGCCAAAATTTCAAGGGCCCATAAAATGGTCAAAAATGATTCAATCAAAAATCCGAAAAAAAAACACCTGGAGATATGGTCTAGTAGTATGTTATGGCAAATTTGCACAAAAATTCATCACGCCAAAAAATATAAAAAATGTTCTGGACGACGGACGCCAGATGACCGACGCCACACCATGACAATAGCTTATCGGCCCATAGGGCCGGTAAGCTAAAAACCAACTCCACTCTGGAAAAAACTAAATTAAGACCCGCTGGGATTCTAAAATGTTCGTTCCAATGCGTCTTCAACACTTCCAGAAAGCCTCTAGCTGGTCATAACTGGTTTTTGGCTTGTGAAAGTTGTAGAAGTTAGGGGTCGAGAAGTTGACTACAGGACGCAAAGCTGGTGAATGGCTGGTCAGCCAGGCAAATCCAGCTAGAGAGCTTTGATCAAGTTTTACACCAGTTTAGTCTGCTATTTTTGCACATGCCAGCATCAAACGCCATCAAACTTAACAAAAAGGTCTCTAAAGCAGAGGTTGAGTGTTTGTCTTCCAGATGGTGAGTAATCAGGCCCGCGGGCGAGATGCTTTCGCCAAATCACCTCAGTAAATATCCATTTGTGTAAATGGATTCACTGTAATAATGGCAGCTGTGAAACTCGCACTGGTCAAATGCTGTACGGTAATGTTATGCCCAAATAAAGGAGTTAGTTATGCTACCATGCCACAGAAAACACAGTTGACCTTGTTCCTTCCTACGTGACACAACTTTACTGAGCCTCCAGTGCATCAGGGCACAGTGTGAATGAAAAATCTTGAAGTGTACATTTTCAGTATGAAAGCAAGTGGATCAAACAAGAAATTTTCCAAAAGTTCTAACAGTAAATGAACTGTTCTGTAAGAGTTATCACTGCAACTTGGGCCGGCTTTTTATGTGTTAGCTCGGTATTTTAACAACAAGAGAATAGCATTGAACATTTCTCTAATGAACGATGCAATGGAAGTGCTTTATTGTTAAGTTGAATCTAATTGGCTGAATCGGGGCTTATTTAAGTCCAAATCCAAAGGCCAAGGAGAGTAAAGATAATTCAAGACTAGATCAATTTCATTCTAGCAAGAGTTTGAGACCATTATATCGTGTAAAAAAAAAAAAAGATATTGTTGACCTTATTAAATGCTAATGATTTTTTTTTGTACTCTTGAAATTATGTGCAGTACTTAACTGGTCCCAAATTTGTTCGGAGTACAACCTTAAGAGTCTGTTAGATTCATGCAGTGAGTATGCAGTGAAACGTGTCAGGAATATCAAATGAAAAGCAATTCAAATACTGCAGACCATATAATAAACTGAAGAGAAGGAGCATGCTTCATGTTTCTGGGTCAAAATAACCATAAACTAAACAATTAAACAGCTAAACAAACAGAGGTCTATTCAGCTAGATATTATGAACCTCTGCACCCCTCAACTATTTCTACTTGCTCCTGTCAATGGACTAGCTCACTCTGGTTCAATGACTACTAATATAGCTTAAGCCAGGAGCTCACATGCTAGTACATGCTCCACTTTGCTTGCCTTCTTCAATAACTGCATAAGTACTAATAAGGAAGAGCCACATTGGAAGTCATTTTTCACTCTATAAAGCGATTTACAGACAGATTGCAATAAGAAGAGACACACATTTTTGTGACAGGCACCCTGTTATCTGTCTAGCATCGTTATAACACAGTCAGATTTATCGACCTGCGTCAAAAGGGTTGCGCACAACTGCATCAAGACCAGAGCTTGCGCAATGTTGCTTTGAGCAATATTTTGTTGATCCCGGAGCAACACTTGCACAGCGATATCAGACTGGGAATTAATTTCCGTAGCCATAACTAGACGCCGAATGACAAACAAATTTAAATAATGTCAACAGGATAGCTATATCAGGACTGCTTTGACTGCTAACTTGCCAGCTAGAGGGTGACGTTCATGCTAATTAGCATAGTTAGCAGTGTTAGCGCATTGAAATCTGACCTTGCTGTCAGAACTGAGCAGCGGAGAGTGCACTTCCTCGGCCTCTGTCGCAGCGGACACTGACACAGGACCCGAGGGCGACGCGGAGATGATGGCGTACGCCACGCCCGCCCTGCCGCTTTGCACTGGGGGCGTGGCGGATGAGGGTGGGGGTGTGGGGTCGTCCTGGCCGTTGGCGGACGTGGCAGGAACCCGCTGTGTTCGCGGACTGAGGGCCGCTGTGATGCTGTGGAGGTATGGGGGCTGGCTGTGCAGGTGACCCTCATGACGCAGAGCGTTGAGGACCAGGGTCTTTGTCCTCACCTGGGGAAGGAAAGCAAACTTTTCAAAGCTGTGCAACACACCTGTGTGCCTGGTGACATCACTGTGCATATAACATATGACGCATGAATGCACGGTCTCGCTCACATCAATTTCTGACATGCATAAGCATTACCAAGAATCAGCGTTGGCTACCAACTGAAAAGGTAGCCATTATGCCATTAATTCATGTTAAAAAACTACATTAGATAATGACAAAAATTGCAAATAAAAACCAGCTGATGTGTTAGTTGTTTGTTAATTATCCCAATAGCACTTAGTCTCATTACATAAAGATTACCTCAGTTCCCTGGATAATCCAGGTAATTTCTGTATTTTTGACATTGGATTTTGGAGTTATACGGACTCAGAATTATTGTCAATTTCTGAATATATTTCTGGAGGAAACAAGCAAGCAAATGCATAACAAACACTCTGAATATAATATGATGATAAAATATATTCTAAAAATAACAGAAATTGAGCACTTTGTGCATGGATAATACAAAAATACTGAATTTAGTATCGATAACAAACGTCGGATACATGACTCAGAAGCACAGTTTTTGTAATGTAATATGGAAATTGTCTTGAAAAAAATGAATGAACTTTACTAAGATTAAGCATTCTACCACTGATTGAACAATAAATAGCTATGTTTTATCTTGAATTTAGGTCACTGGGGAATCCCTCTTGCCGATTTGAGCCATTTCAAGCTGATGTCGTCGTCCAATGTGTAACCCTAGGCAATCATGTGACATGGGCGGTTTGACGTGGTCTAGGGAACAGAAGTTTCAGACGGTATCGGTCGGTCCAAGTGCTATTGGGTTAATTCAAATGACCCTTATCTTTCCAAAATTATCAAAATATTCATACATTAGTTGATGCATTAGTTAATTGATAATTGACATCTATATCATTACAGATGATACATCATTAAATGATAATTGACATCTATAATTAAGGTCTTCATACAACAAAAACAAAGTTTACAACTACATTGGTTGACGCCATTCATGTGAACACTTTGTAAGGAGCTGCTTGCACATCATCGAGTTTCATGGCAAGGCAATCATAATCATAACAACTAATAATTCATTCCTGACTTAAAAACACAGCAAAATATTCACTCATTAACAAAAACAGCAGGAGGATAAATTCATGCAAATAAAAACTGGAGGCAAATTGGCAGAAGGACAGACAGAGTGTGCTCAGGGAAGAGATGGGAGTTCATGTGTCTGGTGTGTGCTGAAGTGAGAGGTTTGTGTTCAGGTGTGTGCTCAAGAGAGAGGTTTGTGTTCAGGTGTCCACTCAAGTGAGAGGTGTGTGTTCAGGTGTGTGCTCAAGTGAGAGGTTTGTGTTCAGGTGTGTGCTCAAGTGAGAGGTTTGTGTTCAGGTGTGTGCTCTGGGGCGAGGTGTGTTTAGCTGTGCTCAAGAGAGAGGTTTGTATTCAGGTGTGTGCTCTGGGGCGAGGTGTGTTCAGGTGTGTGCTCAAGTAAGAGGTTTGCATTCAGGTGTGTGCTCAAGTGAGAGGTTTGTGTTCAGGAGTGTGCTCTGGGGCGAGGTGTGTTTAGCTGTGTGCTCAAGTGAGAGGTTTGCATTCAGGAGTGTGCTCTGGGGCGAGGTGTGTTCAGGTGTGCGCTCAAGTGAGAGGTTTGTGTTCAGGTGTGTGCTCAAGTGAGAGGTGTGTGTTCAGGTGTGTGCTCAAGTGAGAGGTTTGCGTTCAGGTGTGTGCTCAAGTGAGAGGTTTGTGTTCAGGAGTGTGGTCTGGGGTGAGGTGTGTTTAGCTGTGTGCTCAAGTGAGAGGTTTGTATTCAGGTGTGTGCTCTGGGGCGAGGTGTGAGCAGGTGTGTGCTCAAGTGAGAGGTTTGCGTTCAGGTGTGTGCTCAAGTGAGAGGTTTTGTGTTCAGGAGTGTGCTCTGGGGCGAGGTGTGTTTAGCTGTGCTCAAGTGAGAGGTTTGTGTTCAGGTGTGTGCTCTGGGGCGAGGTGTGTTTAGCTGTCCTCAAGTGAGAGGTTTGTATTCAGGTGTCTGATCTGGGGTGAGGTGTGTTCAGGTGTGTGCTCAAGTGAGAGGTTTGTGTTCAGGTGTGTGCTCAAGTGAGAGGTTTGTGTTCAGGAGTGTGCTCTGGGGCGAGGTGTGTTCAGCTGTGTGCTCAAGTGAGAGGTTTGTATTCAGGTGTGTGCTCTGGGGCGAGGTGTGTTCAGGTGTGTGCTCAGGCAAAAGCTGTGTTCAGGTGTGTGCTCAGGTGAGAGGTTTGTGTTCAGGTGTGTGCTCAGGGGAGAGGTGTGTTTAGCTGTGTGCTCAGTTGAGAGGTTTGTATTCAGGCGTGTGCATATGTGAGCGGGCTGTGTTCGGGCCTGTGCTCAGGGGAGAGGTGTGTGTTCAGGTGTGTGCTCAGGTGAGAGGTGTGTGTTCAAGTGTGTGCTCAGGTGAGAGGTTTGTGCTCAGGGGAGAGGTGTGTGTTCAGGTGTGTGCTCAAGGGAGAGGTGTGTGTTCAGGTGTGCGCTCAGGTGAGAGATAATTGATCAGTTATGGCACCTGAGGCAGAACAGTTGGTTCCTGTGCAGCCAGGCGAGTCATGGAGCTGGTCTGAGTCTGAGGCACCTTCACAGGCAGAGTCGCGAGATGTCCTCGCACCTGAGAGAGAGAGAGAGAGAGAGAGAGAGTAAGGGTGAGAAAGAAAGGGAAGTGGGAGGGATTCGTGAGAAATGGGGTGGGTGGGGGGTATTGATGGAGAATCTGAGTTAAAAAAAAAGACTGTTTTTTGCGAATAGAGCCCAGTAAGTGTCATCTGAGCTACATGTGATTCTGGCTCAAGTTGACCAAACTGGAACAGGGCTAATGCAGCACAATGAGCCGCAATGCATGAGAGAAAAAAGGACAGCAGTATCTATTCGCTCAGGTCAGTCTCATAATCAAAGAATGCACACAGAAGGATTCACAAATGTATTTTGGTGTTGATATATAAATAAATCTCACAAAAATATTTTCCTTTGAATACTCAAATATGCATCATTCTATGTAAATGTAAAAAAAAAAGCATATACAAAATAAGTTTCACTACTCTATTGTTGATGCAGACACTTTTTTTTTTCTCTAACATATGAAATAAAATGCACAAATATATCTACTGAAACATACTTGTCATCAAAAATACACATACACTTGGATGCTGCTATATCTACATAAAGACTGTTGCACCTGCATTCACCAGCGGCTTTTTACTTGAGAACTTCATTGCATTTGTGCGTGGATATTTTCAGACTCCCTGACATTGCCCTATTTAAGCCGCTTTCACATCGGACGCGAAACGAATTTTTCGCACAACAGATTACACGCGAAACGCGTGTATTCGCATTTTTGTATTGACTTTGAATGTAATCTGTCGTGCGAAAAATTCGTTTCATGTCCGGTGTGAAAGCAGCTTTACAGATGCATTTTTTTTCCAACAGGGAATTATCTGTAGCCAATCAGAAGATCGCCCAGTTCTTTTCAGCCAATCACACGAGAGCGCTGCGCAGTCAGCTCCATTCAGACAATGAGCTGAGAGAAAACCAAGACCGAGTAGTTAGCTAGCCTGACTATCCACTCCCCAATGGCAACCAAAGCAAATGAAAATAAATGATAAGCTAACGTAGACAGAAGTCATTGGAGAAGTCCGTTCATTTCAGTTTCATTCTTGTTCCAGGTCGTGTTCTTAGCTCGCATGAGAGGAAAGCTTGCTCTCATGGTAGAAAGAGGAAAGCAATCACAAGCTGTCTAGCTAATTCTGAAATTCCTACAATTCCAATGTCTCAGGACAATGCCAAACAGAAAATATATTTTAACATTCACCAAACTCTAATGAAATGATGTAAGTTGGCAGCATGGTGCATTCCAATTTTAGCGCATTAATTTTAAGGCAGTTGCTACGGGTACGGCAGTTTTCCAATGCATTTCAATGTAGAGAGGTACGGCAGTCCCAATTTCAAACCCTGCCCAAACCTAACCCTGACCCTAACTCTAACCCTAACCCTAACTCTAATCCCTAATCCTTATACTAATCCCTTCAAATCGACAGCCGTACCCATAAAACTGCCGAATCTCTAGACACTGCGTAATTTTAACTGTAGCGGCCAACTGAATAAATGCAACCAGACAATGGCATGCAAAATTAAGTGACTGAACTATCCAATAGTGATGTAGGCTAGCTAGCTAGATATCTTGGAAAATGGTGTACAACGAGCTCCCTTAGCAAAAAGTAGTATACTTGAAGTTCATTTTATTAAGTATACTTGAGTATAAGTATAGCAAGTATACTACAGACCATGTACTTGTAGTGTACTAGAAAGTATACTAATTATTACTTCTTCGGACTAAATTGGAACATTTTTAAGTTTATAAAAGTATACTTTTAAGTATACTTCAAGTTTAAGCAAAGTAAACTGAAAGTTCCCATCTAGTTCACATCTAAGTTTTATTATATACTGCAAGTACACTACAAGTGAACTTTTTAGTATACTGTGAGCGAACTAGTAGTATACTTCTAGCATACTTTTCAATTTATGAAAGTATACATTTAAGTATACTGCAAGTAAATTTACAGATATACTGCTAGTTTATTAGTTGGATACTTCTAGCTAACTTTTCAGTTCATGAAAGTATACTGTGGGGTATACTGCTAGGAAACTTAAAGAGTGGCACTGGATGTTTAATAACCACAGTGAGTCAGGACTTCAGGTTCACTTCTCACCCGACAGACAACATCCTCATCACTGCACTGGAGTATTGTGTATTATTCCACCAGAGGGAAGATCCCAAACTACTGGCCACCAACACCTCCTCAAGCAGCAACTTACTTTCCCAGGTAGTCTCCCATCCAAGCACAAACCAAGCCTACACCCACTTAGCTTCAACCACACAGCCAGTGCAGATCAAGTAGTGGTATGGTTGCTAGTTTTAAAACTCGTACAGACATTTCATTGTCACTATGTCAGACCAGATAGCACTGAAGTTCCTGTCTTCTTAATCTCATGTTTGAAAATACTGTGTACATTTATCTATGAATCTGCACATAATGGCCAGCTAGATTGAACTGATATCTCAACTAAAACACAGCAATGTTTGGTACAGGTACAATATGCAGGGCTTTGATGTCCACACTCTTGTTTAAAAATGATTAAATCATTTATTAAACAGAATGTACCATCTTTCAAGTATTACAGCACTGCTGCATCTTTTCTTTAGTTGGTCATATTTTTGACTGTGATACAGAACTCCATTAACCAAAAAACAGCTCATCGGTGTACTCATTTGGAATATTTCATCAGCCTTTGCTTGAGTCCTTCAGCCTACTGGTCAGGCTGAAGGCATTGCTCATTAATATTTAATGCATATTTCTGGTTCAATATGAGAGAAAGAGGTTTTTTTTTTGTTTTAAAAGGGAATTCAATAAGAGTTGCCATTGCTATGTTCTTATACTTTGGCATCCAATACAATATTGTGTTTGAAAATTTAATTTATAAAGGAATCAATTTTGTTCTCAATCCTGAGTATGTGTTTCATTGTAAATTCTTATAAGTACCTTCATCTGTAAATTAAAGCAGAATGCACTTAAGCATCGTCTACTAGTAGAGTACATGAGGTAACCTCTCGTCTACTTACGTTAAATAATATCTGAATAGCAACAGTAATACATTTTAGACTGCAATAATCATAAGCTGTGAGTATGATGTTAAGTTAGCTGACTCTGAAGTATTCTAGCAGTTAAAAAAAAAAACTTTTAGCTCCCTGAAAGTTTAAAACTAAATTTAAACTATAGAGGGCTTGAAGAACTAGTGGACTTGTAGTCTACCTATAAGTTTACTTGCAGTATACTTAAAAGTGTACTTACTAAAAAGTTGGCTTGAAGTATATAACAAGTAAAGTTGTAGTACATCTGAATTTACTTTCAGTATACTTCAAAGCATACTTTTATGAATTAGATGTTGTGCTAGAAGTATATAACTAATAAACTAGCAGTATATCTGTAAGTTTACTTGCAGTATACTGCAAATTATACTTTTATAAACTAGAAATTGTGCTAGAACTATATAACTAGTGAACTAATAGTTCATCTTTACGTTTACTAGCAGTATACTTCACAGTATACTTTCATGAACTGAAAAGTTTACTAGAAGTATACAACTAATAAACTAGCAGTATATCTGTAAGTTTACTTGCAGTATACTTAAATGTATACTTTCATAAATTGAAAAGTATGCTAGAGGTATACAACTACATAAGTCACAGTATACTTAAAAGTTCACTTGTAGTGTACTTGCAGTACAAAATAAAACTTAGATGTAAACTAGATGGGTACTTTAAGTTTATGTTGTTTAAACTTGAAGTATACTTTTTTTGTAAGAGTATGTATCAAGTCTGTCAATGCTGGAATAATTGTCAAATTTGTTCTCAAATAAAATCAGACAACTGTTTATCTGTTTCTGTGTGGGTTAATAACACTGCATAAAAATCAAGTTCAGCTCCACCCATGTGCTATTTACTCTGCTATGCTGCCCCAAAGCTGACTTGTTACTGCAAACGGACATGTGGAATATGTAAGTCCATGAGATAGAAAAAACTGAGTAAAAATATAGTGCATTATACTTCAAAGAAGCCAATATGTATGATAAAAATATTTTAATGTGCCTATTCTTTTGATAGTAGCCCAACTGCAAGCCAGTATACTTGAACATTAGGCATGAATATTTTAATACTTTGAGATATACTCAAGAAAAGTATAATAATCAAAAGTTTAGGTACAAGTATTAGCCAAATATACTTAGACTTTTCTGTGTACTTTTCAGTATAAGCTAAGAATACTTAAGTATTACTTTGCTAAGTATATCTCTGATAAGTACATCAAAAGTAAACTGAAAGTATACTCTCTTATTTTTAGTTTAGAAGAAGTATACTAATAGCACACTTGAATAAACTTCTTTTTCGTAAGGGCTAGCTTCAGATAGCTAAATTAGAGTAATTAAACATTAAGTTATTTTATTTAGTTCTGCACATACATGCAATGCAATACATAGCTTCCGAACATTTGAATACACTGCATATTAACAATATCAATTGATCTAGCAGAAACATTTGCGTTGTGGTCCTCATTCCAGGTGGTTCAAAATTGTGCCAGGTATTGGTAATCGTGCCCTGTCATGGATGGGAAAAACAACCTTGTCATTACTTGGTTCTTGGAAATTATCGAGTAATATCAAACTTTGATTCGTTTCCTTAAATATATTTCAGTGATAACTGGAAACGAAATATGATTGTAAACCCCTTGACTTAAAGGGGACCCATTATGCTGATCCTTCTTTAATACATATTAGTAATGTTATAATGTTGGTTGTCCATGCTCAACCTCTGAAAAGTTTCTAAACATAAGATACAGAGGTTTTGCCGTAATCCAAGAACGTGATTTCGTGAGCGTGATTTCCTCTCTGAACAGCTCCTCCCGAGATCTTCGCGAGATCTGGGCAAAACCTGACGTTAGGTTGTGCCGTCCAATTAATACAGACCTAGCCAGAGCCAACCATGGCGCTGGACCTACCCACACCGGAAACTATTCTAGCCGGCACTAACAACGGCAGATCATACTATGCCTTAGTAGCGTGTACACTTTTGGAAATACAAAAGAAGAACCGCAGTCATTTGAGGTGCAGTTTTGTCAGTATCTCTCCCAAAGCTACTTGTCCGTTTACTTTTGGACGCGAAGAAAAACAACTATTTCTCTTCCAAAAGAGGATGCCACCAGAAATCAGTGGGTAGCTTTTTTTTGTTTGCTGGCAGCAAACAGCCACGGCCAAAGGGAATGTTAGCTGATTGTGCTCAGCATTTCACCAAAGACAGCTTTGTTAATAAAGGATAATTCGACACAGGATAAGCGTTTCAGCTGCTTCTCAAACCTGAAGCAGCTGCATCAATCAAGCGCTCAGAGCCAAAAGCTGTAAGTAACGATATAACAGCAAATAATGTAAGTGAAGCTAACGTGTTACGGGAGGCTACTGGCTAGCAGGACCGCTAACGATAGTTAGCACTAACAACTGGCCTCAAGTGCAGGCTTTCTAAAATATCTGAAGATAAATCCTGGATCGGTCGGGACAGTCCGTGACTCACAGGCACAGAAGCTGTCAGTAGCTTCACTGCATAAGCCAACCTGACGTGATAGCCAGTTGATTGTGGCTGTAGCACTGTGGCTAACGTAGCCAAGTTACTGTTGCTAATTTTTGTGTCCTAAATATGCAAGAGTGATATCAGGGGAAATTATACAGAAGATGTGTGAACATAAACCTCATTTGAAGCAAACTTTTTATACTTATTTGTAATTTGGATGCTTGGTACAACTGTCCACGGTAACGGAGCTTGCTGTCTGTAAAACCTGTATTGCAAGGGTTTGTCTCTGTGGTTGTTATGACCGCTTGGTTACCAGCTACTGCATGTTAGTTCGCGTGCCGTGCTAATTAAAAATTCTCCTGGTTAACTTATATGCAATAATTCTGATCAGTAAGCTTGTGTTACTTCGGTAAGCATCAATGTGGCAGTTTCATCGTAACATTGCCCGATTGTAGCCACTACAGTTGAAGCTAACCGGAGAGGTGCAGTTAGACCAGACGTTGGTTTTGCAGAGCTTGGGATATGTGTTTGGGTTTGTTTACGGCTGCTTGTGATCGCTTCACTTATCCATGACCGGGATCAGCCGGATACTTCACAAATGTCTGGGCAAGCTCTCTGGTGCTACCTTGAAAGCAATGCGAAACGCAGAAGCTCTAATTACCGTGTCTGGTGTAACAAATGATTTCTCTGCACTACCGTGACATAATTTCATCCCCCTTTAGAAATTGTTGTGGCTAATAAAAAGCCGAAAAAGGCAGAGATTAAATAGGAAATTCTTTCCTGTAGAAGTGATCGATTCGCTAGCTCCACATAAGCAACTTGTCCGCGCTAACGGAACTTACGGTCTGCAAAACCTGTATTATGTTCATGACATAACCGAGCTCTCTCTAGCTGTCGCGCACTATCCATAAAGCTGCTTTCACATCGGACGCGAAACGAATTTTTCGCGGGACAGATTAGCCTGCATTCAAAGTCAATGCAAAGACGCGAATACACGCATTATGGGCGCGTTAAGCAGCTTTCACACCGGACGCGAAACTCATTTTTCGCGCGACAGGTTACATTCAAAGTCAATGCAAAGACGCGAATACGGGCACGTCAAGCCGCTTTCACACCGGACGCGAAACAAATTTTTCGCGTGACAGATTACATTCAAAGTCATGACCGCTTATCAGCTACTGTAGGTTAGTTCCCGTGCTCTGCTAATTAAAAAATGCTCCTGGTTAACTTATATGCAGTAATTCTGATTGGTATGCTCGTGTTACTTCGGTAAGCATCAATGAGACAGTTTCATCATAACGTTGCCTGATTGTAGCCACTACAGTTGAAGCTAACCGGAGAGGTGCTGTATGTGTCTGCCGAGTTGGGCTGTAGTTAGACCAGACGTAGGTTTTGCAAAGCTTGGGGTGCGTTTTTGGGTGCTTGTGAAACGATCGCTTTACTTATCCATGACCGGGGTCTGCCTGATACATCTCCAATATCTGGGTAAGCTCTCTGATGCTACCAGTGAAAGCAATACGGAAAAGCACGTGTATGGTATCACAAACGATTTCTTTGCATTGCCATCGATTGAATATTAAATTCTTTCCTGTAAAAGTTATCGATTCGCTAGCTCCACATAAGCAACGGTTCACGCAAATGGAATTTACGGTCTGTAAAACCTGTATTATGCTCATAACATAACCGGAGCTCCAGCTTGCTCTCGCGCACTATCCATAATGCGCCCATTCTCCGCGAGGAAACGCTGGTCATTCCGACGCAGTAATTTCAATTTCATAAAAACCATTACCACAGGCAATTTCCGAAAAGGCGGTTTAGCCTGGAGCTTTCGCCCCTCCGTCATATACCAGCGCAGAAGCTGTTCGTTTCTCCATGCTAACGACACACCACAGTTATGCACACGAACCAGCAGGTCCTTATAATACACACCGAAGCAGTCCATAAGCTGTCCGTCCACTTTTAGCTGCTCCTCACTGTCCATGTTTCCCTCTAAACTCAGACCCACCGGATTTCTACGGTCTCCGGTCGACACTTGGGCATGTCAACCTGTTCTACAAATGTGTCTATATGGGGTGGATTCTAGCTTTTCCTGCATCCTAGCTATGGAGTAGAAAAACCGCTGTAACTCACCACTGTCGCTGTAGCAAACTGTAGCCGATAGCAAATTTGAGCTTGAGCTGCCAGATTTTCGCACTGCGTCCTCCACTTTCGCCGTTGCATTTATTAGAACAAGTTCATTTCATTAGATCTATATTCAAATATAACGTTAGATTGCAGAATTTGCCCGCCGCTTCCTTGACAAATGGCAGCCGTGTCTCACGTTTCACTCTGGGGAGACTGACCCAGAAAACTGCGTTCTGCAGCCTCGTCCCGCCCAACTCCGCCCTCCACGGAGCTGGCCAGTCAGAAGAAAGTAGGCACACGGTGAGTGGGGGCCATAGCGGAAGAGCCACCCCAGTGAGGCATTTCAGGCAGAGACTACAATGGACTACTAATGGGGTTTTTTGAGGATGGCAGTATGAGCTAAATAAGGACCCGGTTTTGGACTTAGAACAATCAGGAGTACTCTAGGGGAGTCCAAGATCAAAATGACCTTGGACTTATAGCAAAATAGGTCCCCTTTAATAACTAAGTGACATCCATTATAGACTAAGGAGAAATTTAAAGTTGTTGAGTGCAACATCTTGCTTAGCAGTCTTCATGGAGGTGCACCAAAGTAGTTTGTATTTGCGATAAACTAAACTTTATCGGGGAGAAATAAAAATGCGTGATAGGTCCATCATTTTCCGAGAGCGCCGTTCACATTTATTTGCACATGCGCACCATGCATATACATCTGAGTCAGTTTACTCAGTTTGGTCTACTGCATGTCCTATGTTGCCATCTAGTGGCCGTACGCGACATTTCCATTCTATTACAGTATGTCTGTAGCTGAAACATGACTTTGCCAATACACAACGAAAGTCATGGTGCACTGGACGGCGTGCAAGTTTCTGCAACTTTTCGCTTGAATTACATCGACAGCCATTCTAGGTCCTTGCGCGCATTTTATTGGCTGAAAAGGAAAGAGATGATTGACTGCAGATAATACCCATTGGGAAAAAAAAATGCACTTGTGAAACTTTTTTTATAAGTGGAATTTTTTTTTTTTTTTTTTTACAGTCATACACAGCAGTAAATACTCGCGTGTGCTTTGGAAAATATTTTTGTGTAGAGAGCCATGCATATATAAATACCAAAATACATTTGTGAATTCTTCTATGTGCATTTATTTATCATGAGATGGATATGACCCCATAAATGTAGGGTTTATGGTCGCAAAGTGAATAGTGCACTCAAAATCTCAAGAAAAAGTTTTTCAAATCACTTTCTGTCAATTATCTCAAAGTATTGCCTTTGGAAGCAGAAAAAGTCACAGTGTAGTCACTGAAGTCATAGCAAAAACGTGGATACTTGGCACTGGCCTCGTGTACGCTTTCAAATCACTCCTGATGCCCTTTGCTTCCCCCAAAACTGAAGTCTTAAGCCGCTTTCACACCGGACGCGAAACGAATTTTTCGCACGACAGATTACATTCAAAGTCAATGCACGCGAAACGCGTGTATTCGCGTCTAAAATTTTGAAATATGTAGCATCTCATTCAGAGAACTGGATGGACTCAACTGCACAACAGGCCTAAGTCTCTTGCAGGGTGTTTCCACCCCCCCGAAACACGAAATCTCTTTTGTTCTGTATCAGCGCTGTGGAGAAAACATCAGGAGTTAGAAGGCCTATTCCCATGGTAACGTCAAAGAAAGCTTTCGCGCAGCGAGGACATGTATTTCAGTAATTGTTCCATCTCTTTCATGATCTGAAGTGCCACCACTTTCGGCAACAGGACCAGGAGCGGCAAGGATTTTTAGCATCTTCAATCTAAGGGCTGACAACCTGATAATTTTGCCCGCTCTCTTTCTCTCTCTCGGTCCAATCTGAAAAAGATATTTTTAAATTTATTGTGTTTTTTAAACTGTTGTTATAATTGTCTGTGATATTTAAGGGCCACAATGGAAACAAGTGTTTTTATCACTATTTTGTGTTACCCTGTATATTTTTTAAATGCATTATTATATTTTTGTTTATTTACATTGATATATTTTATGTAAAATTGTAAAATTATACAAATAAACTCAATCAATCAAATCTCTCTCTCTCTCTCTCTCTCTCTCTCTGAATGGACCAGCAAAATTGGCAATCTGGGTTAGACGCAGGAACATGCTGCTGGGAAAGGGATCAACAAATTCAGTTCAGGTGTTTAAAGGTTGTGTCTCCCCATGCGTGCCCTTAGGATTGAGTTTGAATTCTACAAAATGATGCACAATGTGGGATTGTTCACTAGGATGCGGTGCATTGGTGGAGCAATTTGTACATTAACTGATGATGAGATTGAAACCTGTTTGGGTTGACGGGGCTCTAGTGTGTCGCTTCCTTGTTTCTGCGGGTTTGTTTTTCCTGCATTTTTATCTTGTTTCTTTTACTTTCTGAGGTTGGCAAGGATGGGCTTGTAAACAGGCGTGGGGTTTGGGGTTAAAGTATCAGTGGATTGTCTACTGTTCTAATAAAGGAACATCAAAAGTCTCTCACTCTCTCTCTCTCTCTCTCTCTCTCTCTGTCTCTCTCTCTCCCTCCCTCCCTCCTTCCTTCTCCCCTGGGCAACCTAGCTACAGTCATTTGAGACATGATGCAGAATTCAGATACTGTGCATTTCAGCCACAACCTGACCCAACATGGTCAGAATTCAGACACACTGAATCCAAGCACATAAACTAGCAACCGCATGATTCAGGATTCAGATGGTAACTTTTTTTCCCTGACTGGGGATTGGTGCTCAGCCTGTGCTGGGCATAAGACCATAGCTACAAGCACTCAGCAAACATAGCAGATCTTGTGCAAGCGAGTGTTGCTATGCACTGAAGACATAATCGAACATCAAAAACGAGTTGACACTGTATCTACCTCCGTCTAGCTAACAATAGCTAGGAAGCCATCTGTCTGCCTAAATTAACTAACTTTATAAGCAGTGAACACAGTTTCTAATGTTGATTAGCTAAAAGAATGGTTTGTTTTCATTGCGTTTAGTCCGGTCATTAAAATAACTGCAAAATATCCGTAATGTGTTTATTTTATCTTTTGATGCTAGTGGTTTCCGCACACATCAGAATTGTCTTGCTGGAGATTTCACACAAGTTAGCTAGCTGGTTATGTAGCGACACAGGTGAACAGACCCAAGCGCCTTGTCCCAAGTGTTGACTTCACAGGTTCCTTAATTGGGAACAGCTGATCAGTGATGCTGGTTCAGAACCAGTTCTTTTATGGTTGAAAAGCAGTACTTTGTTTGTGGTAATATAAGTAACAGTTTGAGATTGGGCACTGACCTCAACGCAACCACCTGCCCCATGTCAGTATATAAAAGAAGTATAAGTGAACCCCAGCCAGAATCAGCCCTAACACAGTCAGGATTTACAAACAATGAATCCCAGCACAAAAACTGGCCATCTGCATGATTCGGGATTCTCATTAAGTGAATCCCGGACACAGCTAGCAATGACATATTCAAATTGGAATTCAGCATTAATCCCATCTGCAACCAGCCCCAACATGGTCAGGACTCCATGTGAATCCCGGCCAAAATAAGCCCCACATGGTCAGGATTCATATACTGTGAATCCTAGCACAAAAACGGGCAATTCCATGATTCAGGATTTTGATTCAGTGAATCTCAGTTGCACTTAGCACAGACATGGCCAACTGTCAGATTCAGTGATCCTCAGATGAACACACGTGTACAGGGCCAAACCCAAAATGGCTCAATATTAAGAATTTAATGGTCTCAACAATAAATCATCGTTAAGAAAATTAGCAAGAATTAAATTAATTAATTAAGGAACTTTGTACAGGCTAACTTTTCCCCTTGATTTCTGTTAAATTTTAAGCCTTGTTGGTAACATTTCAGCCAAATTCTTGCACAAAGAAGAAACAATGTAGTTCCACTCAATGTTGATGGCTTCAAACAATTGAAGTGTAGTTGAAAATGGTTCCCGATTATTCAGTGCTTAGTGTGAGACCAAGTATTCTGTATACGCCTCAAATCTGGACTCAGTCCAGGCTAATACATTAGCCTGATAGACTTGTTCTCAAGCCACTTCTTAGTAGTCTTTGAAGTGCGGGCAAGGGCAGTGTCTTGTCGAAAAATAACATCTAATCATCCCTGCGCAAAAAAACAATTTTCCCAATTGCAGGAAGTAAATCTTTCTGCTATATTCTTCCTCCAAAGGTTTACTGTGATGGACTTTTAACAGTGAAACAGCTCACCAGTACAAGTAGCTGAAAAGACTCTCCACGCTATGACACGTCTTCCTCCACATTTAACTGTATTAGAGATTCATCCACCATTGTACTTCACCAGGACTCTTCTCTGGCGCATCACTGCGCAACTCAAATAGAGAGTCATCACTCCACACAACACCGCTGAACCACTCTCAATCAAACTTTCCATATTCTGCCATAACCTCAATTCTGTCTCTGGTGTTTTTCTAAGACAGCAATGGCTTCTTTACGCATCTTCAAGACACAAAACCTGCATTAGATAAACCTCTGTCATTGCTCTTTTCGAAATAGTTATGTTCATAAGACAATTAACTTGATGCTTGACCATTTTGGGTATGGCCCCCCTTTTTGCCCAGCTGTGCAAAAATCTGTAAAAGTCATCAGCAATTTTACCAGTAAGTCTTCCCCAGTCTGCAAAACAGCTGTCACCTTGCTAAGGAGGACCTTGTATCCAAAGACCCGAAGCTACAGTTTAAGGGCTAATCAGCTTAAAATAGCTTTCTTATAACCTTCGTAATGACTGGAAGATAGTTGTTTGCACAATTGAATGGGCTGAATACCTTCAGCTCCCAGTTTTTGTAAACATAATCATGGCTCTAAGAGTGTATATTTGCAATGCCTCTTCAATGATGCTTGCGGTGATTATATTGGTGATTATCCATGCTGTTCTGTGTTGTTGCCCGCCGACATGTGCGAATGCTATTAGATTTCAACTACCAGGACAAGCCAGGCTGCTAATGCACACTGAATGCTTTGAAATAGCGGGCAAAACACCAGGCAATTTCACATCCTCGCGTCATAATTTCAACTGTCCTCTCTCTCTCTATTTTTGAAAATAATGGTCCAAATTCTTCATCCTGCCAAAAAAGAGAATCTGACAGAATGAATCCTAATTTCAACATGTCATCATATAACATTTTAAAATACACGCCAACACCAATTTAGTTTCATTAATGTCCACACAGGTGCAAACTGTCTAAACTTTAAAGAGTGAAAAGCAATTCAGAAAAACCAGTGTATGAAGTATAGACATATAGTGGTGTACTGGTTCCCAGAGGAGTCTATACTGTATTGGGTAGATGGTCGATCACAGAGGTGACAGTGGGAACGCTCTACTATGCTCATCAATGGCTTGAAGGCTGAAAGGTGTTCATACTGTAAATTGACAGAAGTGGTAAGTATACCTCATGTACTTGTGTATACCCTCCACTACATCACTGAAGATGTAGGCAAAATAATGAAAACAACAAACCCTGACTTTCCAGAAACAGCGTGATAGAGCCTTTTACCAGCATTCATTTCATGCCACCTGATCCCGAAACAGGATAGATTCTCAGCCTTTGCTCTATTTTCGAGAACAATAAAATAGTTTCTTGATGCTACCTTTAACTTCCAGCAGGGAGCAGACATGGCAGCGGTATTGTCAATGCCACGCCCCTTTTAAAATGGTGTCACGCCCCTTTTCAGCAGTGCCACGCCCCCTTTCAAAGCACCCCCCTTTTTTTTTTTTTTAATATTCCGCCACCACCCCCCCTCTTTGGAGGACAGCTTTATTAATTCAGTCAGTTATATAATTGTGTACGAGTCCTCCTACATCGCCCGACAAAACAAAACACACACACAAAAAATTAAATAAATGAATGGATAAAAATAGAAATACAATACAATAACAATTAAAATTCACAATGCTTTACTACCTTTTGCATTAGTCGTTATTAGCTCACCTATTCCATCTCTCATTATTCCCAACCTTCAGCTTCTCCCATCTTTTGGCATAATTTACAAGTCCTGTCTCATGGGCCATCACACACTCAATTCTACTGTAATACTTGACAAAATTTTTGAATTTCTCAATTCTTAATGCCTCCACAGATGTCAACCCGAAAATAAATATTTTTGCTAAATATATAATTATATTACAGATTAGGTGTGTTCCTTTTGTTACATCACCCAGTAACACGTTAAATAAATCTAATTGTATACTATTGTACTAAGATATCCAGCCTTGTACCTTTATCCAAAATAAGGCTATTATAGGACAGTACCAAAATAAATGGTCTACTAACTCCAATTCTTCCAGACAGAATCGACAAAGGGGTGATGACTCTATTCCCCATATATTTAGCATCTTTTTAGTAGCTAAAAACTTATATATTAACTGATATTGAAAATATCTAATCTTTAGATCAAGTGATGTACTGTAAAGGATTTTAAAAACTTCGTTCCCAGGGACTGGTGTATCTAACATATTTTCCCAACTGTCTAGAATCCTGTATGGTACAGCGACTAAGTTCTTTATTCTTAAATAAAATGTGTATATATGTTTGTTGATCTTTATTCTATTGAACCAATTTGCCATTTTCATAAGCTCCCGTTTGGAAATGTTGCGCCTCTCACAGTCACAGCCCCACCCACAGTTTCAGGAAACAAAAGTACCAAAGGTTCAACACAGCAAGCAGTCACTACGGGAGTTGCATGTCCGCCATATTGGATTTTCGCTTGCGCAAGGGATAGTGGAGCCAGTGGTCCTGTCAGTGCCCTATCCGTACCTCCGGGGCTTCAGGATGCCGGGTTATTCCTGTCAGTGCCCTATCCGTACCTCCGGGGCTTCAGGATGCCGGGTTATTCCTGTCAGTGCCCTATCCGTACCTCCGGGGCTTCAGGATGCCGGGTTATTCCTGTCAGTGCCCTATCCGTACCTCCGGAGCTTCAGGATGCCGGGTTACTCCTGTCAGTGCCCTATCCGTACCTCTGGAGCTTCAGGATGCCAGGCTACACGTGTTCTGCGCCTGGATGCTACAGAAACCATCACAGGGATTGAGAATTGAGCTTTTATAATAATCCGAAGGACTCCAAGCTGAGAAAGAAGTGGCTGATTTACACAGGACGGGCTGGAAAGAAGGGCAAATACAGCAAGTTCGCTGTATTATTTTGCCATAAAACCAGTTTTTTTTCCCCTCTTAAAAAGATGCAATATTCAGCTGTTTGTCAATTGTCACGTTGATGTACAAGGGAGCGACTGAAGAATACGGCCTGCATAGCATAACGATAATGATAACTTTAGTGTTCCATTATGATTCATGAAATATAACTCGCTAACCTATCGGACGCTACATTATAACCTAGCTGGCTTCCCGTTACGTTTGCTAGCAATAATGAACGACAGTCACAACACTGTAAGTTAGCCAGCTGGGTAACGTAACCTTAGATTTGCGATGCAGGCTGTATTCTTCAGTAGCTCCGCGGCAAGGTTCGAGGATGAATTCATGGAGTGCAGTGGCGTGCCGTCAAATATCAGGAAGACCTTCAGTAACGTCACCCTTTCCCGCATAATTGCTCTTAAACTGTTTGCGATCAAGTTTGCCTGATTAACAATCAAACAATTTATTAACAGAACAACCACCACAAATGCATGACACGTAATGATTAAGAAATGCTAATGACAAAGCCATTGCCTATTGGCTATGTTGATGTAATTGATGTGACTCCGCAAGGATGACAATCTGAAAAAAATCAAGAACCTTCACGGATTTAGCAGCAATTATTTTCGCCATCACTCAGCTGTGCATTGTACCGCACAACACACTTTAGCTGTCACTACATTCAGACTATAGAACGGATTCTCGTGGCTTATTGCTCAATGAGCCTCGCAAACTAATTTACGCAAATCTGTGCTACAGGAGCGCAGAAATTATAAAGACATATTGATATTTTTCCACCGCTGCAGTTCCGAAACAGATGCTGCCTAAAATGACAGAATTACAGCTCCTGGCACTTTGTCCGGGGTGAAATCAGGCTCCGAAAAAACACCTACGCTCTGCAGTCTCCACGTTACACTCTATTTGTTTGGACCACTGTGAATCCCGATATGCATTGCGCGGGAACTTCTTCTGGCTATGCGCAGCGAGACATGCAACTCCGGTATTAAGGCTCTTTTGCAAAAGACTTCGCTGCATGCAAAACACACCAAACATCAGCTACAATTTCCAACCACCACAGCATGAATTAGCAATTTGTAACTGTAACATTGTAACTATAATTAGCTGTAGCCTACAAACTCCAAAATAATGATTGATAAATAAACAAATAAATAAATACAAACTTTCCATGTGTAAAGCAACATAGTCCCTCTTTATACCCACAATTCCGAGCGTTCTCTGTGCACTGCTGGTTCCCTGTGGACACTGACTGGTAAGCAGCAGTTCACAGCACTTTGACTCCTCCCTGTCGGACAGATGGTGGGCTCTCGTCTGGCCTAATTCACTTACTACCAACCGCAGTCTGTGCCAACCCACTGCCCTCTGAGGCACATGTTAAACAGTACCATTTACAATCACTCCTACCCGCTCCCAATTCAAAAAACCTGTTCCTATGACAGATCACAGCTTTATACAGGGTGCAAAGCTAATTCAGATATAAAGACAGCGCTGTAAGTGTCCAGGTAATGACAATCCCAAATGGCTGCCAATAATGCAAGGCTGGAAACACACATCCAAGGCTGACAGTCTGCTTTTTGATTTGAAGGTACTCAAATCCTTGCAGAGTGAACCATGTTATCTGCCTTTAACAGTGTGTCACTGTTCACACGCTTATGGACCTCAGGACTCTCAGTTATTGCGCCGAAAATGATAAAACTAACAGTATTTCTGGTTCTCTCTTTTGTGTTTCACAGACGGCATGTTACAGAATTACATCTAAGCTCATATCCATGATTGAGGCGGGTTTGCTTCACGTAACCATAGATGCACACATAAAAACCAACATCGTCATGATTTCCAAGGGTAGCTGAAAGGACCATCTTTAGAAACTATCTAGGACAGCACTACAGGTTTGTGTCAGCCGAGCCGTATTTGAGGTCTTCATTCCAGCATGCAAAACATATTTAAAACACCATTAACACCAACAAAACCATTTCATTGGGTGGGTGAGATGTTACCAGCCAATCACAGCCCATAAATTAAAAGGAAACATCGGAAATGTTTGCTAAAATTTGATTTGTGGATGTTTTGTGAACCCTTGGAACACAGTTAGTGACACCATGGACTCTTTTTTTATAATATTTTTCGGATTTTTCCCCACCCTGAATACAGCCGAACTGTGTAGCCCACTGAAAGCGACCTGCTCCCGTCGACTCAGGAGGCAGATGCTTTAGCACATGATCTCTCTGACTTACATGACGACTAGCCCTCGCTTCTTTACGCTGTGCAGTCGCAGCACCAATAACACCCTGCCTATGCCGTCAGAGGATCACATGGTCTGCGTGCAATTCAGTTCTTTCAGCTACATGCGCCTGGCCGACCAGAAATGGTCGCCACAGATCGATGAAGTGATGAATTTCACCCAGCTCGACCCCTGTAATCCCCGGTGAGGCTGCGCCAATGTTGCCTGGCCATGTGGACCTCCGGCCATAGCCAATAATGGCGTGGCTGAGATTCGAACACCCGACCACAGGACTCCTGGACATACGTCTTAGCTGTGAGACACCCAGAGGCGGACAAAATATGGACCAAGCAACTTTGGTGTCAACAACTGTCAGCAACAGGGCTTGTTCAAGTGTGTTTTTCAGAGGACAGCATGTAGTACAAACTGGAGCCAGAGCCTGTGAATTACAGCTCCACAGGAGGCTCGCATCACACATCACACATCGCAAGTCACGCAAGACGCAACGATGTAACCTGCCACACAAAACAACCTGAGTAACCCGATGCCTCCACAGAATACACCTCCATTGTCAGACTGAGCACAACTGCTTAACAAAGTCAACAACGAGAAGAAATAAGATATTAAGTGCTATTTTCTGAGTGAAAAATAGGGGTGGGGGAAAAAAATCGAAACAGCATAATATCACAATAATTTGTGTGGCGATATTGCGTTAATTCAGAGACCCCACGTATCGTGATTTTATTCCATACATTCTTAAAAAAATTAATTCTTAATAAATATTGCACATATGGTGACGGCCCCAAGGCCTTGGTCCTTCTATAGTACTTGGTGTGTGCTCTGTTTTGCAGGTGCAGCTGGTTGGAGCTGAGTAGGCATCAAGTAACTGGGAACACCTGGCCAGTGTTCCCAGGTTACTTAACCCCGCCTGCCCGGTCATCATTTGGCTTTGTAATCGCAGTAGCAGTTGGAGCGGTCGTGGTTGCTGCCGCGTTGCTGTCGGCCCCCTCCTCAAGCCATGCTGTCTTTTCTTTTTGTGTTTGTCTTTTATTTTGCATTTACAACATGCACCACATATCCTTCAATACATCCATGCACCCTCACACACTACTGATACTTACTTCCACACCCCATTTAGTATTTATTGTATAACGTAACAAGAATAAACTTTTGTTAACTTTTGGAGCCGCCTTGCCTACATCTCCCTTACTTGCTGCGGCCTACGCGCCGGCAGTAACAAGGTGGGGGCTGAGTCGAACCCGGGACCTTTCGACCTGTTGAAAGGTTATTGGCAGGTCCCGTTGTCAGCCAGGGCACGTGAAATAGCCGCGTTCACTACTCCCACTGGGTTGTATTCTTACACCGTGATGGCTTTTGGTTTGAGGAATGCACCGGCGACCTTTCAACGCTTGATGAATTTGGTTGTTGGGGGTTTGGAAGGTGTATTTAGATGACGTGGTGATTTTTTCGAGTGACTGGGATAGCCATCTTGACCGTATTCAACAGCTGTTTTATCCGCTTGGCTCACGCTCGCTTGACTGTGAATCTTGCCAAATGCGAGTTTGCAAAAGCCACAGTGACATATTTGGGTCGTGTGGTGGGGAAAGGTAGAGTGTGTCCGGTTCATGCAGTAGTGCAAGCTATTGATGAGTATGCTCCACCTTCAACAAAAAAGGCGCTCATGCAGTTTTTGGGACTAGTGGGGTATTACAGATGTTTTTCTAGAAATTTTTCTACCGTTGCTGCTCCACTCACAGATTTGTTGAAGGGTGATGTTAAGTATGTGTGGTCCTCAGAATGTCAGAAGGCATTTGAAAGTGTTAAAGCCTTGATTTGTAATGCTCCTGTTTTGGCAGTGCCGCAGTGGGATAAGGCGTTTAAGCTTGAGGTAGATGCTAGTCATGTCGGCGCAGGGGCGGTGTTGTTGCAATCTGATGATTTAGGAGTGGATAAGCCAGTGTGCTTCTTCTCTAAGAAATTCAATAAACATCAGTTGAATTACTCAGTTATCGAAAAAGAAACGCTTGCGTTGATTTTAGCTTTGAAGCATTTCAGTGTGTATGTTAGCTCTGTGCCTGTGGTGGTCTTTACTGATCATAATCCATTGACCTTCCTCAGTTCATTGCAGAGTCCAAATCAGAGACTCGTTCGTTGGGCTCTGTTTCTCCAATCTTACAGCCTGGATATTCGCCGTATCAAGGGGCGGGACAATGTAGTGGCGGGTGCCTTGTCCCGTGCTCCTTGTCAGTAGTTTTGTCTTTGTGTTTATGTGTTCTGTGTCCCATCCTCCTAGGTTTCCCTCTTCTTAAAGGCTTCAAGGATCCAGTTGCTGGAGATGGAGTGGGAGCTTGGGGGGTTGTGGGAGACATGAACGGTGAGGTGTTTTTGTGTGTTTTTTGTATTGTAGTATGAGTCTAAGGTTTTATTATTTTGTTTGTTATATGGTGTGGTTGATTTAAAAGTGGCAGCTATGGTTGAATCTGTAGTTGAGGAAGCAGTAGTGTTATACGTGGATTGGCTTGTGCCAGGGTTCCCTTTGGGACCCTGACTTTATGGGGGGGGGGGGTGACGGCCCCAGGGCCTTGGTCCTTCTATGGTACTTGGTGTGTGCTCTGTTTTGCAGGTGCAGCTGGGTGGGGCTGAGTAGGCATCAAGTAACTGGGAACACCTGGCCAGTGTTCCCAGGTTACTAAACCCCGCCTGCCCGGTCATCATTTGGCTTCGTAATCGCAGTAGCAGTTGGAGCGGTCGTGGTTGCTGCAGCGTTGCTGTCGGCCCCCTTCTCAAGCCATGCTATCTTTTCTTTTTGTGTTTGTCTTTTATTTTGCATTTACAACATGCACCACATATCCTTATATATCCTTAATATTGAATCGTGACTCAAGTATCGTGACAATATCATATCGTAGGGCCTCTGGTCATTCCCACTCCGAGTGAACATGTTGGCATTTAGTACTTTCACAGTTAAGTTACGTTTGACTGGCACTGAACCCAGCCGCAGTGGCGTTGGCTTGCATGGTCTCTGAAGGATGAGCGGAGATTAGTATGGAAAGAGAGGCTCGGTGTCGGGTGAGAAGTGGTGAGCAGCGGAGGTTAGCATAGCCTACCTGGGATGGGGCCACGCGCAAACTGCTCCCGTTCGCTACGCTCAAGGTCTGCAGGCCCACGGGGCCCTTCTGCATCGGCTCGACGCTCCGTACTGTCTGTCCGTTAGCGTGCGCAGTCACCACGGAGACCGGAGCCATCACCGGTACCGTGGAGATGGCCTGGCTGGACTTGATGAGGGCGAGAGGTTTAGGGCTCCTGACAGCCAGTTTCTGTGAGAGGGAGAGGAAGTGGAGGGTTACGAAGCAAGAACACAGGTACGAGAGAGAGAGAGAGAGAAAGAGAGAGAGAGAGAGACCCCTGGGCTCTTAATATCCTCCTTCACTGTCACTCTGATGTGAAATGGCTCTTCTGGAGGCACCTGGTCTGTATCTGACCTCAGACTGGAGAAAACATTCTCTCTCTTCATCACAAGTTCCTTCCACTGCTGTGTCTTCATTTTCCATTACAGCTCTGAACTCACCCTGACAACAGCAGCGTCTTTAAGAATGAAAATCATGCCAGCAAAGGTTTAAGGTTTGTTCTTCCTTCCCATCTGCTGGCTGTTGATCTTGGCTGTATTTTGTTTCAGAGCAGTTATGCATTCAAAAGTAATGCTCAAATTTCACATAAGAATCGGAGGACAATCTGAATACGCAAAGCAGATGTGTGTCAGTCACTGTGATGAGTGTGGAATGAGCCTGTAGCTGCTGCCCGGATTTGGCAGCCAGCTATAGTTTCATTATGTTTTTACTGCATGTCTGCTCTGCTGTTGGCTTTACTGAGCTGATAAAAATGTTCGTATCAGATTCCGGCAGGAAGTTTTCCCAGCGTCTCTGAGCTGCTGTCAGACACATCATCAGAGCCAGTTACAATGACTAAATAATTAACATGCAAACACCACATGCACACATGCATACATACAAACGCACATGCACAGGCACACACACACACACGCACGCGCGCAAGTGTGCAGCCAAAAATGGACAAACATGCACACACACACACACACAAATGTGCAGCCAAAAATGGACAAACTTGCATGCGCACACACACACGCGCGCGCGCACACACACACACACACACACACAAACACGCACACACCATGCAACAGCTCAGACTTGGCCCCCTAAATCACTGCTTGCTGCCGCAGTTTCACGTCTTGTGTCCATCATTTTATTATCAGATGCACTACAATTATTTTCTTCTAAATCTACACCAATTTTCATGGAATATTCTACAGAGGCAGACTCCTAATATCCCCCCAGAAAAAAAAAAATCTTGTAATCACTGGGTTCTGTCGTACCATCAGATGAAAACACATTTATTTACAAAACCCAAAACCAGTGAAGTTGGCACGTTATGTAAATCGTAGATAAAAACAGAATACAATGATTTGCAAATCCTTTTCAACTTATATTCAATTGAATACACTGCAAAGACAAGATGTTTAATGTTCAAACTGAGAAACTTTTTTTTTTTTTTGCAAATAATCATTAACTTAGAATTTAAAGGCAGCAACACATTGCAAAAAAGTTGGCACAGGGGCCTTTTTACCACTGTGTTACATCACCTTTCCTTTTAACGACACTCAGTAAACGTTTGGGAACTGGGGAGACCAATTTTTGAAGCTTTTCAGGTGGAACTCTTTCCCATTCTTGCTTGATGTACAGCTTAAGTTGTTCAACAGTCCGGGGTCTCCGTTGTCGTATTTTACGCTTCATAATCGCCACACATTTTCAATGGGAGACAGGTCTGGACTACAGGCAGGCCAGTCTAGTACCCGCACTCTTTTACTACGGAGCCATGCTGTTGTAACATGTGCAGAATGTGGCTTGGCATTGTCTTGCTGAAATAAGCAGGGGCGTCCATGAAAAGACGTTGCTTGGATGGCAACATATGTTGCTCCAAAACCTGTATGTACCTTTCAGCATTAATGGTGCCTTCACATATGTGTAAGTTGCCCATGCCTTGGGCACTAATACACCCCCATACCATCACAGATGCTGGCTTTTGAACTTTGCGCCTATAACAGTCCGGATGGTTCTTTTCCTCTTTGGTCCGGAGGACACGACGTCCACAGTTTCCAAAAACAATTTGAAATGTGGACTCGTCAGACCACAGAACACTTTTCCACTTTGCATCAGTCCATCTTAGATGAGCTTGGGCCCAGCGAAGCCGGCGGCGTTCTGGGTGCTGTTGATAAATGGCTTTCGCTTTGCATTGTAGAGTTTTAACTTGCACTTGCAGATGTAGCAACGAACTGTAGTTACTGACAGTGGTTTTCTGAAGTGTTCCTGAGCCCATGTGGTGATGTCCTTTACACACTGATGTCGGTTTTTGATGCAGTACCGCCCGAGGATCAAGGTCACGGGCATTCAATGTTGGTTTTCGGCCTTGTCGCTTACGTGCAGTGATTTCTCCAGATTCTCTGAACCTTTTGACGATATTACGGACCGTAGATGATGAAATCCCTAAATTTCTTGCAATAGCTCGTTGAGGAATGTTGTTTTTAAACTGTTCGACAATCAGCTCACGCATTTGTTCACTAAGTGGTGACCCTCACCCCATCCTTGTTTGTGAATGACTGAGCATTTCAGGAAGCTGCTTTTATACCCAATCATGGCACCCACCTGTTCCCAATTAGCCCGTTCACCTGTGGATGTTCCAAATAAGTGTTTGATGAGCATTCCTCAACTCTCTCAGTCTTTTTTGCCACTTGTGCCAGCTTTTTTGAAACATGTTGCAGGCATCAAATTCCAAATGAGCTAATATTTGCAAAAAATTACAAAGTTTACCTGTTCGAACATTAAGTAACTTGTCTTTGCAGTGTATTCAATTGAATATAGGTTGAAAAGGATTTGCAAATCATTGTATTCTGTTTTTATTTACGATTTACACAACGTGCCAACTTCACTGGTTTTGGGTTTTGTAAATGCAAATCATATGCCTTCCCCAATTACAATCTCCATTCCGAGTGATCTTTCACACAGCTGTCAAAAAGAGGTTCTCACCGTGATCTTTAGCTGCAGGGAGTCAACCTCTAATATTTACAAATAACTTCTGGATGAACAAAACGTTCAAACTAAACTCCAGGTCTGTGCAGAAAGTTAACTGACCCATCACAATCCAGAGATTGCACATATACCCCAGTAAACACGCATCTGGTTGTTCTGCTGTGAAATAGGCTTTTTCATACTTCACTGATGAGGAGGAACACAAACGCAGCCTCCTGCCCCAGGCCTCTCTGCTCTCACCTCTCACCATCAGCAGTCGCTGCTTTCCCACCTCTCAGTATTGAACAAGCACAGCCCAACTTTGAAAATATATCTTTTATAGTACAATAAACCACATAGGAATACATAAACTTGCAAATATGGCAATAAAATACATGCATTTAAAGCATTCCCAAGCTTTCTCTCTCAAACATTTTTTTCTTTTTTTTAACCATCCTGTAGGTTTTCACTCCAACCCTAACAAAACACGCCTCATTCAACAGCTGGAAATCTCACTCCTGTCTACAGCACCATAATAACTACAACCTAAGTCCCCAAAACTACAGCTACAAGAAAGGCCAGAGTCCAAGGTACATGACCTTGTCAGTGACGTGGATATCCATGCGCCAAAGACTAAAAAGAGATGAGAAATGGGGTTTAAAAATAACATTCTCTTTGCATTACTTTTCATAGTAAATTAACAGACCTGCAGATTGTTGAAAATAAACATCAGTCTAGCTGATCTAATTTTGTTAGCTTAGCACAGTCCTATCTTTTTTAACACAGCCAATAAAGGTAGCCTATCCATTTAATCCTGTAATAATAATTGGGTATTTTCCTCAATACGGGCACTTTTTGGATGTAATTTTTATTTTTATTTTTTTAAGTTGTCTGATTCTGATTCTTTTTCCCCCCAGGGGTAGGGTTGCCCCTAAGGTACTCAAAAAACCACGAGGCAGAGCTTAAACCAGGGCAGAATTTTTTGGGCAGGCCATTTTAATTTTGCCGTGTCCTCGGATCCACTCAACTCTGTTAATTTTTCAAGCGAGGCTCTCTCCTGGTACACTGTGATATGCCTCTGATTGAAATTGATAAATTCAACTTTGCATTTGGCCAATTTGTCTTGTTCCTGGGAATTTTGGCTGAAACAGTAACGGAGTTGAGAAAATGGTTATGGAGTTGAAATAAGGTAATGGAGTTGAAAAAATAGAGCAACTCAAGCTAAAAAAAATGAAGACATTGCGAGAAAAAAATTTGCTCCCATTTTAACAACAATATTGAACTAAACCAAAAAAAAAAAAAAAAAAAAAAACAATACCTGCCCAGGTTTTTGTGACTTTTTATACCAAAATTTCAACTCCGTTACCATTTTACTCACCTCCATAACCAATATTGGTAACGGAGTTGAGGTTATGGAGTTAAGTGTTTTTCAGAAAAGTGGAATTTTCCATGCACCAGTGCAGTAACTTTTGATGCATCCTACCATACCATGGAGGGTTTTTCACAAGTATTATCAAAAGCATGATTAAAAATTTGTCCTACCGTTACCATGGATTTCAATGAAGTTAACGGAGTGGAGTTTAAAAAGTATACTCACCATAGGATGACAAAACTTTGAGAAATATTGAAATAATCATCGAGCCATTTCGAAAAAAGTCCATATGGCCGCTACGGGGGTCACACAAAAGTTCTGTTTGCATGGGCCGTATGCTGTGATTTCAGCTTCCGTCTCCAGGGAGAGTTTGTGTAGTGATGGTTATGGAGTTGAGTGGGTTTTTTGGACACCCCTATTTTCTGTGATTTTTCTCGGAAAATCACCACCTTTGATTTTTTTTTGTTTAGGATATTTATCTCACAGTGTCTTTTAATGTATGCATACAGTTTCCAGCCAAAGGAAATTGAAATCATTGGAGTATTGTGAGTTTCAAAAATATCATCCAGACTTTGGGACACTCCCATCATTGACCCCAAAAATGATGGATAGAATGAAAATACACCCATGATACTTTATTTCCAATTAGTAAGGACACACACCTATAGTTTAATAGGTAAAAAAAACTAACCCAGCGGGATTATTTCAAAAATAAGGGACCCGGACTCTGCATTTCACTAATAGTGCCCATATTGAGAAAAATACCCAATAACAACAGAAGATGACATATCCCCTGGCCCCCACAATCTAATCACAAATATCCCAAAATATCAGAAGGCACCAGTCTAGGACCTGATTAATACGCACAGCGAGTTTCGTTAAGAAATGTTGAACGGTATTCGAGTTCTGTCCCGGAAACGAAACGTTCACGGACAGACAGGACAGACAGACAGAAAACCCCACAGATTACTATATCCCCCGCATATGCCAGGGGATAATAATAATAATAACATAAAAATTGTTTGGCATAGATAAATTATAAGACAAATAGAACCTAAATTAAAGTTCTTTAATGATTTTCCTCTAATTAGCAGGACGCCCTGCACTTCTCCGCTGTGGAGGTCAATCCTGCACTAGCCGAAGCTGGCATTTGAAGATCAGATAGATAAGATAAGATATACTTTATTGCACCCTGTTGGGTAACATTCCCTCTGCATTTAACCCATCCTATAGTTAGGAGCAGTGGGCAGCCACAGAGCAGCGCCCGGGGACCAACTCCAGTTCTAAAGCCACTTCCTTGGTCAGGGGCACTGGAAGGAGTGTTCCTATGATGTATGTTTTTGTGGGTGGGGGAAACCGGAGTACCCGGAGGAAACCCACGCAAACACGGGGAGAACAAGCAAACTCCACACAGAAAGGCCCCAGGCCAGATTCAAACTCACAACTTTCTTGCTGTGAGGCGACAGTGCTAACCACTGTGCCACCGTGCCGCCCCTGTGAATAAACAGTTGAGGTCATCACCATGGTAGCACGTACAAACGCCCCTGACAATAGCTATACACAGTCAAGCATAGAAATTCTCTTAAATTAAAGAATGTTTTTCCTTTACTGTACATTCCTTTCATTTGATAGTGAGGAGAGAACATGCAGTTTGGCTACAAGGCAGGGTGGACACCAACCGTTAGGACTCCCACACACAAAAACAATTATAAAGCAGAGCAAGAGTGTGTTATTGAGTGCATCACATGATGTATTCCACTAATATCCAAGGTCAGTTTATCCCACCATGCATTTAATTCACTTAGACCAACGTATCACAGTGATATGGACCAGCTAAAGAACCTCACTGGAGGCAGTCCACAGCAAAATGTCTAATCAAAAACTGGCAAGAGTGGAATCAGACTGACTCAGAAAGAGTTAATTTGATTACCCAGAAGTATTTTGATATTGTGTCATGAAAACAAGAATAAGCACAAGGTCATGACCCGTTTCCATCGATGTGAAGGGTAGCACGAGAGTTCGCCCATTTGCTGCCCACTTTTTCTTATTTTTGCTCCCTGGGACTTCATATCCGTATGCTCGAAAATCCGTAATGTAATCCAAGCATCATGCATAGTAAAAAGCTCAGTCATATATCAGCTCAAAAATAAATCAGTTTTAATACGTCCATAATGACCAGACTGGACGCTATGAAATCCAAGAGGGTAATTTCACTATGTTGGCATCACCAATTACATTCTAATATCTGCATATCTGCTGGTGGGGGGTTAATTCGCAGAGCACAGGTACAGAACTGCTTCCACATTCACCACACATTCGTCACTGACTAACTTTCATGTTAATGTATTAGTCCATTCAGAACATACAGTGTGGAGAGCCATTAACAAAACATGAGCCTGTGAATCCGCAGTGGACTTCAGGTGCCTCAGTATTGGAAAAGAACGCCGGTGTATTTGGTACTAGTGAATTAAGTTTAAGGAAGAGTATTTTAATATACTGACCAGCATTAGAAACGCCCCACCCTAATTTCATGGCCAAAATACAAATTATGCATGTTTGTGATGTGTAATTGTTATCAAAGTGCATTAAGCCTCGTGACAAGACGGCAAAATATAAAATTAGGTCTTTAGCATGTTTTTATGCCATTTCAGGCCAAAAAAGCTAAAATCAAGATTGTTGTCACATGAGCAAAATGCAATGATGTCTTTCTGGGTCTGTTCACAAAATATGGTCTTTCAAAAGGTGGCAAGGCGAAAGCCACCCTGAGTCAGGTGATGAACATCACCATTACATGGCTAATGAGGCGAGAACCTGATGAAAATGAGTAAAAACACACCCCTGGAAAGTTACAAACTTGGACACGCGTCTGTGCTCTCACTAAGAGGCCCCACTGTTGTTATTCCATCACTGGGAAGACTGACCAAAAGTTTGGGGGCATCTGTCTAGTGCCTGACTGTCGACAGTTCGCCAGCCACGGTGGAAAATCAAGATCATTCTAATTGACTCGAATGGCTCACCAAGGTGATATCAAAAGGGTCGAGTGTCCGAATCCAGAGTCTCTTGTCGCCTAACAGCTACAGAGGTGGTGCGTTAAACCTCGATTCGAGCCCATTTTCACCAAAGACAGCACTGTAGTACTGCTTAAAAGCAAGGGTTACTCCAAACTAGAGGCAAGAAATCTAAGCCTAAATCATTTTGTCTGTGTCCAGTTTGATCATAAGAAACATCAATCTGATTTTGTTTATTATAACACTGCACATCATAAATATACATAATTTGTATCTTGGCCATGAAATAAAGGTGGTGCATTTTTACTGCTGATCAGCATATTAGTTTCCAAAACACTCGTCTTAGAATGACAGGCTAGCAGGTCTTCGGTCGGAGTCTGTTTCAGCAATGCATGTGATGAGATTTGAATATACCAGTTGAACTAAAATGAACAAACAACCCAGAACAAAGAAATATATATATATATATATATGACCACTCTGGGTGCGCAACATATAAGAACATTTAAATCCCAAAGATATAAAATGGGTGAAATTGATTTTCTCCCTCAAGAAAATTCAGGTTTCACGTTATATTCTTTGGTTCCAGAGCTCAGCATTGCATTCCCACCGTGTTCGAGGGGCCAGATGTTCAGACTGGTGTCCAATCAAGTCTATTATTTACATCCCTCTTGACTTTAATTAATTAACTTTAATTAAATGCCCAATTTAAAGCACACCATAACAAAACAGATAAGTCTGTTAAAAGAGCTATATCACATAAAACAGGATCGATTCCTTGAGTAACTCATTGACTGATTTATTGACTGATGTACAAGCCAGCTGGCTGGACGGGGTGTGGTGGGGGGTAATGGACCTGTATTATGGGAAGGGTTACACAGGGACAATGACAATCTCCGGACTAATGACTCACTCTGACCAACACTCTGTACCCCGGCTATTCTCCAGAGGTCTGTAGGACAGTAGTGATAATGCAGCGTATCTCCAGAGTTCTGCAGGACAGTAATGATAATGCAGTGTTTCTCCAGAGTTCTGCAGGACAGTAGTGATAATGCAGTGTTTCTCCAGAGTTCTGCAGGACAGTAATGATAATGCAGTATTTCTCCAGAGTTCTGCAGGACAGTAATGATAATGCAGTATTTCTCCAGTGTTCTGTAGGACAGTAATGATAATGCAGTGTTTCTCCAGTGCTCTGTAGGACAGTAGTGATAATGCAGTGTATCTCCAGAGTTCTGTAGGACAGTTGTGATAATGCAGTGTTTCTCCAGAGTTCTGTAGAGCAGTAGTGATAAAGCAGTGTTTCTCCAGAGTTTTGTAGGACAATAGTGATAATTCAGTGTTTCTCCAGAGTTCTGTAGGACAGTAATGATAATTCAGTGTTTCTCCAGAGTTCTGTAGGACAGAAGTGATAATGCAGTGTTTCTCCAGTGTTCTGCAGGACAGTAATGATAATGCAGTGTTTCTCCAGTGTTCTGCAGGACAGTAATGATAATGCAGTGTTTCTCCAGAGTTCTGTAGGACAGTAGGGATAATGCAGTGTTTCTCCAGAGCTCTGTAGGACAGGAATAATAATGCAGCGTTTCTCCAGAGCTCTGTAGGACAGTAGGGATAATGCAGTGTTTCTCCAGAGCTCTGTAGGACAGCAATAATAATGCAGTGTATCTCCAGAGCTCTGTAGGACAGTAGGGATAATGCAGTGTTTCTCCAGAGCTCTGTAGGACAGTAGGGATAATGCAGTGTTTCTCCAGAGCTCTGTAGGACAGCAATAATAATGCAGTGTTTCTCCAGAGCTCTGTAGGACAGTAGGGATAATGCAGTGTTTCTCCAGAGCTCTGTAGGACAGCAATAATAATGCAGTGTTTCTCCAGAGCTCTGTAGGACAGTAGGGATAATGCAGCGATTCTCCAGAGCTCTGTAGGACAGTAGTCATAATGCAGCGCATCTCCAGAGTTCTGTAGGACAGTAGGGATAATGCAGTGTTTCTCCAGAGCTCTGTAGGACAGTAATAATAATGCAGTGCATCTCCAGAGCTCTGTAGGACAGTAATAATAATGCAGTGTTTCTCCAGAGTTCTGTAGGACAGTAATGATAATGCAGTGTTTCTCCAGAGTTCTGTAGGACAGTAATGATAATGCAGTGTATCTCCAGAGTTCTGTAGAACAGTAATGATAATGCAGTGTTTCTCTAGAGTTCTGTAGGACAGTAGGGATAATGCAGTGTATCTCCAGAGTTCTGTAGGACAGTAATAATTATGCAGTGTATCTCCAGAGCTCTGTAGGACAGTAATGATAATGCACTGTTTCACCAGAGTTCTGTAGGACAGTAATAATAATGCAGCGTATCTCCAGAGTTCTGTAGGAAAGTAATGATAATGCAGTGTTTCTCCAGAGTTCTGTAGAACAGTAGTGATAATGCAGTGTTTCTCCAGAGCTCTGTAGGACAGTAGGGATAATGCAGTGTTTCTCCAGAGCTCTGTAGGACAGTAGGGATAATGCAGTGTTTCTCCAGAGCTCTGTAGGACAGTAGCAGTAATGCAGTGTTTCTCCAGAGTTCTGTAGAACAGTAGTGATAATGCAGTGTTTTCCAGAGCTCTGTAGGACAGTAGGGATAATGCAGTGTTTCTCCAGAGTTCTGGAGGACAGTAATGATAATGCAGTATTTCTCCAGTGTTCTGTAGGACAGTAGTGATAATGCAGTGTATCTCTATGGTTCTGCAGAACAGTAGTGATAATGCAGTATTTCTCCAGTGTTCTGCAGGACAGTAATGATAATGCAGTGTTTTTCCAGTGTTCTGTAGGACAGTAGTGATAATACAGTGTTTCTCCAGTGTTCTGTAGGACAGTAGTGATAATGCAGTGTATCTCCAGAGTTCTGTAGGACAGTTGTGATAATGCAGTGTTTCTCCAGAGTTCTGTAGAGCAGTAGTGATAAAGCAGTGTTTCTCCAGAGTTTTGTAGGACAATAGTGATAATGCTGTGTTTTTCCAGAGTTCTGTAGGACAATAGTGATAATGCAGTGTTTCTCCAGAGTTCTGTAGAACAGTAGTGATAATGCAGTGTATCTCCAGAGTTCTGTAGGACAGTAGTGATAATGCAGTGTTTCTCCAGAGTTCTGTAGAACAGTAGTGATAATGCAGTGTTTCTCCAGAGTTTTGTAGGACAATAGTGATAATGCTGTGTTTTTCCAGAGTTCTGTAGGACAATAGTGATAATTCAGTGTTTCTCCAGAGTTCTGTAGGAAAATAGCGATAATTCAGTGTTTCTCCAGAGCTCTGTAGGACAGTAATGATGATGCAGTGTTTCTCCAGAGCTCTGTAGGACAGTAGTGATGATGCAGTGTTTCTCCAGAGCTCTGTAGGACAGTAGCAATAATGCAGTGTTTCTCCAGAGTTTTGTAGGACAGTAGTGATCATGCAGTGTTTGTCCAGAGTTCTGTAGGACAGTAGGGATAATGCAGTGTATCTCCAGAGCTATATAGGACAGTAGTGATAATGTAGTGTATCTCCAGAGTTCTGTAGGACAGTAGTGATAATGCAGTGTATCTCCAGAGCTCTATAGGACAGTAGTGATAATGCAGTGTATCTCCAGAGCTCTACAGGACAGTAGTGATAATGCAGTGTATCTCCAGAGTTCTGTAGGACAGTAATGATAATGCAGTGTTTCTCCAGATTTCTGTAGGACAGTAGTGATAATGCAGTGTTTCTCTAGAGTTCTCTAGGACAGTAGTGATAATGCAGTGTTTCTCCAGAGTTCTGTAGGACAGTAATGATAATGCAGTGTTTCTCCAGAGCTCTATAGGACGGTAATGATAATGCAGTGTATCTCCAGACCTCTCTCTCTATAGGAAAATCCACTCTTATTCTATCCACACAGCTCATGTGAAGACTAGCGCAGTGACCTGGGTCAGCTCCTCCCTTTTCTCACCCTGAGGAGCCTCATAAAATGCCATTTTCCACCCTTTCTGCTGTCTATTCACGAGTTCGATGGCAAATATTGACTCTGCTGTCAATTTCTAGGAGCGAACTATCCATCAGGCCTCCCTGCAGTTCAGACTGGCGCATAAAATCTGCAAAAGGCGTTACTGGAGAGCTGATGGAGCAGAGCACGTCTGTCTGCTTCATTTGCAGCAGTTCCTCTCACCTCGGTCTTGATAACAATGCGCAATTGTGGGGGTGAGCAAATGTTCCGAGAGTGAGGTCTAAGTCCGAAGTGTGTGTTGGTTTCTCTCAGGTCCCTGTGTGATTGGGTTCATTTCCTACGTTAGTAGGTATGTGGGTTTGCATGGACAGGTGTGTTATGAATGTATACCAGGACAAGTGGCTTAAATCCCAAGAGTTATCTGTGCCCAAGAGCAATTTCTGCATGCTTCAGAAGCAGGATTCTTGTTACAGTAAATCACTACTGCCTCTGACCATTGTTAATGAAACCATCAGAGTTACTGCTCATAAAGTAGAGGGCTGCTTGTTGATTTTAGCACAATCCGCTGTAAAACCATGTGCCATGCAAGGCTTCAGCTGGAACAGAGATGGCATGAATGGCACAAAGGTTAAGAGCGCATCAAGGACAGCACACACCCTGCAACTGAGCTGGGTCAGAGAGCACAGGAGTTCCTACTGGTTTGGCTCCATTTGAATTAAAATTCTATACACCACAAACTCAACTCACTCACTCACTCACTTTCAGTGGACATTGCACAGACCTACATTCATTCCCTGACCATAACCATAAATGCTACATGCCACACCCTAACCCTAACCCTAACCTTAACCAAATGCTCACCTTAGCCCTTAACTGAAAAGTTGCTCAGTTTCCTTGTGGGGACAAGAATATAACCCCATTAGGATGAAGAAATCTGGTTTTCCATCAGTTGTGGGGACATTTAGTCTCCATAAGTATTGGGAATACACACACACACACACACACACACACACACACACACAAAAACTCTTATTGCAGAATTATGAACCATGTGATCATATTAATTGTAAGTATAAACCTGTACTTATTTAACATGTAGTCACAGAGAGTCATCATAATTAGAGCAGTCTGATTGCAAAGGTATGGAAGAACACCTCACTTTAGAGCACAGTGCTGTCTGTACGGAAGCACATTATTTTAGAAGATGAAAGCAAGCAAATGAGGCATTTACCAACTTGAATTAGTAAATTAATTTTTAATTAGTGTGGCTGATTTTGCTCCCCAAAAGAAACATGTCTGAACTCGTACTACAGCTCAAATTATCAGGTTTTTTTTTTTTTTTTTTTTTTGTTATCAGCTGTAGTTGTGTTTTCAGATAAAGTAGCATTTACAATCCCGGAGAAGAGTCGTCACTTTCTCCAGTATAATCCAGGAAAAAACTGCAGCCTTTTCCTCAGTCCAGTTTACTGGTTTGATACAAACCAAGGGCTGCGAGAAGAGCTTATTTTGGTAAAGTGACCTTATTAATAAAAGCATTTTCTCTATGAAAGGCGCAGAGAGGCATTAGTCTTGGCATCAGCTGGCAAATACCTTATGAAAACAACAGCCTTACATATTCACTCCTCCTAAACCAGGACACCATCAGGGTTTATAAAAATAGCGCGCTGTCGCGAGCGGGACCCCTCAGCCTTGCGCTTTATTGGCGGCCATATTGATTATTGGAGCGGGACAAAAATCGATAGGGAGCTTCCTCTAACCACCCCCAACATACCATCTAAAAATGAGAACATTAGGCCAAGGCGTTTTTCAGTTATCGTCCGGAAACGAAAATGAAGATGGCTGCCGTGGCGGCCATATTGATTATCGTAGCGGGACACAAATCGATAGGGAGCTTCCTCTAACCACCCTCAACAGACCACCAAAATATGAGAACGTTTGGCCAAGGCGTTTTTCAGTTATCGTCCGGAAACGAAAATGAAGATGGCTGCCGTGGTGGCCATATTAATTATTGGAGCAAGACACAAATCGATAGGGAGCTTCCTGTAACCACCCCAAAAATACCATCAAAAAATGAGAGCATTTGGCCAAGGCGTTTTTCAGCTATCGTCCAGAAACGAAAAGTTAACGGACAGATGGACGGACAGACAGCGCCGCGCCACGACAATACCCCTCGACCGACTTTCGTCGGCTGAGGGGTAAAAAGGCAATGTATGTCCAAATATGGAAAACATAAAAGTTATTACTTTGATATTAAATAAATCATCCTCTATGAGTCCTCAGGTAGGGGAAAAAAAAAATCTGAAGCACAAATTCCTCATAACCACTGAGTACAAATATTGTGTTCGGGCCTTAAATGTTTTAGAAATGAATCCCAAGGAAATGTAGTGTTTATCAGAGTTGAATGTTCTCGTGTCAAGACACGATGAAAAGAGGACACGAACTGTGGACATTTGAAAATGGTAGATAGCCCAATAAGCTTTTTACAAATGAGCACAGAACTCTAATTAACTCAGCGACTGGGGGATTTGTTTCAACAAGGCAATTGTAGGTTATTAATAATAACAGGTTATGATAACAGCCATTACCTCAAGTATAGCACTGTTACATCTGGCATATAATTAAAACCAGAGGTTCAAGTCGACCTGAAGCTCAGCTGGTCTGGCACCCAGTCATGTCTGTTTGGTAGTGGATCACAAGGCTGAAATGAAACACCAAACTATACTCAGAGGCAATGAAAACGCAACACTAGTTTGGATTCAAACAATTTTGTGACTCAAATTTATTTTCTTATTTTAACAATTCAAATATGTTGGGTGGGTTGACTTTGATGAATTAAATGTGTTAATGGGCCGATTTGGACAATAATAACCAGATGCATTAAACATAACAAGCACAAGTTGAAAATGAAAAATCACAACAAGACTGAACGGAACACACATTTAAAAATGAACCCAAAAGAACAGTCAGTATCGGATGCGACCCCCACAAACATCCACACAGGCAGTACAACGTCTCCTCATGGACCTGACTAAGCGTCTTAGGTTGTCTTGGGGAAGTTGTCGCCACTCTGCCTGTAGTGCATTCTGGAGTTGCTGCCTGGTTTGAGGTCTGGGTACTCTTGATGAAAGAGCTCGTCCCAGTTGGACGTACTACACCCAAAACGTACTGATGCTGGACGTACTACACCCAAAACGGTGAGCCACTTGCCGGGCACTTACTCCCCGCCTAGCATACCCAGGGCCCTGTTCCGTTGTTCAGTCGACAGACGTGGCATTATGACACTTAAAAATGTTTTTTTGTGTGGCTTTTATCATGCCTTTATATAGGGAAGACAACCCCTCCTTCATTTCAACCACTGTACTTGCAAAACTCCTAATCCCATATGTTGTACTCAATATGGATTGATGAGAGTCCAACTCACACTGTTGAGTTACATGATGATCATTCATGTGTAACGAGGTACACATTGTGACCCCAATGGTCGCTTAAGAACTCAAATTGGACTACTCAGGTCCTGAGCAAAAATAAACCAAAATTTAGAGTGTTGCGTTTTCATTGCCCTTGAGTATAGTTTATATCATCAAAAATCAGCAAAATCTGACACATACACATTGAGACATATTGTGTAATACTTGCATACCAACTTTCGGGTCTTCACCTACAACGTACATTATAAAGGTCTAACATGGACAACTTCAGTTTTTCAACACGATCCCTCCGCTATGCCCACTTTTAGGGGTGCAGGGCGGACATGCAATCCCAAAGTAGTTTGTGTGCTGAAGATGTTGCGATTTGTCAAATTTGAACATTTTCGAGGTTACCGGTCAAATTGGTCCTGGACGACAGACGACGACAATGGAAGATGGGGTTTACACCATCTTACAAACTCAGCCGGTCAACGACTGGTTCAGTAAATAATTCTGCCCTCATAAAGGCAGATTTAAGCAGAGTTCATCCTGAAGACCGTGACCTGTAACCATCCTTACTCACACACGGCGTCACTTGCATGTGCGCATTGGCTACTGGCCAAACAAACAAGGATGCGCACGGCAGTACTTGATAGATAGCTCCACTTTCAGAAGAAGCGTGGAAGTTTAATTAAAGGACTTGAGGCTACTGGACAGGACTCCATTAAAAGAACTGGAAGAAGGAGAAAAAAATAACCCTGCATTAGCACCTCTCTCTGCATTAGCGCTCTCTCTACATTAGCACCTCTCTCTGCAATCCCCTTCATAAAGGCATTAGCACCCCTCTCTGCATTAGCAGCTCTCTCTACATTAGCACCTCTCTCTGCAATCCCCTTCATAAAGGCATTAGCACCTCTCTCTGCAATCCCCTTCATAAAAGCATTAGCACCTCTCTCTGCAATCCCCTTCATAAAGGCATTAGCACCTCTCTCTGCAATCCCTTTCATAAAAGCATTAGCACCTCTCTCTGCAATCCCTTCATAAAGGCATTAGCACCTCTCTGCAATCCCCTTCAATCACCTTTCTCTGCAATCCCCTTCATAAAGGCATTAGCACCTCTCTCTGCAATCCCCTTCATAAAGGCATTAGCACCTCTCTGCAATCCCCTTCATAAAGGCATTAGCACCTCTCTGCAATCCCCTTCATAAAGGCATTAGCACCTCTCTGCAATCCCCTTCATAAAGGCATTTGCACCTCTCTCTGCAATCCCCTTCATAAAGGCATTAGCACCTCTCTCTGCATTAGCGCTCTCTCTACATTAGCACCTCTCTCTGCAATCCCCTTCATAAAGGCATTTGCACCTCTCTCTGCAATCCCCTTCATAAAGGCATTAGCACCTCTCTCTGCAATTCCCTTCATAAAGGCATTAGCACCTCTCTCTGCAAACCCCTTCATAAAGGCATTTGCACCTCTCTCTGCAATCCCATTCATAAAGGCATTAGCACCTCTCTCTGCAATCCCCTCATGAAGGCATTAGCACCTCTCTCTGCCATCCCCTCATGAAGGCATTAGCACCTCTCTCTGCAATCCCCTTCATAAAGGCATTAGCACCTCTCTCTGCAATCCCCTTCATAAAGGCATTAGCACCTCTCTCTGCAATCCCATTCATAAAGGCATTAGCACCTCTCTCTGCAATCCCCTTCATAAAGGCATTTGCACCTCTCTCTGCAATCCCCCCTCATAAAGGCATTAGCCCTCTCTGCAATCCCCCTCAAAAGGCATTAGCACCTCACCTCTCTCTGCAATCCCCTTCATAAAGGCATTAGCACCTCTCTCTGCAATCCCTTTCATAAAAGCATTAGCACCTCTCTCTGCAATCCCCTTCATAAAGGCATTAGCACCTCTCTGCAATCCCCTTCATAAAGGCATTAGCACCTCTCTGCAATCCCCTTCATAAAAAGCATTAGCACCTCTCTGCAATCCCCTTCATAAAGGCATTAGCACCTCTCTGCAATCCCCTTCATAAAGGCATTAGCACCTCTCTCTGCAATCCCCTTCATAAAGGCATTAGCACCTCTCTCTGCAATCCCCTTCATAAAGGCATTAGCACCTCTCTCTGCAATCCCCTTCATAAAGGCATTAGCACCTCTCTCTGCAATCCCCTTCATAAAGGCATTAGCACCTCTCTCTGCAATCCCCTTCATAAAGGCATTAGCACCTCTCTGCAATCCCTTCATAAAGGCATTAGCACCTCTCTCTGCAATCCCTTCAAAAAGGCATTAGCACCTCTCTCTGCAATCCCCTTCATAAAGGCATTAGCACCTCTCTCTGCAATCCCCTTCATAAAGGCATTAGCACCTCTCTCTGCAATCCCCTTCATAAAGGCATTAGCACCTCTCTCTGCAATCCCTTCATAAAGGCATTAGCACCTCTCTGCAATCCCCTTCATAAAGGCATTAGCACCTCTCTGCAATCCCCTTCATAAAGGCATTAGCATCTCTCTCTGCAATTCCCTTCATAAAGGCATTAGCACCTCTCTGCAATCCCCTTCATAAAGGCATTAGCACCTCTCTCTGCAATCCCCTTCATAGGGCATTAGCACCTCTCTGCAATCCCCTTCAAAAAGGCATTAGCATCTCTCTCTGCAATTCCCTTCATAAAGGCATTAGCACCTCTCTGCAATCCCCTTCATAAAGGCATTAGCACCTCTCTCTGCAATCCCCTTCAAAAAGGCATTAGCACCTCCCTGCAATCCCCTTCATAAAGGCATTAGCACCTCCCTGCAATCCCCTTCATAAAGGCATTAGCACCTCTCTCTGCAATCCCCTTCATAAAGGCATTAGCACCTCTCTCTGCATTAGCAGCTCTCTCTACATTAGCACCTCTCTCTGCAATCCCCTTCACAAAGGCATTAGCACCTCTCTCTGCAATCCCCTTCATAAAGGCATTAGCACCTCTCTCTGCAATTCCTTTCAAAAAGGCATTAGCACCTCTCTCTGCAAACCCCTTCAAAAAGGCATTAGCACCTCTCTGCAATCCCCTTCATAAAAGCATTAGCACCTCTCTCTGCAATCCCCTTCATAAAGGCATTTACACCTCTCTCTGCAATCCCCTTCACAAAGGATTTCCATTTTAAAGCAGTGTGCTTACACAGTGCGCACGATAACATTAACTCCACCAATGAAACAGCCCTGCTTCCGTTTGCACAGGAAAGGCACAGGAGTAATGCAGGGAATGATTGCTTTTGACTGCAGAAAGGAAAACCTTGACAGCCTCGCCTGAATTCTTTCTCTCATCAAAAGAAGAAGAGAAAAGGATCACAGTAAAATGGAGGGGGGGGGGTGACAGCCAATGAAAGAAAGAAAGGATGAGAGAAAGAGAGAAATGGACAAGTACAGGAAATAGGACGTTGTTTTTCCTGTTGAAGTCCTTAACATGCGTATTTCTGGAGGGTGAAATTCAACCTCATTATTGTGGCATGTAACTTAATATGATTTTACTCCTGCCATCCGCGTAAGGTAACGTCAGTCGTTTCTCCAACGGAGTTTAGATGAAGCCACTCCCACTTTTGAATGACAAAAGCCCATGTAGGTGTTACTAATGTTCTGTCAATTATTGTCAGGGTTACTGAAAAAGCATCAAGTGCTAACCATAACCCTCACCGTCCAGCCGCAACAGAGAATTTTTGACAAAACGGCGATCCCTTCAAGCCACGACCCTTCTGCCTTCACGTCAATGCTTGGTGCTTTTATCTTAGGGAGGTGGGCATTGTTAAAGAAATTCTGTAAATGGGGGCAAAGCTGGCTTTCTATAACAGCACTATCACGTCTAAGAAAAACTACAAGACATGAATCTGAATCCATGGGTTTAAACAAGAGAACTTGAATTGTAGGGTTTAACAGGTTGAAGTAAATTAAAACCATTTTCTGCCTAGTGGCAGATGATTTAAGTATGGTAAATACACACACACACACGCACGCACGCATGCACACACATTAGGCATATGCTGACCCTCTTGTATGTAGTGTGCTACAAACAACATAAATACTATACACACATACAAACACACGCGTTTGCTCATATGACACTGCATACATACACACACACAAACATGCACGCGCACACGCACACACACACACACACACACACACACACACGCGTTTGCTCATATAACACTGCATACACACAGTGGCGCAAAAAGTGGGTATGCGCTATATGCGGCGCATAGGGGCGCTGCACCAGGGGGGCGCCAAAGCGATGGGGGAAAAATTATTTCAAGTATGCATTTTCTATATTTAACAGCCTTTGTGCATTTGTAAATGATATGATCATCAATAACAGAGGCACGTTACAGATTAGGCGCCCCCAATTCATTTGACGCCATTCTTGGCGAGTGCAAAGGCACGACATGTAACTATTTAGTGGAATCACTGACTGCGTTTACATGCACACCATTATTCCTGTATCAACTGGAATATATGAGTATATTCCGATTGCGTAATTGTAATGTAAACACGTGCAATAACCCGATTAAGGTCATTTTCTGAATCAAAATATTCCGAATAAGACCCCTGTCATATGCCTGTTTTAATCGGAATATTGGGTCATGTATACACCTTAATCGGAAAATGCCCCTGAAAAGAATATTCAATTACGTCTGCGCCTGTTCAATTCGCAAGGAATTAGCATTTTTGGAGCGAAGAGGAGACGACTGCGTGCATTCAGATAATGAAAGACATGATTATAATGGAATATATCGATGGGCGAATTGAAGCACCGTAACAACGATATCTTTAAGATGTGCGAAAAGTGGAGAGAGGCTGGTTTTGTGAGAACTGCCAACCAAGTTAAAGGACGACAATACTGACCTACACGTTTTGACTTAATCTTATAGTAATTATCTCAAACATAATATCCACGGTCGATTTTTTGTCCATACATACCCCGTTTTTTTAAATGACCATTAATTAGCCGGAATTGCTGTTTCCAGGAGGCCGCCATTAACGCCACAAGTGGCATGAGAACTTGCGAGATCATAAAGTCACTGCGGCTGCCACATGCATTCATGTGCATGATGCATGCGATGTCAAAATGTCTGAATACATGGATATATAAATAAATTAGACTACCTACCAATTTAAAATTGTTCATTGAGCGAATCAACTGTTTGATTGCAAATTGAGCCAAGTAAATGGGAAGGGGGTGAAAGCAATTGTCGAGTAGAGGAGGATGATTTTGTAGACCTTAACTTTGCTTAGTTCAGCATGCAGCTTGCCTGAATGTGTTTGCTTGATTATTAGGCTACATTTGGCCGTTGTGTGCGAATCTTGTTCAATTATTAAATAAAAAATGTTTAAAATTTGCGGCACAGATTTGCCTGAACGTGCTTGCCCAGTCTTCGTGCATTTGTCCATTGCTTGCAATGCGAAAATAATTTCTCTCTCACATTCATGTTTGATGCGCTTCACACAATGTTTTCTACTTCGCGTATATTTTTAGATGCTTAAAAACCAGGTCCATCTTAACATGATTTTATTTTTAAGAAATCTTTTTTAATAATACGTGAAAGTTTTCCGACGAGAGGTGGAATTCAGAGGTCGCTATTTATTCAGATTACTGACATTATTTCAATCTAGCATGGTAGCCTGGTTCGGTTTGTCTGCTTCTCATTGTCTCTTCTAAATCATTATTGGCTTGATTTTGGTTTTGATCAGTCAGTTGGCTGAATAAATGGCTTGATTACAAGTTAGGCAAAGTACACGGGAATTGATTTAAGGTGAGCTAATTATGCCAAGGTGACGGCAGCTGTCCAGCCTCGCTGATAATTGGCAGACTTCAAATCGCACTTTTCTTTCCGGAAGCATTTCAAATGGCCTCGGTTGTTAGTTCACCTCTAAATTAAAGTTGTGTCGGATAGAAAAACGTAATAATCAAGCTCGTCTGTCTGCCCCATAGAGGAAGCGGGAATATCTCGGTCATTCAACAGTCTCAATGCAGGACCGCTGAACAATGGAAATTCATGGCGCTGACAGCCGCACTGACGTCACGATTAGGGGCGCCCCAAGCAGATCGAGGGTGAATTTTCGTCTGCTGTGGTGAAAATGGCGCGGTCCACTAGTTTTGTAAAATCGCTCATAAAAATTAAAGAGATCGCAAAATAAAGAAAACAAAGTCGCAGGAGCTTTTTTCATGATATATTGAAATAATAACACCCAACTTTCCCAGCCATGATAGTCCTCCTTTAAGCATCGCTGGAAAACTCTGAAGGCAGCATATTCCAAAGCGAAAAAAATAAAGGCAGTGGCTATTTTTGCACCAGTCATAATATTACTCCAATTTGCTATTCTTACGAGCTTCCGTATGCGTATGTGCAATGAAGGCAATCTGGACTTGGACCCATAGACTGATTTATACAGTCAATGCTTATACCATGGCATTAGCTATAATGTGACGTTAGCAAGCGGGACGGCTGTAACAGTACTTATGTTTTCTAACTAGTTGCCTATAACTTAGCGAACGGGTTAGGTAGTTATGAGACTAATTTTAGGTTCAACGTTCGATCGCTAATATTTGGGGAACTGTCAGGTCGTCACTCTCCACAATCAATAGTCAGTAGTGATTTGTGTAGTGAAGAAGAGCTGATCGCTGCACAAAGTTTGTCCTTGCAAGAAATTTTAGAGTACAAATTGGCTAATGAGTTAGATGGGAAGCCTGGCTAAGTTAGCTGGCTAATAACTAACCCTACCGAACTTGAGTAGAGGACATTCTGACTGTAACTAAAAGTAAGTAGGCCGGCTAGCCGGTCTAGTAATGTTAACCACAAGGCATGCAGCGAAAGCGGGATGTTTTCAACCCAGTTGAGTAGCAATTTTTTTTTTTTCCAAAGCCGAATTTCCTATTGTGCATGCGGATACGGAAGTTCATAAGAATAGCAAATTACAGTAAGCTCACGACTGGCGTAAAAAATAGCCGCTGCCAAAAACAAAACAATACCAGCGGCCCTAATCCGGCCAGTTTAATTTATTTCGTGGTCATGGATGAAATTCCAGGACAGAGACCGCTGGTGATGGCAGTGACCAAGAGAGTGTAGTCATTTGTCGGCTTTGAAGCTCAAACTGAAGGCAACCAAAGCCATGACGATTACTTTCGAGCGTTATATTTGCCGAAACCCGATGTTGAGATTGGACCTAAGTGGTGGGTATGCTAATAAACATGTAAACGGGAATATTCCCATCACTCAGCGCATGTAAACAGCTTATTCGGAATATCACCTTAACCCGAATATGGACCTTAATCGGAATATGGTGTGCATGTAAACGTAGTTACAACTAACAGTTGTTCAGATGTCATAATTTCATATTTCCACCACAGAGAATATATTGACCACTGGGTGCCACTGCTGGTACATGTTACTTGACTTTTTTTTTTTTTTTTTTTTGTTTTTGACTGAGTAGATCACCTGCTGTGCTGTTTTGTTGTTTTTTTGCAGTACGAGACCTTGTCATCACCAGTCCCAGTTTTCTTTTGGGAGCTAGATCAAAGTGTGGCAGGATGGATTTGAAGCTGCAAATAATACATTTTGTAATTAATGACTTGTTTCAAAATGAAAACAGTTGAGTGTAGATACTACAAACCTCAAGAATTATTCCCGAAAACATGGACATTTTTAGTATGTAAGTGATTTTGTTGATTAAAAAATGCTGAACTGTAAAACTGTTGCAGAATTTAGTGGAATTTTTGGAAATTTTGTTTAATTTGGTATTTGTGTATAACCCCAATTCCGAAACAGTTGGGACGAAGAGTAAATTGTGAAGAAAATCAAAATGCAATAACTTTCAGATCACATGAGCCAATGTGTTATTTACAATAGAACTTAGATAACATTTCAAATGTTGAAACTGAGACATTTTACAATTTTATCTACAAAATGAGCTCATTTCAAATTTTCTGGCTGCAACAGGTCTCAATAAAGTTGGGACACAGGCAAAAAAGGGCTGAAAAAGCAATTAATATATAAGCAAATCAGCTGAACGAACATTTAGCAAGTAATTAAGTTAACTGGCGTCAGGTGTGTAACATGATTGGTTATAAAAAGGGATGTCTTATGGCCGGTACACACTGTACGATTTTGGGCCGTCCCAGACGAAAGATGACCATCGTAGGAGAAACGTGGAGAAATCTTTGGTCATGGCTCTAAAACGGTGGTCTTACGTCGCACTGTGAGACAGGTTCAAGGATGGCCGTTGTCAGCGTCTTGCGACAAAAGATAACCTGAGACTAAATTCTGACGGTGTCAGAAATTTAGGATGACTATCTCACAGTGTGACAGCTGCTACGACCTACGTCTACTAATCAGCCAATACAAATGGTAGAGCAGATGGATGCCGTACACTGATGACGTTGCATATTGACGTATGTCGTAACCTGCGATTCAGTAAACGGCCATCGTACAGTCTGCACACATCAAACTTGACGTCGTACCCAAGTTTATTAGATCCAAGTAGCATAGTGTGTCATGCAATGGTCTTATAAGATTACTAAAATTGTACAGTGTGTACCGGCCATTAGAGAGGCTGAGTCTCTCAGAAGTAAAGATGGCCAGAGGCTCTCCAACCTGAAAAAAATTGTGAAATACTTTAAGAACAATGTTCCTCTACGTCAAATTGCAAAGGCTTTGAAGGTCTCATCATCGACAGTGCATAACATCATCAAAAGATTCAGAGACACTGGAAAAATCTCTGTGCGTAAGGGACAAGGCTGAAGACTTTTACTGGATGCCCATGATCTTCGGGCCCTCAGAGGCCACTGTATCACTCACCAGCATGATTCTGTCATTGACATTACTAAATGGGCTCAGGAATACTTCAAGAAACCACTTTCAGTAAACAAAGTCCGCCGTGCCATCCACAGATGCCACCTAAAACTCTATCATACAAAAAGGAAGCCATTGTTGAGCATGATCCAGAAGCGCCGCCGTGTTCTGTGGGCCAAGGCTCATTTAAAATGGACTGTAGCAAAGTGGCAAAGTGCCCTGTGGTCAGATGAGTCCAAATTTGACATTCTTGTTGGAAATCATGGGCGTTGTGTCCTCCGGGCTAAAGAGGAGAAAGACCACCCCTCCTGTTATCAGCGTTCAGTTCAAAAGCCAGCATCTCTGATGGTATTGGGATGCATTAGTGCATATGGTGTGGGACACTTGCGTGTTTTAAAAAGCACCATTAATGCTGAAAAGTATATAAAGGTTTTAGAGCAACATATGCTACCCTCCAGATGACATCTATTCCAAGGAAGGCCTAGTGTATTTCAGCAGGACAATGCAAAACCAGATACCGCAGCTATTACAACAACATGGCTTCGTAGTAGAAGAGTCCGTGTGCTGAACTGGCCTGCCTGCAGTCCTGATCTTTCACCGATTGAGAACATTTGGCGCATAATTATACGAAAAGTCCTTCAAAGGAGACCCAAAACTTTTCTGCAGCTGGAAGCCTGTCTTAAACAAGAGTGGGATCCAATTCCAATGGCTAAACTCAAGAAACTTGTCTCCTCAATGCCCAGACGCCTCCACTCTGCGTTAAAATGAAGAGGGGATGCTACACCATGGTGAACAGGCTGCTGTCCCAACTTTTTGGAGACCTGTATCAGCCATCAAATTTGAAATGAGATCATTTTGTGGATAAAATTGTAAAATTTCTCAGTTTCAACATTTGCTATGTTATCTCTGTTCTATTGTGAATAAAATACTGGCTGGTGTGATTTGAAAGTTATTGCGTTTTGATTTTATTCACAATTTACACTTTGTCCCAACTATTTCAAAATATGTAGCAACAGTGTTATATTACTTTAAAATAAACATTTAAGTCTTTATAGCCCATACTTGATGACTACATCATTGAAAGTCCTTGAATAAATAAGATTTATACACTTAAATGTTCACATTTGGGGTGCACCGTGATGTGTCTGCATACCCCTCAGAAAGTAGGTAGTTGCACCCCTGCATACACACACACACACACACAAACATGCGCGCGCGCACACATACACACACATACACACACACAATCATGCACACACACACACACACACAAACATGCGCACACTCACTCGCACACACACACACACACACACACACACACACACACAATCCTTCAGAGATCTTAATCATTGGGTCTCTCAAAATGCTATCTCTGATAGCAGAGTTCCCCAACTCAACATCTACTGTCCTGTAAAAAGAGACTGTGTAAGCCAGGCAGCAAGCTATCCTCTAAGTCCCCTGGTGAATGTGTTTTCCCTGCACAGAATGATAGGTCAGTGCAAGCCAGTAAGATGCACTGATTTCTTTGACATCTCCCCAAACGTCATCATCCAGGTTTGGTGGCAAAATGCAAATGGTCATACTCCTGCTGCTACAGTGCACATACTTCACCAGGGGACAGCCAAGGGTGCACTATGGGAAGATGGAGAGCCAGCGATGCCAGTGTGATGCTTTCGGCAAAGTTCTGCTGGGAGACCTTGGGTCCTGCCGTTCATGTGGATGTTACTTTGACACGTACCACCCACCAAAACACTGTTTCAGACCAAGTACACCCCTTCATGGAAACAGTATTCCCCAATGACAGTGGCCTCTTTCAGCAGGATCGTGTGCCCTGCCACACTGCAAAAATGGATCAGGAATGGTTTGAGGAACAACAATGAGTTCAAGGAGTTTACTTGGCCTCCAAAGTCCCCAGATCTCAGACCAATCAAGCATCAGAGGGGTGTGCTGGACAAATAAATCCAATCCACGAAGGCTGCACCGAGCAGCTTACAGGACTTAAAAGATCTGCTGCCAACATCTTGGTGTCAGATACCACAGCACAACTTCAGAGGTCTAGTGGAATATATGCCTCATTAGGACAGGGCTGTTTTGGCAGCAAAAGTTGGACCTACACAATATTAGGCACAATATTAGGTGGTCATAATGTTATGGCCGGTCAATGTATACTTAGTAAGATGGAATTAATTCTTAATTTTGAAGCGTGATAACTCAAAGGCTAAAAACACTGCTCAGTTCTCAGGGTGCTTTTGGCAAGAGAGCGAAACTTAGAATTTCAGTTAGCTAGCCAAGGCTTTTATTGAAAATAACTTACAGTAGATTAGACCAAGCAGAAGCCAATACACTGTGGGCCCAAGAGCTGTACTGAGCGCACAGCAGCCACACCAGGGTCTGTAAAGAACCAGAACATTAGACACACCCGACAGCAAGTTAGCCACACTTCCTGCTCTAAAAATCTCTCATTCCAGTGGTGTTTGTTTTGGTGTCGCAAATTATTAGTCATTTGTCCGGAAGCCAAATTACCAAACTGAAAATTTCTGAATTAGTTTATAATTACAATTACACCAGCTTTCACAAACTGCTTAAAACACCACCCCAGATATCTAAATTTGATATGTAAAATAACAAAGGATTTCAACTAGTTCTCCGATGTAATTACACTTTCAGGGAGTAACACGAAGCATCTCTTTTTTTATTTTCGAGACAACCAATCCTTCTTACAATATTCATTGTCCTATAAAACAACCTTATGGGCCTTCAAAAAGAAAATTATTACTTTTCTTGTGTTTTTCTTTTCACAGCTATGGACAAAGTGCAATACATGAGACATCCAAACATCCCCTCATGAAAAATTACTATAGTTCCAAGTTAGTTATCCTATGGTACAAGGATGGTATTTTCGCCACCATTGCCTAACCCAGTGTTTCTCAACTCCAGCCTCAGCAATAGCATGATTCAGTTAATAAGCTAATGCTAATCATCAATCTCTTGGTTAATTGAATCAGGTATCCCAAATTGTCCCAAAACATTCCCTTAAGACATTAAACTTCCTAATAAAGAATAGTGTTTTGCAATTAAGTGGCTGCTGGATTTATGGATCTGCCCAGACATGGTGAAAACAATACCTTGATAAAAAATAATTTATCACTGATGTATCAATCAATCACAACATTGTTGTCATGACACAAAGCAAAAAGGAAATTAATTAAAATGGGAGATGAATGGAGCAGCTATTACAGCCCAACTCCACGCAGCGAACGGAGGACGATCATTGTTCCATGATACTGGGTACTATACTACTGTCATCCTAATCATCTGCTCAGACCTGCCTCCATAAAAATATAAAAATGTGGCTCAGCACACAGTCACATCCTAAAGATTCAAATCACTGATCAGCACACAGTCACATCCTAAAGATGCAAATCACTGATCAGCACACAGTCACATCCTAAAGAAGTTAATCACTGATCAGCACAAAATCAGATACCAAAGATGCCAACCACTGATCAGCAAACAGTCAAATCCTAAAGATGCTAACCACTGATCAGCACACATTCCCATCCTAAAGATGCAAATCACTGATCAGCGCACTGTCACATCCTAAAGAAGTTAATCACTGATCAGCACAAAATCAGATACCAAAGATGCTAACCACTGATCAGCAAACGGTCAAATCCTAAAGATGCTAACCACTGATCAGCACACAGTCCCATCCTAAAGATGCTGATCACTGATAAAGACACAGTCATATCCTAAAGATGCTAATCACTGATCAGCAAACAGTCACATCCTTAAGATGCTGATCACTGATAAGCACACAGTCACATTCTAAAGATGCTAATCACTGATCAGCACAGTCAATTCCCAAAGATGCTAATCCCTGATCAGCACATGGTCACATCCTAAAGATGCTAATCCCTGATCCACACAATCACAAAAAATGTCACATCCTAAAGATGCTAATCCCTGATCAGCACACAATCACATCCTAAAAATGCTAACCACTGTTAAGCACAAAGTCAAATCCTAAAGATGCTAATCTCTGATCAGCACACAGTCACATCCTTAAGATGCTGACCAATAATAAGCACACAGTCACATTCTAAAGATGCTAATCACTGATCAGCACAGTCAATTCCCAAAGATGCTAATCCCTGATCAGCACGTGGTCAGATCCTAAAGATGCTAATCCCTGATCAGCACACAATCACATCCTAAAGATGCTAGTCACTGTTCAGCAAACAGTCACATCCTTAAGATGCTGATCATTGATAAGCACACAGTCACATTCTAAAGATGCTAATCACTGATCAGCACAGTCAATTCCCAAAGATGCTAATACCTGATCAGCACATGGTCACATCCTAAAGATGCTAATCACTGATCAGCACACAATCACATCCTATAGATGCTAACCACTGTTAAGCACAAAGTCAAATCCTAAAGATGCTAATCCCTGATCAGCACACAGTCACATCCTAAAGATGCAAACCACTGATGAGCAAACAGTCACATTCTAAAGATGCTGATCACTGATCAGCAAACAGACACATCCTAAAGATGCTAATCACTGATCAGCACACAATCACATCCTAAAGATTCAAATCACTGATCGGCACACAGTCACATCCTCAAGATGATAATGACTGATCAGCAAACAGTCACATCCTAAAGATGCTGATCCCTGATAAGCACACGGTCACATCCTAAAGATGATAATCACTGATCTGCAAACAGTCACATCCTAAAGATGCTAATCACTGATCATCACACAATCACATCCTTAAGATGCTAATCACTAATCAGCACACAGTCACATCCCAAAGATGCTAATCACTGATCAGCACACAGTCACGTCCCAAAATGCTAATCACAGAGCTAAGGCCTTTTCCTTCTGCCTTGCTCTTCAGATTTAATTGAACTTTAATGCAAGATTTTATTCCTGTCAAGCATTTTCTCTGGTTTATGAAGACACACTTCAGCGCAAAAATATTGGGTTCTGCTAAAAGTTGCGCCAAGCTGGTCAATCTGTCAATAACCATGAGGCCCCAGGCCTAATTCAGAGGTCACCCCAAAATCAGCAGTCTGGAGAACACCTGCAGGACAGCAGCCCTGATGTGGACGATAAAAGAGGGGAGAAGGTTCTGGGACGATTCGAAAGACCTGTCATCTCCCTGCGCTACGGAGTACAGCCTCTTCATTTACCACCACCCCTCTCACTCATTTACTCGTTATGACATGAGGTCACAAATATGTGACAGAATGTATTCAACTGACCAGTGTAACACCTCTGTTACAGTCACTATCTGTACTTCCACAGAGGGTAATAGAGATCTGAAACACTACATTGGAATAATAATAAATGAATAAGAAAAAAAAAACATTTGAAAAAAATCAAATTCCAAAAATAGTTGGGACAAAGTGTAAATTGTGAATAAAATCAAAACGCAATGACTTTCAAATTACACCAGCCAGTATTTTATTCACAATAGAACAGAGATGACATAGCAAATGTTGAAACTGAGAAATTTTACAATTTTATCCACAAAATGATCTCATTTCGAATTTGATGGCTGCTACAGTTCTCAAAAAAGTTGGAACAGGGGCCTGTTTACCATGGTGTAGCATCCCCTCTTCTTTTTAACACAAAGTGGAGGCGTCTGGGCATTGAGGAGACAAGTTTCTTGAGTTTAACCATTGGAATTTGATCCCACTCTTGTTTAATGCAGGCTTCCAGCTGCTGGAGAGTTTTGGGTCTCCTTTGACGGACTTTTCATTTAATTATGCGCCAAGTGTTCTCAATCGGTGAAAGATCAGGACTGCAGGCAGGCCGGTTCAGCACATGGACTCTTCTGCTACGAAGCCATGCTGTTGTAATAGCTGCAGTATGTGGTTTGCATTGTCCTGCTGAAATACACAAGGCCTTCCCTGGAATAGATGTCGTCTGGAGGGGAGCATATGTTGCTCTAAAACCTTTACATACCTTTCAGCATTCATGGTGCTTTTTAAAACATGCAAGTGTCCCACACCATATGCACTAATGCATCCCCATACCATCAGAGATGCTGGCTTTTGAACTGAACACTGATAACAGGAGGGGTGGTCTTTCTCCTCTTTAGCCTGGAGGACACGACGCCCATGATTTCCAACAAGAATGTCAAATTTGGACTCGTCTGACCACAGGACACTTTGCCACTTTGCTACAGTCCATTTTAAATCAGCCTTGGCCCACAGAACACGGCAGCGCTTCTGGATCATGCTCAACAATGGCTTCCTTTTTGCATGATAGAGTTTTAGGTGGCATCTGTGGATGGCACGGCGGACTGTGTTTACTGACAGTGGTTTCTTGAAGTATTCCTGGGCCCATTTAGTAATGTCAATGGCAGAATCATGCCGGTGAGCGATGCAGTGGCGTCTGAGGGCCCGAAGATCACGGGCATCCAGTAAAGGTCTTCCGCCTTGTCCCTTACGCAGAGAGATTTTTCCAGTGTCTCTGAATCTTTTGATGATGTTATTCACTGTCGATGATGAGACCTTCATTGCCTTTGCAATTTGACGTTGAGGAATATTGTTTTTAAAGTATTCCACAATTTTTTTTATGCAAGCCTTCACAGGTTGGAGAGCCTCTGGCCATCTTTACTTCTGAGAGACTCAGCCTCTCTAAGACATCCCTTTTATAGCCAATCATGTTACACACCTGATGCCAGTTAACTTCATTACTTGCTAAATGTTCTTTCAGTTGATTCTCTTATATATTAATTGCTTTTTCAGCCCTTTCTTTGCCTGTGTCCTAACTTTTTTGAGACCTGTTGCAGCCAGAAAATTTGAAATAAGCTCATTTTGTGGATAAAAATGTAAAATGTCTCAGTTTCAACGTTTGAAATGTCATCCATGTTCTTTTGTAAATAACATATTGGCTCATGTGATCTGAAAGTCATTGTATTTTGATTTTATTCACAATTTACACATTGTCCCAACTATTTCGGAATTGGGGTTGTACAAACACGCACTCACACACACACGCACGCACACACGCACGCATTCACACTCCTTCTCTCTCACAAACACACACACACACACATGCACGCATTCACACTCCCACTCACACACACACACGCACACACACAAATATTAGCAAAAGTCAGACACCAACAGAGCACGTGTTATTACACCTTCAAAAAACAGCCATGTGACCCACATGGCATTAAAATGAAACACTTATTTCAGCGCGACACAAAATATTCAGCCCATTAAAGGGATTTAATTAAGGCTCTAATTTTCCTGATGGACAAGCAAATTGGTCTCTCCCGGTTTGACCTGCAGAGCTGTCGTGTGCCACGGGTCAGGTCCTCCTCGCTCGGTTTCCTGGTTCTGTCATTGCTTTCCTCAATTTTAGCTTAACTGGGCCCCACCATGTCACCAAGAGGAACTGAGCTCTGTTACGCTCCTGAGAGATCTTAAAGGAGCTGTGCCACCATCACTGCCCGTGCTCAGACCATCGAAAATGGCCAGCCAAATGAAGAGAATCTGCTCGACTGCCAGTCAAAATCTGAGTCTGAGCTGACTGCCAACTGCCAATAAAAATCAAGAAGTGGAAGAAGAAGAGGAAGACGAAGAAGAAAAGTATCTTCTTCTATGATTATTGGCGGTTGGCAAACCAGCTCAAGCTCCTTATCCCTTGGCTAAAGCGGTAAAATAGCGCTTTGAATCCTCTCATTTCCATAGAAACTTCTTAATATAAAAATCACAATGTCTGAATAACTAAAATGTATAAATGCAATGCCAAACAAAGGTGGATTGGCGAGGATGGAATCAGATTTCGACTTGCAGTCGAGCAGATTCACTTTGTTCAAAGTTGTGAGCATGCGCAGCAATGGGAACACAGCTCCTTAAATTTCACCTCTTCTCCCTCGGGTTATTCTTTCTCTTCACTGTCCGTGTCCTGCACCCTCTTTCTTCCATTTGATAAGTCCTATGCTCTGAATCCCAAAAATGCCCATCGGATACGCGTGTCTGTTTCTCAGTGTCAGCATGACTCTTATGTAATTCCCCATGTCCGCCTGTCTGTCTGTGCTGGGCATTCCCTTCACCTCCTCATCATTTTTATCTATCCTACTGCCTCACTGCTCTTTCTCAAAGCGCATTTCCTAAAGCACTGACACAAAAGCGTTCATGCCCCTCTGACTGTGCATGAGTAAAGGCGCATTTAAAATAGATTAATCCTCACTCCTCTCCCTGCAACATCCCACATTACCTCAGACACAGCCTCGGTAATTAATCTAGACGAGGAAGTTTACAGCAGCAGAGTGAAACCAGGGGTGCGTTTCCCAAAAAAGTAGTTGCTAACTAAGTTAGCAACTTACGTAGTTCCTCCATTCACAGTCAATGAGTCCAACTATGTAAGTTAGCGTCTGTGATTTCGGGAAACGCACCCCAGAACAGCCGATAGCCTTATATTCTGGCCACCGCAATCAGCAGCAGTAAGTGAGAAAGCCCTTCTGAAATGGCATAAATTTTCAATTTACAGACAAAGACGCCAATACAAAAGCGTTCACCGAAAAAAGTACCTTCAAAATAAACAAATCTCGTTCATTAACCCATGAAAACATCATTAAAATGAACAGGAATCCTGTGTACATTAATTGTAGAACAGATGCCAGATTAACATTCTATTTACTAACTCGCCGTATGTGAAGGTACAGGGCAGTGCAAAACCTAGCACATCGAAAGTAACACCCTGAGAAAATTTTTTTTTTTTTTTTTAAGTTTGTCTCCATATGAGAAGCCTTAGTCCTTAGAGCGCTGAAATAATTTTTTTAAAAATATAAATTTAATTATCTTGCGCTGCTGAAAACATATCATGTGACGACTTTTTTAAAAGAGCTCCCAAAGGGAGGTCCCCACATGATAGGATTTCAACAGCTTTGGTTTTTATATCTCACATCATTGCGCGACAGTAGCCACATTTAGCGCTATAAGGGTTAACAGTACTTCGTGGAGCCCAAAATTAAAGCTGAGAAATAGGTGAAAGCTCCCAGACAGAATCATTCAGTCAGACCACCCTTAGAACCAGATGGGGATTCTCTCAAGAATCACCGAGAAACTTACTGAAACCATTTCTTCTGGGAATGTGAAGCAAAATCATTATCAAGGAAATATCATGAGAATAAGGTCAAAAAGAACACACAATACTGAAACCAAAGGACAGTCCAGTCACTTGATGTTTATTGGAAGTAAATAGCCTTTGTTAAAAAATTAACTGATACACTGTTAGCCTATAAACTGACACAATTTAACAGTTAAATTAACAGAGTGTTTCCCATTTTATCTGTAAGTGGAGTCCTACGCGTATTTAACTGTCGTTTACACTTAACATACATGGAACTCTGTTGTAAAGTTAATGTAAAATAACAGTTAAAATAACTGGAAAAAAAGGTGCCTGTCAAATTAACTGGCCAATAAGGTGCCAGTTTATAACTGTGTAATTCCTTCCACACTTCACAATACCTGAACAATATCAGTGAGATCACGTTGATATAAATGATTCCAGATAAAGGAATATATCTGATATACCACTTTTTGCTTTGCTGTAGGCATTTTCATAGTCAAACAGAAGTTCAAAATGACCTCCACATTTTATCAACGGACCTGACTTCCTGTCAACACAGGGTCACTTCCTGTGAGATCTGAGCTCACCATTTCCTGCTTATGGATGTAAAATGCACACACCTACATACCATCTGTCACGTGTCTGAGGCTAGCTAATGCCAAAAGGATGGGCACTCGTGCTCAGTGTAGCAGTTTAGTACAAACATGCAAAAATTATTACTTGCATGGAGGAGAGTTGAAAATAGCACAAATTACAGAATGAGAAAGTGGTCACATCCCTTATATTTTCCTTATTAACATTATTTTTTGCTCTGTTCACTCACTCAGTCACAAAATTATAACTGGCTCAAGGGGGCATCCCATGAACTGCAGCAAGAACATTAAGGGTTGTAATACTGTGGCTATATTTGATTAATTTTAGTAATCCAAAAAAATCATGAAATTATGAAGGCAAATTGAATAGAAAATTTGCAATGAAATGCTAATTGCATTACCTTGCTCAGAAATAGGTGGCACTTAGAGGGAATCAGCACACTCTCATGTTAGTGTTAAAATGAAAGAAAAAAATTATAATTCCAAAATAATAATTCCAAGGAGAAAAAAATCAGGGAGTGAATGCCCAAAAAACATACATAGCACTTCAATCGTAAAGGTACTATTTAGCGCTGAGTAGATCTGTAAAAGGCAATCATGACCGTATCGATGAATCTGGACGAAAAGATAAAAAAGAGTTTTTTTCTTTCTTTCTTTCTTTCTTTTAAGCAATTGATACAATTTAATCAATCGCAGCATCTTGAATCCGGTTGCCAGACAACAGGAATACCCACAGTATTCCAATCCTAATTAGGATTTAGTTGTGGTTTCTATTCCAGGACATATCGTAAAATGTAGCATTTTTTACTATCGAGAACATCAGCGCTTATTGCAAATATCGTATGGTTGTCAGGGCAAAATCTCTGCATTCTCCCAGTGAACGGTCAAGGGAAAAAAATCGTTCTCAAAAGCTTGCTAACAAAACCATTATACGTAGCATATTCATTGAATGCGTGCAACTGAAAAGAGGTAGTTCAACGCGAAGACTAAACGAGTGCGCGCTCTCTCTCTCTCTCTCTCTCTCTCTCTCTCTCTCTCTCTCTCTCTCTCCCCTTCTCCCCTCCCCCTCCCCCAAAAATGGCATCAAAGCAATCAAAATGGTAATGTTCACCATGAATGGGACCCATCCCCCACAACCAAACTCTGCAGACTTTTACTCCATGTTAAGACGAGCCGACACCCCTTCTTACACAAAATGGAAGGTTCCACTATCAAAGTGATGTGCTCTAAAATAGCCAAACATGAAAATACTCGCAAATATGCAAACATCTGCCTGTACAACATCATATGATGTGCTTAGTACAGCGACCTTCCGAAACATTTTTATTCCCTTTAAAAAAGACAAAAAGGAGCGACTAAAATGAACAAAATACATTCCAAAGGAATCGACAGTGATTAAACTATAAGAAATTGAAAGTCGATCTCCAAGAATTTAGCATGCGTCGTGTCCGATCATAAACTAAAATCATGGTTTTGATATTCTTGCTTTAATATTGTGTATATTTCGTTTCGTTCCTCTCTCGTGGAACTCCAGAGCCGAAGAGAGCGAGTTAGCGAATGAGCATTGTGACTTTAAGCATTCAATACGTCTCTTCGTGGTGCTGAAAAAATAGCTCCTCACTCCAAAGCCGTAGAAACCAACCAGCTACCTTTAAGTCTTCGTAAGTAACATGCGTAAACGGGCCCTCGAAACTACTTCACCGAATGAAAGGGATATTAAAGTTTATTAAGATCTGGCGCATGATTCCACAAAAGTGAAAGAGTATCGTTAGGCTACAGCGGCATCGAAGTACATGGCTATAGCATGTTGTCATGTGACCGCGGAGAAATAACATCTCAAAACTGAAAAGTAACAGATTCGTCCGTCTTAATATGCAAATCCAGATATTTACGGCGTTGACCTCCCATTTTTCAGTAGTGGTTAATCTCCAAACGTTTATGGTCCAGCATCTAAGATTTTACCCTTCATTAGGCTACTGAACAGAAACATGTCGACCAACTCAAAATGGACGCTAATTTTTCAACATGTTTCATGTTACACAACTTCACCCGAATCCAAACATCACAATTTACGCAAATATCTCATGCGCCATAATCGGTTTCATCACATACAGAGCCAGGATGAAGTATCACACTTTTGAAACATTTTGACATTGGCCATTTTAGTTTCGAACGGCACAGTTTAACAGAGTCTTAACAGGCAACACTGCGCCCACGAAGAATGAATATGCCCATACGTAGGATATTCAGCACTTGTTTTGTGCTTGTAAGTGCTGGGCCTTGTCATATGCCAAGCTCGCCACCATGCTTTTGATCAAAATTCAGTTAATGTGAAGGAAAGACAGATTCGAACTTGCTGCATAGCAAGACTGAAAAAAACTGAATTTACTACGCTACGCTTTCCTGCAAAGTCACACCGAGGACAAAGCAGTAAAACCGTTGTGACTGCCCAGGGAACTCAAGAAAAAGATCTATACTTAAGAAGTTTTATTTTTCTTCCCCCACGGCTTATGGAGATGAAAACCGTAGTACAGATATATCTCTTCACCGGAGAGTCGAGCTTCATCTATGCAACTGGTCTATGCAAAACATTAACATTGCTCATGACTGTGATTTTAGCACAGCAAGAAAACATACCGAGTGCAAAATAGCGAAGTGCTCCAAGTTGGAACGCATGGTAGAAACAAAGCAACCACCACACACAGCAAGACAGTTTCAATCACCTCATAAGTATTCAAGTCTCGTTCATCTCGCTACACAGAAACACCGCATTATTACTCCAATCTGTGTTGCTCTAAAAGGACGCACGACATTCCCAAACAACTCCGAAAAGTACCCGAACAATTTCTTTGCAAAAGACATGCAATATCGATAACAGACCCAAAGCAGAAACAAGGAAAGATCGCCTAGATCTACCTTCGGAATACAAATTGTTCATTTTTGATCGGGCCAGTTTCCCCCATAGCTCTCACTCGCTCAAAATACCAATAAGGGTATCGGTGGCTATTATGGTAGGATTCTTCATTTACCTGATGACACTGAATTTCTACTTTCAACGCCTCTGGTAGGCCCCGCGGTTCCATGGTTAGACTCCAAAATACTTTTAGTCTACTTTCGAAGCAATCACTGCGAAGTTTCCGAGGTGAAAATAATCTTTTAAAAGCGACAATAACAATCGAAAGAAGAACTACTCAGACCGCAAAGCAAGTTCTCGCTCCTTTGCTCGGAATGGGACTCATCACTCACTTTACGCCAGTGAGGGAAGTACTCCAGAGGTTGCGCAAAGATTTCAGTCCTTGGACTGATCCATTTTTTAAAAAATCGCCAAGCAGAGAAACGTCAAGCTCATTATATTTTCTTTTCACTATGTTGACCATTTTCAGTTGAAATCGAAGGCCTATGTGTTGTCCGAGTCCGCGGATTGATTTCACTTTGCCCATGAGAAAGCAATGCTTCGGCTGTCAATGCTAATTCGAGAGTCCCCGGATGGAGCGGTACTCAAAGAGCATAAACTCTCATAGATGGTGTACATGAACACAGCCTTTCCCAGTCTCACAAAAAAAAAAAAAAAAAAAAAAAAAAAAACTATGCGAATGAAAACTATTCTAAGCTCCAACAGTGTGAGCAATTACTTCCAGCAATCTTTGATATACAAATAATGAATCCTATCTGAATGTAAAAATACCAGGTTACACATATAGGCCAATTCTATCATGACTGTCCACTAAAATGAAACTCTCTGGACTAGACAATATTTTCTTGCATGAGATGGTCATTCTTGGTAAGTGAGCAATACTTGTTTGTTTGATCAAAGATCACTAATTCAAAGCAAATTGTCCCATTGTGTCTTATTGGCGATGGTTATTGTTGAGGATTATATTTCAATATTTCTTCTGCGGTTTCAGTGAGTCATTGAAAAAAGAGCACTTCCAGGTTTAGATAATTTAATCGCAAATTTGGGAGATATGTGATTCATTTTCATGTTTTCTTTTTATTGTGTTAGGTAAGTTAATGTTTCAACGATAGTTAATAGATGGCTCCTTACAGTTATGAGTCAACGTGTAACCATTAATATACGCCCTATAGGTGTCTCTATAATACATAATACTGTCCTGAAGAGCACCGTCCTTCAGGCTGCCAATCATCTCCACCACAACTTTCGGCCTACGACCACTTGCGTAAATTAGCTATTATGTGGCAATATGCAAATATGAGTTATTTCCTTGGAATTTGTACATGGTCATATGCAAGAGACGGCTCAGTAGTTTTTGAGGGGTTTTTAATCTGCACTGTCAATTTTTCATTATTTATTTATTTATTTATTTATTTATTTATTTATTTACTGTGCGTGTGTAGGACTACATCAGGATTTAATCTGTTGTGGGTTTATGTCAAACTGATGGACCGGTTTTGTAATTTCAAAATGTAGTTTCCGTATTTTAGTGGATCCACTTTAGTAAATTTATAACCTAACCTTTTTTTTCTGACTTTTCCATCGTCCCTGAGTCTCTCTCTCTCTCTCTCTCTCTCATCGTTCCCTCGGTGCTCCTGGTTTTACTGGACGGATAAACCGGGACCAATCAGCGTTTTGGGCTGAGAATGCGGAAGCAATCATCATAAAAAAAATATATATATATATATTTTAAAAACTAAAGAATTGCTTTTGAGTTTACTGTAGCCCTCTACAAATTGCTTGGGTAGTGCCAACCCAAAAACGAAGCTATAACATTTGTTTTCGTTTTGAATGTCACATTTTATGCGTATGGAAGATATTACTCGAAGTAAGCATACGCAGATCGCGCGGAAGGCCGTTCAATGCATTAAAATCAAAGTGACACTATCATTAACTCCTGGATGAACTGTTTGTGAATCTTATCGCCCATGATCGTGATAACGGCAAATTGATTGATTGATTGATTGATTGATTGATTGATTGATTGATTGATTGATTGATTGATTGGTGAGTGACGCTCGAGTCTCCTCACAACAGTCCTTCCTAAGTTTAAAAATTAAGCGTCAGTCGACCAATCTAAATAAAGGCCACATTAAGAACCCTGGACAGCGACACTTTCCTACTAGGCTACGTCCTTAAAGGCACGTCTAAGGAGAATAGCAGAATCCGGATGATCACACCTTTGACTGTATTGATACATCAAATCAATGAAACATTCAAAGAATACACCGGAGTCCTTCAAATATCTTAGTTTTTTTTTTCTTTTCTTTTTCTCTTTCTCTCTCGAGTCAATAGCAAGTGGAGGAGACCCTCCCCAACAAGTAAAACATTTCGGGCCGTGTATTAGTGTCCCGCGTCACATTTCTTTTTCTCCACTCTTGGGACTCATCCATCCTAAATAGCTGCGGAAAGAAATGGCCAGTATTTGCACTCTAATCCAGAGTGCTCACTTCACCACTGCGGGTCTAAAGCGAAAAATAGACGGCATAGCTGATGTTTCAGTTGTTTGCAAATTATCCGAACGAGCACGGACAAGCACAAGCTCAAGCAATACAATTGCGCATTGTTTCACCCTCCGACTGTCCAACAAGGATGTAACAAAGAACTGCTCACCAAAGATTGTCGGCGACGAAATCCATTGATTTGGATTTTTTGGACTCAGACATGTTACTGCCTCACTGAAAAACAGTTGGAACTGTCAGCTCGACTTCAGTAATTACTATCATCTTTGACAACAGTTAACTATTATCTTAGGTCACTTTAAACATGCATTGAAATATTTTAGACATTATATTTCTTTGTACACACCATTATTTTAAGTTTTACTTTTGACGCGTTTTGCAGTCAACATTTGAAACTAAATGTAATTTTGTGTGTGTGTGTGTGTGTGTGTGTGTGTGTCTGTGCCACACGTGCGAGAGTGCAGTGTGTGTGTGTGTGTGTGTCTGTGCTGGTCTGCATCAGCCCATGGATACCTTTGGCGGACTCCAGGTAGAATGGCTAGTTTTCAAAACAACTCTGAATTAGATTTAAAATGACGGACACTTTGGTTTACACTGAAATTATTTTTTGAACATCACGCACCTTCTCAGAAGTCACCGCCACGACAAGCTATCCTGTTGACATCCAAAATGTCATATCAGGCCATCCACTACGGGAGAAATGGTTTCCACGTTTTGGGTCAGTGGCCTAATTGAACTGTGACAAACAGGGGCTGCCTAACTGACATGGAAACGGATGTTCATCCCAACAAACATAACATGTCTGCACCCCAAGTCCAGAGTCCTCTGTAAGGATGAATCTTGTTTCAATACTGTCCCTGCGATGATTAAAAAAAAAAAAAATCTGGTTAGAGCACTTGACTTGGCTTTGAAATATGAGAAAAAAGTTCTCAGATGACGTCACACACCTAATATGATGGATGATTATAAGGGTTATGCTCTAGGAGCCGGTGATGTGCACAGAGCGTGGGACTGGACTCAGGTGCGAAGATGGACTTGGTTGTATTTACACTACAGGCCAAAAGTTTGGGGCCACCCTAAGATTAAAAAAAAAATCACACATCAACTGTTCTTTCCTTATTTTTTGCACATGAAATGACTTCAGTGCATAAAATATAGGAAGCCAATAGGTTTTGGGTGAATTCCATACCTCAGACCACATTTTAATGCTGTCTTAACTGATTGATCACTGACCACAATTTTTTATAATTGAGTTCCAATGCCTTTGTGTTACATGATTTTATGTCACTAGGATGTGAACAATGTTAGGTAACAAGAAGGCATGCTGTATAAATGCCTTCTCCAAAACCAAGGGGTCATATTGCACTTGGTGCACCATTAAAAATCTGAGGGTGGCCCCAAACTTTTGGCCTGTAGTGTATTATGCCTTCAGCACAGCAGAAAGGCAATGCAGAAAACAACACAAAAGAACAAGGAATCAAATCAAGGTTCCTGGATAATACTGTTAGTAATACAAACACAGGACGTTAGCTTTTATTTTACTTTTATTTAATTGGGCGAATCATTGAGAACCAGTTCTCATTTACTATGATGACCTGGCCTCCGCAAGAGCACATAGGCACATAAAAGCTACAAATAAGCTACAGTACAATATATTACAAATAGAAAAAGAACAAGGAAGCGAGGTTCCTGGATTATAATATTAAAGTGCTGAAATAAGCAATAAACAGCGCTAAGATCAAGAGTTATAATATATACATGCGAATGCAGGAAATAAGGCTATACAAGACTAGAGAGTAAATACAGGCTTGTCAGGCTCACGAGACTTCCAAATGACTCAGTGCGAATCTCGGTCTTAAACAGCACAACACTACCACACAGTGGAAATGAACAACAGGTTCATGCAATGATTGTGGAGCTGAAAAATGTGGTCCGGGTCTTAACCCTTTCATTACCATTGTCGCATTACCGCGACAGCGCTGATCCCGCATCACTTACCATTGTCGCTATTTTGCACCCAGAGAAAGTCCCTCACAAAAACTGTCAAAGCTCCGCAACAAAACACCCCTTTGGACGAGTCTGGTATCGCACAACACGTCAGCGATGTCATCAGGCTTCCCGTAGTTCCCAATCCTCCGGTTATGCACAGTCCCTCGCTGACTTCACCGCCATTGCAGGCAGTGCATACTGCAGCACGTGTTTGTACACAAATGCACATGTATCTCAGTTTGTACAGAAATGCAAGTGTATCTCCGTTTGTACATAAATCCTATAGGGGAGAAATCGTCTTGTCTTGACAAACCGAAATACGGTTTTTATCCTCATTTTCTGTTTTTAATTTTGGAAAAACTAAGCAAAGATATGTGTCAATGGAAAGGTAAATGTATTTTGAACATGTTTTCTGTCATAAAATTGTCAATTTCTGGCGTTTTTAGTTCGAAAAAGGGGGTGAAAATCCACATGCAATATCATGCTGTGATAGCACGAAAATTTACGGTAAGCAAGGGTTGTCTTATTCCCAGTAAGCGGTAGTGAAAGCGTTAAAAGACCGGTGAGCTGGAGTGCTGGAGGCGTGGCCTTACAATGATAGATGGGGAGCATCAAATGCGCGTTTGCCACTTAAATCATATTTGAGCTTAACTGAAATTTAAATAGTCACTAGTCATTCAGTTTTTTAGCTCAAATTTCTCTGTTTATACATGGGACTTTCGTGTAAAATAAAATGGTATCTTAACCCTCCGATTATGTTCAAATTAACGTCAACCAATATGTGCGCAATGGTAACTTAACCAATTCTGCTGGTAGCCGTTCACCATCACTGGGGTTAGCTTCCAGTTGAGAGTTTATTCTAGTCAATGGGATGGATAATTAGTTAGCTAGCATGCTGGGGCTTTTGGCCAGTAAAGTATCAAGTAATACATGTAATCGTTGTCACAGATGCTTGAATTTATTTATTTATTGGCAAAAAGCGTCAGCATGCTAGCTAGCGAATTATTCATCCCATTGACTTGAATAGACTGCCAACCAGAAGCTAATGGTAACGCTATTTTTCCATTTTCCAAACAATACAACATTGATATTTATGGGATAAATAGGATCTCAAATTCCCGAGCCTGAAATATCAAATTAATGAAATGAATTAATGAAATGAGAAGTACTACTCTCTCTGCATAAGTTTGATGTCTTGGGCTCACTCACTGGAGATCCTCTATTTATATTGAACATCCATGTAAAGCAGGTCTTGAAAAAAATAAAATTTTTAGTGGATTTTGACGTCTTGCTTGCAATGTAAAATACACATACAATAACCTATATGTCACAGTTGATCCCCTGAGTGATGTCACAGCTCTTGGCCCAATTCACAGCGCTGTTCAAGGATAATACTGGGGGTTGTTAAAACTCATTTTACATCCATGATTACTCTATTCCATTATAATCTCCGGGTGGAAAAGGGTGATAGTTACACAGAGTATTGCAATGCCCTACTGGATGATACTAAATACAACAATTTTTTTTTTTGAAGTTTCAAATCAATACACGTCTACTTTAGCTTTCTCCTTTCCACAACAGTACTGAGAAAATGCTTCGGATCAGTCTTTGCAACTTCCTCAATTTGCCTCTCATAGAGTTTTCGAGCTCTCCTCAGTACTTTTTTGACCTTAGCACATATATTACAATTAACAGTATGATTTTTCTTATGAATGTCCTTAATGCAAGTCTTAAAAAGAGTACACTTCTCCCTCAAACTTTGTGGAATAGCTGCAGTATTCCACTGAGGATTCTACTTTTTAAACTTATTTTTGCACTTTTAAAGGGGACCTATTATGCTGATCCTTCTTTTAATACATATAAGTAAAGTTATAATGTCGGATGTCCATACTCAACCTCTGAAAAGTTTCTAAACATAAGATACAGGGGTTTTGCCATAATCCAAGAACGTGATTTCGTGAACATGATTTCCTCTCTGAACAGCTCGTCCCGAGATCTTCACGAGATCTGGGCAAAACCTGACGTCAGGTTGTGCCGTCCAATTAATGCAGACCAAGCCAGAGCCAATCACGGCGCTGGACCTGCCCACACCAGAAACTATTCAAGCCGGCACTAACAACGGCAGATCATACTGTGCCTTAGTAGCATCTACACTTTTGGAAATACAAAAGAAGAACCGCAGATCATTTGAGGTGCAGTTTTGTCAGTATCTCTCCCAAAGCTGCTTGTCCGTTTACTTTTGGACGCAAAGAAAAGCACCCATTTCTCCTCCAAAAGACGGTGCCTTCAGAAATCTGTGGGTAGCATTTTTTGTTTGCTGGCAGCAAACAGCCACGGCCAAAGGGAACGTTACCTGTTTGTGCTCAGCATTTCACCAAAGACAGCTTTGTCAATAAAGGTAATTCGACACAGGGTAAGCGTTTCAGCTGCTTCTCAAACCTGAAGCAGTTGCATCGATCAAGCACTCGGAGCCACAAGCTGTAAGTAACGATACAACAGCAAATAATGTAAGTGAAGCTAACGTGTTACAGCTGGCTAGCAGGACTGCTAACGATAGTTAGTACTAACAACTGGCCTCAAACGCAGGCTTTGTAAAATATCTGAAGATAAAGCCTGGATCGGTCGCGACTGTCCGTGACTCACAGACGCAGAAGCTGTAAGTTGCTTTACTGCCTAAGCCTACCTACCGTGATGGCCTGTTGATTGTGGCTGTAGCACTGCGGCTAACATAGCCAAGTTACTGTTGCTAATGTTTGTGTCCTAAATATGCAAGAGTAATATCAGGGGAAATTCAACAGAAGTTGTGAGAACATAAACCTCATTTGAAGCTAACTTTTTATACTTGTTTGTAATTTGGATGCTTGGTACAACTGTCCACGGTAACGGAACTTGCTATCTGTAAAACCTGTATTGCAAGGGTTTGTCTCTGTGGTTATGACCGCTCGGTTACCAGCTACTGCATGTTAGTTTGCGTGCCGCCGTGCTAATTAAAAATGCTCCTGCTTAACTTATATGCAGTAATTCTGATCGGTATGCTTGTGTTACTTTGGTAAGCATCAATGTGGCAGTTTCATCATAACGTTGCCCGATTGTAGCCACTACAGTTAGTGATCGCTTCACTTATCTATGACCGGGATCAGCCGGATACTTCACAAATGTCAGAGCAAGCTCTCTGGTGCTACCGTGAAAGCAAAGCGAAACGCAGAAGCTCTACCGGTTTACAAATGATTTCTCTGCACTACCTTGACATAATTTCATATCCCTTTAGAAATTGTTGTGGCTAATAAAAAGCCAAAAAAGGCGGAGATAGAATAGGAAATTCTTTCCTGTAGAAGTTATCGATTCGCTAGCTCCACATAAGCAACTGTCCATGCTAACGGAACTTGCGGTCTGTAAGACCTGTATTATGTTCATAACATAACCAAGCTCTCTCTAGCTGTCGCGTACTATCCATAAAGCTGCTTTCACATCGGACGCGAAACGAATTTTTTGCGTGACAGATTACATTCAAAGTCAACGCAAAGACAATGCATTGACTTTGAATGTAATCTGTCGCGTGAAAAATTTGTTTCGTGTCCGTTGTGAAAGCGGCTCATCGCGCCCATTTTCCGCGAGCAAACACCAGTCATTCCGACGCAATAAGTAAACCATTACCACGGGCAATTTCCGAAAAGGCCGTTTAGCCTGGAGTTTTCGCCCCTCTGTCATATACCAGCGCAGAAGCTGTTCATTACTCCACACTAAAGACACACCACAGTTATGCACACGAACCAGCAGGTCCTTATAATACACACCTAAGCAGTCCATAAGTTGTCGGTCCACTTTTTGCTGCTCCTCACTGTCCATGTTTCCCTCTAAACTCAGACCCATCGGATTTCTACAATCTCCAGTCTACACTTGGGTATGTAGACCCGTTCTACAAATGTGTCTGTATGGGGTGGATTCTAGCTTTCCCTCAATCCTAGCTATAGAGTAGAAACACCGGTGTACTCACCATAGTAGCTATAGGTAGATAGCAAGTTCGAGCTTGAGCTGCCAGATTTTCGCACTGCATCCTCGACTTTCGCCGCTGTGTTTATTAGAACAAGTTCATTTCATTAGATCTATACACATGTACTGCGTTTGATTGCGGAATTTCCCCGCCGATTCCTTAGCTCAAATGGCAGACGCGTCTCACGTTTCACACTTGTGGAATAATACAAAACATCTTTTGCATTCTTATCATCTTATTATCATCAGTATTATTATCAAAACATCTTTTGTATTATTATTATCTTTTACTGCTTAAAACATCTTTTATGTCAATACCCCAAAGCTCATAAACCTATTTTCCCAGAGCGTGTGACTGTGTGTGTGAAGAACTATGCAGGAGAGATAGTGGCTCAGGAATGCAGAAATCTAGCCAAAAGAAAATGCCCTAAGCGCAGTCCAAAGTGGTATCAGGTATCCCGTAACTGCCTTTCTGTGACCTGTCTAAAGTAGACTGAACAATACTATGTAGAAAGGCCAGAGCTGATTAGACTGCAGTTACAGACAGATCTACAGCCAATTGATGTACAGCTAAAGGACTGTGGATTATAAGAACTGATGCCCGGGCAACGCCCAGGCAGAGCGCTCTCCAAACTGTGGCTGAGAACATTCCTCTGTTGCGGTTTGTAATTCACTCTTTGTCTGTTATAAATTTACTATATTTCAATCACAATCTGGTCAAGTCTTTATTTCAATTGTCTTCCACCCTTAACGAACACCACCGGGTAACAAGAGGTAATTTCCTCACACACTAGGGAGGCGGACCCGGAAAACTGCGTTCTGCCGAGTCCCACCCAGCTCCGCCCTTCCCAGAGCTGGCCAATCAGAAGAAAGTGGGCACACGGGGAGGGGGGGGCCATAGGGAAAGAGCCACCCAAACGAGGCATTTCAGGCAGGGACTAAAATGGACTACATGGGGTTTTTTGAGAATGGCAGTATGAGCTAAATAAGCACCCTTTTTTGGACTTTGAGCGATCAGGAGTACTCTAGGGGAGTCCAAGATCAGAACATAAATTTGGAAATGTAGCATAATAGGTCCCCTTTAAACTTCTGAATTTACACTGTGCATGAAGTATAACTCCCTTTAATCTACTCCACATTTCATTAACAGTTTTCCAATCACGGCGTTTCATTCAATTCACTGTATTTGCATATGAGCGTATAATGTTAAGGTTTGTTTGCCTAGTGAGGAGACCCTTTTAACCAGGAATGATACATGAAAACTAAAAGTGCAATGATCACTTATCCCCAGTGGCTCCATTACATCTACATTACAAATTCTAGCAGGGTTATAACAGAGCACCAAATCTAAAATGACCTTCTCTCTTGTAGGTTTACTTACATACTACACCAAAAATTGTTGTTAATAACACCTAGAAACTCTTTCACACCTTCACCCTGTCTTTTTACCATTTCCCAATTGATAACAAGGCAATTGAAGGCTCCCAAAAATAATACTTTGCCCTCCCCTACAAACTTGCCTGACATTCTCAAAGAGCATTGCGTTTACGATACCATCTGAAGCTGGCAGTTGGAAGCACCCTCCTATGCTTAGACTTGTCTCGTGTTCCCAAATATCTGTACACGGCAAGAAATGTTCCATTTTATGAATTACCTGCACATAAAGATTTTTGTTCACATGCGGTGCTATACCCCCTCCTCCCATACTGGATATATCCTTTCTTATGAGCTTGCAATCTTCTATGATATATTCATCCTCATCTTCTCCACCGAGCCATGCCATAGCCCCTGCGATTTATCACAGCTTCAAGTTCCAAAATTTAATATTTTATGCTTCTGGCACTTAAATAAAAACTATTCAGAGTATTACTTCTGCACCTCCCCCACTCCCCGTTCCCCAGCTTTCAGAGTATTACTTCTGCACCCCCCCCCCTCTCCCGTTCCCCAGCTTTCAGAGTATTACTTCTGCACCTCCCCCACTCCCTGTTCCCCAGCTTTCAGAGTATTACTTCTGCACCCCCCCCGTTCCCCAGCTTTCAGAGGATTACTTCTGCACCCACCCCCCCGTTCCCCAGCTTTCAGAGGATTACTTCTGCACCTCCCCTGTTCCCCCAGCTTTCAGAGTATTACTTCTGCACCCCCCCGTTCCCCAGCCTTCAGAGTATTACTTCTGCACCTCCCCCCCGTTCCCCAGCTCTCTGCTGCTCCAAGCCACTACTTTCCCTTTTTTTTTGCTTTTAAAAAGATGTCCTCACCAGTATATGTAGCCCTGTCAGCTTCCATCACGGCAGTCTGCATCTCCCTATTCTCATCACATTGTGCCCCCCAAGTCCCAAGTCCAGATAAGTCTGTGCTACCCTTAACATATGCCGGCTGAATGCGAAACTACCCCTACCGTTCATGTGCAGCCCGTCAGGCTTGTGCAGGTCACCCCTGTCTAATACGAAGTTCTAGTGCCCCATAAACTTGTACCCCTCTTTCCTGTACCAGGTTTGCAGCCACATGTTACACCTCCAAATAAAATTCTGTCTCCCTCTGTATGCACGTGGTACATGTAGAGTCCCAAAGAAAACTACCGTGGAGGATCTGTCCCTAATCTTTTCTGCTAATTCCACAAATTTATCTTGCAGATCCTCAGACCTAACCTTACCTATGTCATTGCTCCCAAGATTTGTCCTGAATCCAATTGTCACAGACTAGCTTTTGTGGATAACATGCATAAATGAGTGACTGATGTAACCTATTATCCAATAAGCATGAAATCCCAGATCCCAACACAAAAAGACCAGTGGTGGCTAGCCTCCATCAGCTAGTGCATCCAAGAGAAACCTGAGGATGGAAAAAGCCCTGTAGAAGGGAATCAAGCTCTGAAATATAGTGTAGCCTTCAAAAGTATTCTCAGAGTATATCTGCATTAAGGTACATAAGATCGTGTCCCACCTCCTTTAACGAAACATGACCGACCTTGTTGCTGTGGAAGTACTGCATACGCTTCGGAGCTTTTTAGATTGTTCATAGCTTCATGGTCTGTGGAAACAGAGTCGCTATTGTAGCCAAATGTGCTAGTGTTCGTTATCTGTGGCCACTGCTTCAGGTCATTCCCCCATTCCATGATAGTAGAAGGCAGCGGTACCGTAACTTTATCCCGTCTGAGGCGTAAAAGGTGATGCTCTCACATGTATTATTTACTGATTGCTTAAAAAAGAAGATTAGCGACAGCTGTTACCATGGTAAACTGTTCAGTGACAGGATGCATCGGAAGTCGCACCCATAATTCGCGCAAGGGATAATGGGACGTGGGAATAAGGTGGATAGCTGTGAGGGTTTTACAGCCCTCTAGTTAATGTTACTCTTTAATTAATTCAACTTAGCCGAATGAACAACTCATGTATCTGTTACCCTAATAATTAAACATGAGATCCCTCATCCTAACCCAGATATGCTAATGGTAGCTCTCTTGCTAGCCATGAACAGCTACTAGCTTCAAACAAGAGAAATTGAAGAAGAATTAAAAAAAAACATTGGTTCACATTAGTCTTTTTTTTAATACTACAAGGTCAAATGATCCACGCACTCACCCTGTTATCTAAACACGATATCCGAGAACAAGTTGTTGCTAAGCACTGAAATAACATTACTTAATGTTGATGAGTTGGTTAAGTAACACCGAACAGAACAGAATAAACCCTGGAAAATATCTAGCTGTATATTAAAGCATAAATCCCTCTGATAAATGTTAGTCTTTAATCCAACTTCATTTCAGATGGCTGAAATTAAGCCTCTACTCAAAAAACCAAATTTAGATCCAACAATTTTGGCTAATTATGGGCCGATCTCAAACCTTCCATTTTTATCCAAGATCCTTGAGAAATGTGTTGCCCAACAGCTTACTTTCTTCCTGCAAATGAATAAGGTACATGAGAGGTTTCAGTCTGGCTTAGAAAACATCATAGCACTGAAACAGCCCTCACTGTAGTAATGAATGATCTACTTCTCTCCATGGACTGTGGGCGCATCTCTGTCCTTGTCCTACTTGATCTAAGTGCTGCCTTCGACATGATAGACCACCATATTCTTCTTTACAGGCTAGAAAATCTGGTTGGTATTTCTGGACTCGCCCTTTCATGGTTTAAGTCTTATCTTTCCGATAGATGTCAGTTTTTTAGAGTAAATGGTAATTCCTCCGAGTATTCCAAGGTAAATTTTGGAAGACCTCAAGGATCTGTTCTGGGCCCTCCGCTGTTTTCCTTATACATGCTTCCCCTTGGAAACATCATAAGTAGATATGATGTGAAATACCACTGTTATGCAGATGACACACAGCTTTATATATCTTTTAAGCCAGGTGATATTGATCCACTAACTAGATTAGAGATGTGTCTTAATGCTGTTAAAGCATGAATGACACAGAATTTTCTCTCTTTAAATCCAGATAAGACTGAAATATTGGTAATTGGTCTCAAATCACCCAGAGACACATTCCTCAAGTTCTCACTCGACGTTGATGGACTCCCAGTTTCTGCCAAAGCAGTTGTCAAAAACCTTGGTGTCACCCTCGATTCAGAACTCTCTCTCCTCTGTCATATTACTAAGATTATAAAAGTGGCTTTCTTCCATCTTAGAAACATCTAAACTGAGAAAAATGTTGTCTCTTCAGGACGCCGAAAAAATGATTCATGCATTTATGTCCTCTCGGCTGGATTACTGTAACGTTTTACTGTCAGGCTGCACCAGTTCTACCCTGAATCACCTTCAAATAGTGGAGAATGCTGCTGCCAGGGTTCTGACCAGGATGACAAAATATGACCACATTAGCCCAGACTTAAAAATCTTCACTGGCTGCCTGTCAAATTTAGAATTGAATATAAAATTCTACTGCTTACCTACAAAGCCTTAAATGATTTGGCCCCAGAATATCTTAGTGCACTTCTCGTTCCTTACTCCCCTCCAAGATTACTTCATTCACAAGGTGCTGGATATTTGAAAATTCCAAATATATCAAGAGTTACATTTGGAGGCAGAGCATTCTCTTACAAAGCCCCAATCTTGTGGAACAATCTCCCAACAAACATTCGGGCCTCAGACACACTCTCTGTCTCCAAGAGTAGGCTAAAAACTTAGCTTTTTAGTCAAGCCTATGATTAGTTCATGATTAGTTATGTATAAACATTTATTTTGCTCTGGTGGGACTGATTACAACCTAGTTTTATGATGGGTTCACAAGATATTGGAAGCCAGAGTAAAGTAAATTCATGTGGAACCGGTGGCACTGAGCATGCATTAACAGTGCCAGTGGGGCTTGCTACAGCCTTAGTCACCGAGGAGGTCCATATGGTACTGGTGGTAGTGTTAAGCAAATCCATGTGGAACCGGTGGCACTGAGCATGCATCAATGGTGCCAGTGGGGCTTGCTACAGCCTTAGTCACCGGGGAGGTCCATATGGTAGTGTTTAGTAAATCAAAAGTGATCTTCCAGCCTGGTGTGAGTGTAGGGTCTCTGTGCTGCAGGAAATGGATTGAGGGGTGTTGACTGTTTCCTGACCAGTCTTCTAATAATTTCTCACTTGGCACATGACACAGGACGATTTTTTTATTAACATGCAGTAGTTGTATCCAGTGCCTCACCCTCCTTTTTTCTGTCTCTTTCCGAGGATCTTTCCGTCCACTACCCTGAGTCCTGGACCACCCAAGCCCTGTCCCTCACCATGAGCGCTGGCTGCTGCTATCCTGCTGTCCTGATCCGGTTCTGATCCAGTTCTGCACCATCCTTGACATGCCACTTCCTGGTGCTACAGACCATTGACTGTATAAAACATGGACGTAGCCTCTGTGACGTTACCCATAGGTTTCTGAATATCCATTTTGAAGCAAATTTGGTCGCCATCTTAGCACTTACTTGACCCCGCCTACCTCCCCGGATAATCCAAAAATGGGCAAAAAGGCGGGCCGTTGCTGGAGCTGACGCAAGCCCAGTGGGCGGGCCGAATGGAGCTCGTTTGCTGAAACACGCCCTCTAAGCTCGCAGCTACCAAGCTAGCTTTGACTTCCATACTCGACTAAAAACCCAACTCAGCTCGATGCTTACTTGGTTCGCTAAGGCCGAGATGCGGGGTAATATCTGTCCCAGTAAAGCAATAGATCCTGCCAAATAGCTTGCCGTGGCGTGTCGAGCGCTGTTTATATTAGTGAAGCAGTCGCGGGACGAACGTTGTTAGTATCCGTGAGGCAATAGCGCGACCCCTGGGACACTATACACCCCTGGGAAGATGCGGCGGTTGGCTCACTGAGTATCAGTATCCCCCCGGAGTGCGAGCGGGTGCTCCTCTTAGCTCTTGTACGCACCTTAGCCCGGTCTCATAAATGGTAGTATGGCTAGTCAGACGATAACATTGCGCTGCATAACCTTACTGACAAACCTGACGGAACTTTATTTTCCTACGACACTCTCGCACGTTCTGATCACAAGTATTATCACCCTACATTTTGACTTCGGTGAATGCTGAATTAATTGGTTACTGTAGCCAATATACGTGGGCTCATCAATACCAACACAGCTGGGGATTTGGCTCAAAGGCTCCATGGTTAATTCATCAGCTGCGCAGCTTATCTCTGTCCTTTATATTAGCTAACGATACCACTGCGACGCGCAACCTTTTTTATCGCGTCGTAAAATTGATGTTACTTTCGGGGAAAAAGCCTTTACTCCTAGCGACAGCTGGTTAGTAGCACTTTTTCGTTGCTGTCTAGCTTATTAGTTACGTTAATGTGGTTAGCTAGTTTGTGGATGATGGACATCATGTAGAAACACTTTTAGCGACAGCTAGCTAGCTTGCTAGATAACATGGGATATGTTAAATCAGCTATATAGCTAACTAGCTAGCCTTTCTATTTACAATGATACCATTCAGTAATCGCGCTGAAAATTGAACGAATCCATTGGTGGCAAATGCAGTTCTATAAGATACTGCTTTGTGAATCTACTGAGTGTATAACCACGGCAATCTCCGGTCACGCCTTCCAAATACTCTGGGGAATCAGCTAAGGAGCCCCGTGATTTGGTAGCGTGCAATGGTGGTTCTAATGTTGTAGCTGACCAGCCAGTTATGTTGGCATTCCTATTAAGGAAGCCGTGACGGAATTCCAACCCCTGACTGACAGCTTTTGTTCAAAAATGTTAACCCTAAATTCAAACACTTCTGTTTCGCTATTACTTTGCTGCATGCCTGTATAATAACTGTGGCAGGCGTACACTCCCGCTGGCACAGCTGAACATCTTGGGCAAAAACAAACCAGGGGGGTTACTGTATTCATTCTCTGGCTAGTTGGCTAGAGAACAAACTAACATTAGTATGTGTTGACATATAATGTTATATGAAATAATATTAGAATTTCTTCATCTTAGAAAGTAAACCACAGAGTCCTAACCACACAGCAAGACATTATCATCCTGATATTTCGATAAAAATCTCCAGTCAGAAACGTGGCCAATGGATCAAGTTCCGTGACTCAAGTGAGCCTAGGTAGGATAACAGCCCAGAGGTGAGTAGAAAAGGCCAAGGATTAGCGGCTAGGCTAGCTGAGTTGTAGTAACCCCCCTCCCTCAGACAGCCAGGCTAGGCCCCTGGTTAGCGGCAGGGCTTGGCGTTCCTACTCTAAAGCCTGGGGCCGTGTAGGTCTGTGCTCTAGCCTAGCCACAACATAACCGGATGAGACCACTCCTGCCCAGAGACTGTGTAATTCAAGGTTCTGTCAATCAAAGTGGCCATGCCCTTAATTATGCAGAAATTTAAGCCTTTATATAATGAAAAGAGTAGAGTTACAAAAAAATTCACTCCCCCCACAGTTTTCACGGAGGGAAAAATTAGCCATAAAGACCAAAACCGTACTTTGAACCAGGCTGTAAAGATGTTTATTTTTGCTGTAAAATTGGGCTTTTTAACATGGGGGTCAATGGGGATTGACTCGTTTCTGCAGTCAGCCTCAAGTGGCCATTCAAAGAACTGCAGCTTTTGGCACTTCCGTATTTGCTTCACCTTTCAGCCCCGCAGGTTGCCGCTTGCTACAGACGCCACTGTTCAGATGGACTTAAATGGAACTCTTTTGCCATTTTACTCTATTTGATTCATTTTGTTATTATTTAGCAAGCCCGCGGAGGATGGGCTTCCCCACTATAGTCGGGTTCCTCCTGAGATTTCTTCCCACCGGGGAGTTTTTTTTTTTTTTTTTCTCACCACTGTTCGAGGATTTTTCTCCCTACTGGGAGTTTTTTGCCTCATTTGCTGTAGTGGGGAATAGGCTGGGCACTGCCCTTTCATTGCACTCATGTTCTTCCTAATCTTTATTTCTTTCTTTCTTACTTTCTTTCTTTCTTTCTTTATTCTCCGCGTTTTGTGCTGACTCACTACTCCTACATACTTTAACCTAAAAACTTCATTCAAACTTTAAAAAATTCAGCTTGTTCTGAATTAGGTTGCTTGTATTTATCTTCTTGATATCTTTTACACCTTTTGAGTTATTAATTTTTATTTCAATATTTTTGTCCCATAGGAAACAATGAAACTGATTTTTTTAAATTTTGCAATTTTCAGCTATTTTTTACTCTGTCATACTTTTAGCTAGAAACGTCATTCAAACTGTAAAATGTTAAGCTACGCTTGGATAATTTATTTACCTTCAACTTTTTTGTATCTTCTATAATTTTCTAATTATAATTTTTTTTTTTTTTACAATTAATTCTGGGAACTTAGAGTGTGGAGACATCACGGCTAGAGTGACGAACATCAGCAAAACGGTCCAGAGGTCTTCTCTTAAACTTGCTTTAACTCCCACAGTTATCACTCCGCATTAATATTTTTATATCCAAGTTGTAGCAAAAGTTGTGCGGGTCACGAAAATGTAACTATGGAAGCAACTGGACGAACAGTTTTGGCAGTATGAGCCGAAAAGCGACGGGACTGCTCACTGAAGCTCCATTAACTCCAATGTTAAATGCGACAAGAAAATGCAGGTTGCAAAGGCTAAATGCACAGTTTTCTAACTTGCTCGTGTTTCCATATTTTTGGCACCACGAACACAATTTTGACATATATTACTCAGCAGATCCTCCTCTTTCGTATAATACTTCCATTTCCTGGATTGGACTTACCATCTTTGAGTTAGAAGTCACAATATGTAAGAAACGCCTGCGCTAAAATCTCCATTGGACTACATGACTCAGCCAAACTCAAATATCTTAGATATGGATCATTTGCGGTTCGATTCTGCCCTCTGATGGCCTTTTTCCAGACCTCAACATTGTCATTTTTCGGAGACAAAGATAGATATGACTCTAAAAGAATAATTCTGCATCAAACTCAGTGAAAGAATTTCCGGTATAGTAGTTGGTACAGTCGCTGAAACCAGCTCCAGGACGCGAAATTTTCGTGTCCTTCATTTAATAATAATAATAATAATAATAATACATTTTATTTGTAGTGCCCTTTACATCCAAGGATCTCAAAGGGCTACACGTTAAAAACAAAGAAACATCACAATAAAGGGATATAAAAAACAGGATATAGGTTGAAACAAGGAAAACATCTCATTAAAGAAAAAATAAAAACAAGATAAGCGGTTTTAAGAGAAGATAAAAAGTGTAAGAGAAGAATCTAAGAGGGGGAACCAAAAACTTTGCTAAAAAGAAATGTCTTAAGTTCTTTTTTAAAACAGTCAGTGGATTGTGGTGCCCTCAAGATGTCAGGGAGGGCGTTCCACAGGCCCTATCTCCCATGGTCCTGAGTCTGGTTCTAGGGGGGAGAGGAGGTTTGAGTGAGTGGAGCAGAGGAAGCATGTTGTTTTTTGGGGTTTTAGAAGTTCTTTGAGGTAGGTGGGGGCATGTCCATGGATGCATTGGTGTGTGAGGAGGGAAACCTTGTACTCAATCCTGGTGGAAACGGGAAGCCAGTGGAGTGAGTGGAGGATGGGGGTGATATGATCATGTTTGCGCACTCTCATCAGGATCCTAGTGGCAGAGTTCTGGATGTATTGGAGCCTCTGCAGGCTCTTGCTCGGGATCCCGATGAGAAGTGCATTACAGTAGTCCAGCCTGGAGGAGATAAATGCGGTGGCTGTTTCCAATCCTGCCAATCATTTTTAATGTTTCCAGCTAGGATTGATAAAAATCATCTGTTCAGAGCATTCATATTTTCTAGAATAAGCTGACGCAATCTCTGTTATTTTTACATTATTAGTGCAAGGCCAGTGAAGAGAAAAAAAATTAACTGTCTCGAGACACTCCTTCAGAAGTCCGGCACAAGGTCGCCGATTGGCTGTACGCAAATGACCGATCCCAAGCCCCGCCTCCAATTGTTACTGTTGCTAGGTCAGACAACTAACCAGGAAACTTCAGCCTTGCCTGAGTTCAAAATGACAAGCATAGCGGCGCCGGTTCCGTTTACTGATGTGTTGCATGCGATTCGGTGTTATTTTGGCATCGACATTTTGTCTCCCTAAATATGTGCTTTTCGGAGGATGGAAAGCGACACACTTACTAATGGGAAGATCGAAATGTGACTCGGTGTCTACGTTTAAGTGCGAGCAGAAAAGTTAACATGACCGAGGCTTTCAATGACCCTCTAATAAGATATGTGCTTGGAAGTTTTCCCCGTTATAAGGAACGTCGATGAATGTCCGTGTACGTTATCAAATGACTCTCTGGTTTCCTCACTTCATTGTACCCTGGTTGAGCATATTTGCCGTCAACCGAATTGTTTATATTGAATCATATGGCTAGTGCCAACGTTGTTAAAAGGAAGCGCTAGTTAACTCTGGCTACTCCTTTCCTCAGCTTCATCTTTGCCCCTGTCCTGTTAAACACTGCTTTCAGAAATGATCACTGCCCAGCACGGATCGAGGGGACAGAGAAAACTTTTTTCTCCTGATTTCTAGCAAACAGCCAAGCCTTTCTCCCCTCGTCTTTTTGAACTCTGTATAAACAGACAAAACGACTTGTCCACTGCTTTAAATATTATGCAGGTAAGAAGTATTGTCATTGAATGTCAGTTACAAGCAGCTAGCTTGTTAGCCACCTTGTTAATTTTATCAACTGCCCAGTTAATGCAGTCCCCGCGATGGTAAGGGTACCAAGTTAGCTCGCTGGTGACCGTTTTCAATCGCTAGCGTTAGTTGTTAGTCAGCGGTCCATTCAAGTCGATGGGACGGCTAATTAGCTAGCTAGCATGAAACATTTTATTACAGCCCTTCAAATGAATATTGCTGCAAAAGGCATGAGAATACAACTGCGTAGGTTTGTTTGATAAAAGTGCCTTCTGTAATATTCTTGTGTTGTAAATTGTAATTATCTTGTGAGATTTATCACCAATGAAAAAGATACTAATTTCACAGCTGTTTCAGATCTTTTTTTAAATTAGTTTAGGAATACATTAAAAAGCGTATTATGGTTTTGGAAATGGAATAAAAAAAAAAAACACGCCTTTAACACGGTCGGCATATCGAGTGTCAGTTACATGTTACATCGTTTTACCATCGTCGGAAACCCAAAATGCCTGGTTTGATGGCTGCCTGAGGTGAAAGTTGTCCGAGGTTCGGTTAGACCCCTGCTTGCCCCATTGTGACGTAGCCGAAAGTGGGCGGGGCTTGGGATCGGTCAATTGAGTTTCTGTTGGTGTCCGGAACTCTAGTGGGGAAAAAAACATTTCGCCTCCAGCGAAAAGCACATTGAGTGCTGGGAAGAACGGTCTTTTTGCTGGGTGCGACAACACGTTACAGTAAAAGTGGCAAAGCAGAAAAAACAATAGCTTGAGATCCTATTCCAGCATATAGCTACGAGCTATATAATAAATATAGATAAATAGACTACTTCGTTCTCATGTAATATTTTTCTTATGGAGCACGTGTATATTTATGGCAATGTTTAAGTAGGCAACATCAAGAATTTCTGTCAAATGAATATATGAAGTAGGTTTGATGTGTCGTAACGTTGCATCTTGGGGAGGTCTTCCTAAATAAGTTCTTTCATACAACTTCATGTCAAAAAATCTGAACTATCCCTTTAAACGATACAATATCCCACTGTCATAAATAATTTTAATTTTAAGAAGCTTTAAACTCATTTCCAGCAGCTTTAATCTCACATTGTCAGCAATCCGAACTTCACGTTATCGCCAGCTTCCAGCTTGCCCACGCAGTTTCCCCTGGAACTGCACTTTTCTAGTTTATACTAATCTCTCATTGTAAAGCGTCTTTGTGACAGTCTCTGTGAAAAGCGCTATACAAATAAATTGAATTAAATTTAATTAATTAATATACCCTAAAACAAGCACCCACATATGAAACCAATCCATTTTTTTGCTCAGTAATCTGGTAACATTACTTGACTTCGACTGCGTGGCTAGTTAGCTGAGCCCTTGAAAATAGTTTCATGTGTATATTAGCTGTGTACATATATACTGTAAGTGTGTATATATATATATATATATATATATATATATACACACAGTAGGTGTGTGTGTGTGTTTGTGTGTATACTTGCTTCCTACTAACTTACTTGCCTAGCCAAATGACCATATATATTTATTTCAATTTGCTATTTGGTCTTAAGAGAACAAAAACCCACCCAAAAAAAAGAGAAAACTTATTGCTTTTATTTGACCAGATTAGTGACTTAATTTGGCTTTTTGCTAACCAAGTTGCTAAAAAGGGGGAAAAAAAATAGTAGGTAATTTCTCTCTGCCCCAAACGGCAATAAAGGTCTTACCTTGGGAGCAAATCGTCTTATCTTTGTTATCGTTTGAGTTTCGAAAACTAGTTAATATCAGCAAAAACTTTCAAAAACAAATGTAAATCATCTTCTTTCTCCAAACAATCCTCTTTTCCAGCTCTCCAACTCTTTCCTCATCAGCAGCCCACAGCAAAAGCAACTAAACATGGAGCAACAGCGCACAGCGCACAAAGCAAGCAACAGATTCTCCATGAACATAAATCGGAATCACCGCTACTTCCAAAAAGCATAATAAGTCCTCTTTAATATAAATTTTGTCGCCAGTCCTGCGTTGTATTGATCCAGGTTAGTAGTATAAAGCAGTCAGAAAAAAAGCGGATAGCACACATATAGCTAGCTAGTTACAGTATAAGCATTTGCCAATTAAGCTGGGATTTTCCAATGAAAAATAAGCCATGGATGGAGATTGTCAGATGAGGGGCAGAACAATTCTCACAAGCCTGCATGTGACGTAGAAAGGGGAGAGAAATCCAAATGTCACACCGAATGCCATACAGCCCACAAAAACATTACAGGGTTATTTTACTTTACAGTTAGTGGGTAGGTAAGCGCTCCATTAGCAAAATGAACAGTGCACAAGAACTGAAAAAATTAGTTTTTCAACGTTCCCTTTTAGACTTGTTTCTGAGAAAAATGGGACGAAATTATACCTGAAACACATAATCACAAGGTGTCTTCACTCACTAAACATTTGGTGTTGTGAAAAGGTATGGCAAAATTACAAAGCTGCGGCTGAGTTTTAACTTTAATTTAACATACCGTCCTAGCTTTTTTTTTTTTTTTTTTCCCCAGCCGACGAATGTCGGTTGAGGGGTATTGTCACGGCGCACGGCGTCCATCCGTCCGTTAACTTTTCATTTTCGGACGATAGCTGAAAAACGCCTTGGCCAAATGTTGTCATTTTTTGGTGGTATGTTGGGGGTGGTTACAGGAAGCTCCCTATCGCTTTGTGTCCCGCTCCAATAATCAATATGGCCGCCACGGCAGCCACTTCATTTTGGTTTCCGGACGATAACTGAAAAACTTCCTGCCCAAATGTTCTCATTTTTTGGTGGTATGTTGAGGGTGGTTACATGAAGCTCCGTATTGATTTGTGTCCTGCTCCAATAATTAATATGGCTGCCACGGCAGCCATCTTCATTTTTGTTTCCGGACGATAACTGAAAAACGCCTTGGCCAAATGTTCTCATTTTTTGGTGGTCTGTTGAGGGTGGTTACAGGAAGCTCCCTATCGCTTTGTGTCCCGCTCCAATAATCAATATGGCAGCCACGACAGCCATCTTCATTTTCGTTTCCGGACGATAACTGAAAAACGCCTTGGCCAAATATTCTCATTTTTTGGTGGTATGTTGGGGGTGGTTACAGGAAGCTCCCTATCGATTTGTGTCCCACTCCGATAATCAATATGGCCGCCAATAAAGCGCAAGGCTGACGGGTCCTGCTCGCCACAGCACGCTATTTTCTGTTTTGGGGTTGTACCTCTGCTGAAAGAAGAGTACGAACTTCTCAAAATGCGGTAAAACTGTTGTTTTGTTGTCACTGAAGTTTTTGTGGTGCCCATAATCAGGCAATGTTACACAGCTGAATCTCGCCAGTGTTTTAAACTTGTTTTTAGACGTGAAACACTTATTCCTATTACATTTTTTCTGGTCAAAACAAAAATTCTGCCACTAATGCAAAATTATTTCTATTCATTTCTATATTTGTCCAAGTTTTAAGAAAATTTCATTTGTCAAACACAAGCTAGATTGAAATAAACTGATTTTTTTTTTGAGAAAAAGAAAGCTGTTCAGCCTGATAATAAGATATAATAATTACTTAAGACAGGCCGTTTTTGCAGTGTGTTCTTGACCACCAGCTTTAGACTGTATTATAAAATTGAATCGATTAATTCATTACGGCCCAACTCCATGAAACAATTTTTTTTTTCACAGAACATTATTTTTTCCTCGAAGTGTCACCGTGATCTTCGTATCATATATAGTAGCTGATTAATGCAGAGTAAATGCTGTGGATAAGTGATAACCCTGAATTTAGGATTTAAATGTGGAATCTGATTGTGAGCTTGTGATGGACGACATAGTTTCAGAAACCTCGCTGTCAAACCTGAACACTTCGTATTTACTTACAAAGTGCTTGGATCACGGCTGCTGCCACCTCTCGGCCAAAGCAGAATTTCTTCAGAATTTCTTGAACTCACTGTATAAAATACATCAAGAATAACCACATTTATTCATGGGAGTTGGAACACTTTTGCACACAATCAAATATCTTGTCACATCAACACAAACAATGCGCAACCAGAATTTTGAAAATGTGTGGAGTTGGGTCCTTAGTGAATTTACCAATTCAATTTAAACAAGCTTATCGGGGAAGTGAGACTATCATTATGAGTGTTTGAGGGCGAACCTCAGTGAAAGGATTGCTGGTTGCAGCGGCAGATTACAGAATAAGATTCCGGTTAGAGAATCAAGGCACTTGGAGAGAGTTCTGATTTGTCGTCTTCTTTAATGAAGATTATTAATCTTTATATACATTTACATGTCTGTGTCTGAGAGTGTGTGTGTGTGTGTGTGTGTGTGTGTGTGTCTGAGAGTGTGTGTGTGTGTGTTTGTATGTGTGTGTGTGTGTGTGGTCAGAAAACAAAGAAAGAGAACAAGATATGTTACAAAATACTCGGGTCATTCCATGCCAAGTGGAAACGCTTCAGGTACCTTTTGGGCCATCATGGTCTCAGATTTTTCTCTAAATTTGTACAACTGCAATTCCGAAATAGTTGGGATGAAGTGTAAATTGTGAATAAAATCAAAATGCAATGACTTTCAGATCACGAGCCAATATGTTATTTACAATAGAACATAGATAACATTTCAAATGTTGAAACTGAGACATTTTACATTTTTATCCACAAAATAAGCTTATGTCAAATTTTCTGGCCGCAACGGGTCTCAAAAAATTTGGAACACAGGCAAAAAAGGGCTGAAAAAGCAATTAGTATATAAGAGAATCAGCTGAAAGAAAATTTTGCAAGTAATTCAGTTAACTGGCATCAGGTGTGTAACATGATTGGCTATAAAAGGGATGTCTTAGAGAGGCTGAGTCTCTCAGAAGTAAAGATGGCCAGAGGCTCTCCAATCTGTGAAGGCTTCCGTAAAAAAAAAATTGTGGAATACTTTAAAAACAATCTTCCCCAACGTCAAATTGCAAAAGCTTTGAAGGTCTCATCATCGACAGTGCATAACATCATCAAAAGATTCAGAGAAACTGGAAAAATCTCCGTGCGTAAGGGACAAGGCCGAAGACCTTTACTGGATGCCCGTGATCTTTGGGCCCTCAGATGCCACTGCACCACTCACCGGCATGATTCTGTCATTGACATTACTAAATGGGCCCAGGAACACTTCAAGAAACCACTGTCTGTAAAAACAGTCTGCCGTGCCATCCACAGATGCCACCTAAAACTCTATCATGCAAAAAGGAAGCCATTGTTGAGCATGATCCAGAAGCACTGCCGTGTTCTGTGGGCCAAGGCTCATTTAAAATGGACTGTAGCAAAGTGGCAAAGTGTCCTGTAGTCAGACAAGTACAAATTTGACATTCTTGTCGGAAATCATGGGCATTGTGTCCTCCGGGCTAAAGAGGAGAAAGACCACCCCTCCTGTTATCAGCGTTCAGTTCAAGAGCCAGCATCTCTGATGGCATGGGGATGCATTAGTGCATATGGTGTGGGACACTTGCATGTTTTAAAGAGCACCATGAATGCTGAAAGGTATATAAAGGTTTTAGAGCAACATATGCTCCCCTCCAGATGACATCTATTGCAGGAAGGGCCTTGTGTATTTCAGCAGGACAATGCAAAACCACATACTGCAGCTTTTACAACAGCATGGCTTCGTAGTAGAAGAGTCTGTGTGCTGAACTGGCCTGCCTGCAGTCCTGATCTTTCACCGATTGAGAACATTTGGCGCATAATTAAACAAAAAGCCTGTCAAAGGAGACCCAAAACTCTCCAGCAGCTGGAGGCCTGTATTAAACAAGAGTGGGATCAAATTCCAATGGCTAAACTCAAGAAACTTGTCTCCTCAATGCCCAGATGCCTCCACTCTGTGTTAAAAAGAAGAGGGGATGCTACATCACGGTAAACAGGCCCCTGTCCCAACTTTTTTGAGACCTGTAACAGCCATCAAATTTGAACTGAGCTCATTTTGTGTATAAAATTGTAAAATTTCTCAGTTTCAACATTTGCTTTGTTATCTCTGTTCTATTGTGAGTAAAATACTGGCTGGTGTGATTTGAAAGTCATTGCATTTTGATTTTATTCACAATTCACACTTTGTCCCAACTATTACGGAATTGGGGTTGTATATTTCTTCATTTGAACTCAAATGATAGGTATCTCCAAATTTTTCACAAACCGCCCACCGGTATGGATTTTATGGGCCTCTGAAAAAATGGCCTGTGGGGGGCGCTTTTTCAAAACATGCTGTAGAGAAAGTCTTAAATCTTTGATTCTATGACAGATACAGATCTGGGCCCGGTTGTTCAAAACTCGGTTATTTTAACCGCTGGTTAACTCCCAATGGCCGGTTAAATCCTTAACCGACCGTTAGCAAACCGAACGTTAAATATGCGTTGTTCAAAACATGGTTAGTCATGCCGTTAGCTAACGTCACCATCAAAGTTAACAGTGTGGTTAACGTCACTGGTTAGCATTCCTCTATGCCACAATGCCAAGTTTTGTTTAGTTCCGTTTTATCAAAAATAGAACCCCAAGGAAAAAGGGAAGCAGAAATTTCTCTGCTGACGAGGAAAATGTAATACAATTCATGGTGGAGGCAAACTGGTTCGTGTTAACCAAAAAATCAAATTTTTTTGCGCACATTCACACACGAGGCAAATTTGCACTCGCACTACTGCTAAGCTCGGAGAACGTCCGAACTGCGCATGCCTGAAACTCGACGAAGAATGACCTCTACACGCAGATTACATAAATACAAAATCTTATAAAGTGTTTGGCAACATTATATTTTATGTCGGTCGTCATGAAAGTCGTCATATTTTGCTGTCAGCATAATATTATGTTTTAATATAAACCTTATATGAACGCAAACATAATACTCTCTAATGTAGTTCAAGGATAAACACAGAGAGGGGGACATCAGTCAAATTCTTGTAAATATTTTATGGGCGCTCCAGATGTATGTACTGTAAAAATGTCAAACCAAGATTTATGACTGAATTCATGGAATCAAATTTGGTGTAGGCCAAATGTTTTATCAAACCAGGAAAACAGGAAAAAAAGGAGAGTAAACATAGATTTATATTTTTTTAGTATTGATTGAGGAAATATCAGTTTCACTGATTTTTTTGTATTATTATATTTCATAAATAACAATTTAAATTATTTGGATATAATTGGGCTATTTGTTTTATTATTGTCACATCTATTTTATTGCACACTTAGCACTTTAAACTGCAGGGATACGATGGGAAATGGAAATCAGTCAAAATTATGGGATTTTAAGGGTGCTTCACATACATCTTATATTGTGTTTTGCCAATATTTATTAATGAATTACTTAAGTAAAATCAATTAAATTGTTTAATTCAGAGTGTGACCCCTGCTTGTTGGACGCTGCAAATCACCTTGCAAAATATTGCAAAGGTAAGCAATAGATGCTCTACCAAATCGATAGCGGGTACGTAACTCTTCATTAGAGTAATCTCCAATATCAAAGTCCAGTCCACGATACACCCTATCCTTCCTTTGCTGAACTGGCATCATGAAAGCAGCGTTAGCAATGAACGCCATTTTGAGAGTTAACCACACTGTTAAAAAGTTAGCGGTGGTCCTTAGGTGCGTTAACTTTAACGTCAAGTTAACACCCTGTTAAAGTTAACCGAGTTTTGAACAACAAGATAACAGCTCTGTTAAAGTTAACAGTCGGTTAAGTGTACTTAACGGCTGGTTAAAAAATAACCGAGTTTTGAACAACCGGGCCCAGGAAGGTGGCTTGATCCTTGACATGAACCTTGCTCTAGGCTGACAATCTGAAAGGTTGCTTGTATTAATGGTGAATGCCATGGAAATTAAGGTCAAAGTTGGGGTTCAAAAAAATATTTTCCCCTTTTTCAATCCTAATTACTCGCTGATAGTTGGAGGGAGTGATCAACTGATGCCAGGAATCTTTTATTTCAGGTAGACTATGATTCCCCTCTTAGCCTTGTATGTTTGGCCCAGTTTGACTTTTTATTCGGTTTTAATCTTGTATATGGTCCCCAGCTTTCCTCTCCATTTGCCATCAATCCTAAATCAGCTGAGCGGCAACAAAATCTAAGCAGGTAATAGTCAACTGATTCACAAATCCCAAAACACTCAAACCATTGGTTACAATTTATTTTACTGCATACCAGTAAAAAAAAAATACACATAAAATCAATATTAATAGCGATGTATCACAACAAATAAAAGCCCTTTTTATTATTGAATAACGTAAACTTTATTACACTAACGTCAGCTTTAACTCAAAATGGATAACCTCACTTCATCGCCTCCACTCATCACAACACTGACAAAACCAATATATTTCCGCCAATTTTAAAATCAAAAATTAATATTTGACTCCCCCACCCCCACAAAAATCACTTCTGAGAGACATTTTTCTCCAATTCCACGACGGCGGCGTACGAAATGGCATCGAAAGAACGGAATTTACAATTGGCTATTATGCTGCTCATGGTTAACGCTAGTTACTATGCGTTGCAACTTTAACTAGCTAGCTAGTATCCTAGCCCAATTTGTTGTCCATAAACGTTGAATACATCGCCATATTTAGAGGGGGATAATCCAATTAAATGCTTTACTGTACGTGTAAATAAAATTCAGATGTGCTGACGACATACAATATAATTCTTTAAACATCTTACCTTCTGTAAATACCTTCAGTAAATGCATCATGACCGGATCTTCTTCGCTTCAACTCAGCAGCGTGACTAGTCTTCTTTGATAACTTCCGGGAACTATTCCATTGCTGTGAAAAAAATGGTCCATTGGAGTCAATGGAAATGTCACGACTCTCTCTCTCTCTATGGCTCTGGCCTGGGTGTGCCAGCAGCCTGACTACGCGGCACCGGCACGTCCAGGCACATGTGTAGCTACGCCAGTGATTTACAGTCTATTCAACAGGTAATTATAATTTATAAGTCTTTCTCTTCACTCTTCTTACTGTTGCATTAGCTCTTGGTATCCAATTCCGTTGTCGTAGTCTGGCTAAGATATGATTCCGTCCTCCATGTCCAGACTCTTGGTGGACGTCATGGAGGATGAGGCGGGCTATTCTGTGATGTTTATGCAGAACAGCAGGATGCTTGGTCTCCTCAGGCATCGCCGATCTGTTCAAACGCCCCCCAACCATTAACACACCCTCCTGCAAGAATGGATCCAGCTTAAAAACTGAGCTGGTCCTTTTCATGCCATTGTTTCCTGTCTGCAGAGCTTTCATCTCTTCAGTATAGGTCTGTCTTTGGCTGTATTTGATCAGTTCCATTTCTGCTCTGGATATGTCTTCAACGGTAAGTATTCTCTTTTTCAGGTTATTCTCACACATCCCCATCTGCTGTTCAATCATGGATCTGTGTTTTTCTGGATCTTTTTCAGATTGCTTTATGGTCCGTTCAAACTCTTTCGTTTTCTTACTTAGGTGTCGCAGCATTTCTTTTAGACGCAGAATCCAAGCTGTTGCCTTTTTCAGCTTATGCCAACTCGAGTAATACTCCACAAGCTGGTTAAATGGATCTGTGCACTCGTCTGGACTTGTGCATGACACCGCAGCAGACGTCTTTACCTCAACGTCATTTTCTGTCAGGTAAGTACACTGTTCAGGTTGTTCTGGCCACTCAGCTTCATTTGGCAGGAAGCTAGGCCCCTGAAACCAGCTCTTACTTTTCATGAAGCTTTCAATCTTCAAACCTCTTGAGGCCTGATCTGCAGGGTTTTGTGAGGTGTTGACATACTTCCACTGAGACAAAGTTGTCGCCTCCCTAATGTACGAAACTCGATTTGCCACAAACGTTTTGAAACAAAGGGCATCATTTTCAATGTACTTTAGTACTCTTGTACTATCTGTCCAGAAGACCGATTCCATCAGGGGAACTTCAAGTTCTTCTCTCAGCATCCAATCAATCTTGACTGCAACCATCGCTGCTGTCAACTCCATTCTAGGAATCGTGATCTGTTTGAGCGGAGCGACTCTAGACTTTCCCATCAGGAAGGTTTCGTGTTTCTCACCTTGGCCATTCGTCGACAAGAGATACGACACAACGCCATATCCATCTTAGCCACCTTAGCCATGTTTTGCGTAGCTTGTTATGGATCTCTTCATCCCAACCACATTTCCCTTTGCAGAGATCTCTCAGAATGAGCTTGATGGGTAAGAGGAGAGGCGCCAGAAAGCCCATTGGATCGTACACCGAACTGACAACAGATAAGATGCCTCGTCTTGTGCACGGTTTGCCTGGAAGGTGTATCTTGAACTTAAAGTTGTCTGAACTAGTGCACCCCTGCACACCTAGTGCTTGTTCCACAGGTAGTTCGTCGTTCTCCAAGTCAAGATCTTTGACTTCATCTGCTCGTCCGTAGCCAGGGATGGAGCACTGCAGGGCTCTACTGTTGCTGATCCACTTGGTCAAGTGGAACCCACCTCTAGCGCACAATGTCATCAGCTCCTTCACGAGAGCAACTGCTTGATCTTCTGTGTCTACCGACTTCAAGCAGTCGTCAACATAGAAGTTCTTGAGGACAGTCTGTGTGGCCTCTGGTGTGGTCTCAGTTGCTGCATCTTCTGCCGTTCTTCTCAGTGCATACGATGCACAACTGGGGGATGATGTAGCACCAAATAGATGCACACACATTCTGCCACCACAGAAAGCATAGCAGATCAGCGTCTGTGTCTGGAACCCGCACCTGATAGAACATAGACTCGATATCTGCCATCAAGGCGATGGGCTCCTTTCTAAATCTCTGCAACACTCCGATGAGGGTGTTTGTTTGGTCAGGACCTTGCAACAATTGATCATTCATTGACATGCCTTGATACCTTGCTGTGCAGTCAAAGACGACTCGCAGCTTTCTCTTTTTCGGATGATACACCCCGTGGTGCGGGATGAACCACACTCTTCCATCATTGCGACTCAACTGCTCTTCTGGAACTCTTGTTGCATAGCCTTTCTCCAGTATTTTGTTCATGAAGGTCTTGTACTCCTGAAAAAAGTCTGGGTTCCTATTGAACTTTCTCTTCAAGGAGTTAAGCCTCTGTTCAGCAATACCACGGTTGCATGGCATCTTCACCTTGTCATATTTCAGAGGCAGCTTGATGCAATAGTGACCATCAACGAGCTGTGCTGATGTAGTCACAGCATGCATGAACTGCTTGTCATGTTGAGAGTCTTCTCGCTTGTCCTAACACCGTTTTTCAGGGAAATCGGCATTGTAGTGCTTCATCAACATGTCTCCAATGCTCATCACAGAGATGTGGTTAACAAGAAAACTCGGTCTTTCGTCATCATCTGACCCTTTCTCTTGACATCTGCTCATTGGCCCATTGACAACCCAACCAAGCGCTGTTTTCACGGTGTACGGTCTGTCGTTCTGGCTACTTAAAATCTCCCACGGCTCCATAGCTTTACGTGCATTGGCGCCGATGAGAAGGCCAATGTCTGCTTCAAGTTTTGGGAGATGGACCCGACTCAGGTAAGGCCACTTCACCAAATCTGTCTCTTATGGTATGTTGGCTTTCTTCGCAGGTAAATCTGGCTGAGTATACACACTGGGCAGCTGAATTTATTCTTGCTCCTCTAAGCCACATACCTCCAAATCAGTAAGCAGATAGCTACTCACTTTCTGCTCTTGTACTATGGTGTGGAGAAGGAAATCTGTCTTTCTGCCTCCTATGTTCAACTGGTTCGCCAAGGCTTCAGTGCAGAAAGTCGCTGTGCTTCCTGGATCCAGGAATGCATAGGTCTTGACTATCTTTGTGCCTTTCTTGTGCTTTATCTGCACAGGTACAATGGGCAGTATACTCTCACTGTTCCCGGCCCCAGTGTGGTCTGCTCTTCTACAGCCCGCAGACACGAGAGCAATTGTGACTTCTCCTGTGCCTTGTGAACTGTCGTCTGCACTGTTCTGGGCTGATGCGGCGTCTTCTTTTGCCACATGCAGGATAGCTGGGTGTTTGCGGGAGCACTCTGGACATGAAACTTTCTTCTTACAGTCCTTGGGTAAGTGACCTGCTGTCAGGCAGCTGAAGCAAAGACCGTTCGTTTTCGAGAACTGTATTCTTTCTTTGAAAGGTTCGCCTGTGATCTTGTTGCACACGATCAGTGTGTGGTTCTTCTGGCAGTAAAGACAGGGACTTTGGAAAACATTTGCAGACTTAACTGTGGCTGTTTTCTTCTCTGACTGACCTTCACCGGCATCCTTCTCTGTGGTAGATACATTCACAGCAAAGCTGCTTCTCTTGGACTCAGCTTTCACAGGGCTTGGTTTCTTTTTCATGCTTTTCTGATTTCCAAAGGTGGCGTCTAGGATATCTCCAAACAGTGGATCATTTGCAACTTTCGCTTGATGGTAAACAAACTCCACTAAGTCAGGAAATCTGGCTCTTTTTCCTCTATTTTCTTGAATGTCATAAGCATAGCTCCTCCATCTTTCCTTCAATTTGAATGGAAGCTTGGATATAATGCACTTCATTTCAGTGGGATTATTCAATTTGTCCATGTAGTCCACATCATTCACTGTGTTACAACATCCAATCAAGAACAATGCAAAGGTATTCTATCCTTTTCTGTCTTCAGGCTTTATCTGAGGCCATTCCATTGCCTTCTTGATATACGCTGTGGCAATGGTCAGTTTGTCTCCGTAGTGACGATCAAGCAATGCTCTAGCTTCTCTGTAAGCCTTGTCTGGTCTCATGTGTTCACAGCTACGAATGAGATCAAGCGGCTCTCCACTCGTGAACTGTTCAAGGTAGTACAACCGATCTTGATAGCTGTCTTGTCTTGCTATCGATTGCATGTTCGAAGGCCCTAATGAAGGATCTATACGTCAGAGGGTCTCCTGTAAATGTTGATAGGTCTCTATGAGGGAGTTGGGACAAACTCTGCTGTTTAATGAGCATCTCAGTGACTTCATTTTGCCGCTGCAGCACTTCATGTAGGTTGTCTGTAGACGTATCCGTGCGGTCATGGCGATCAGGACGCGGGGTACTGCTGGCAGCACCAAAACTTGCCAATGGCTTTCTTCTGTCTGAAGCACTAAATTGCACAGCTGGCGCGTTGAAAGAAAGAAGAAAGCTCACTAGCTCCATGATGCACGAACCACTGGCAACACAATGCTTTTCATGTCTACTAGCCAGGGGTTCTGCTTTAAATCTTGGCAGTGTATTACGGAGATCATCCATTGACTCATGAGCATCTTCAAATTCCTCATACACCTTCAATCTGGCATCTGAAGCAGCAAGTTCAGTTTCAATTTCTAATTGCTCTTTCTTTAATCTCAGGCGGATTTCCTCCTGCTCTAGTGCTTCTTTCTTTTTCATTGCAGCAGCTCTTTCTAATAGTGCTTTGCGTTCTGCTTTGATTTTTAGCTTTGCAGAATTAATGCTGGAAGTATGGCTTACAACTGAATTGGACTTAGATGCACTATCCTGTGGCCAAATACCTTCTTCCTCTTCTTGAGGGTCTCTAAGCATATCTGAAATCCACCAATTCATTTCTTGTAAGAACTGCTTGAATTCTGAATGCCTTGTCTCAAAAGCGTCTTGATCTGATTGAATTTCTTCTTCATCCATTAATTCACACAATTGTTCATTGAGCCTTTCGTACTCTCCAAAATATTTTTCAAACATTAGCAATGCTTCATCTTTTATGAATTTAACATTATCTTCGTTTTCCTTCAATTTTTCTAAGTCATTCTTTTGCTTGGTTAATTGAGCCAATTTTCCCCTTCTTTCTCCTTTCAGCCGGTTGATATTTTACCTCTACAGCCTTTTCTGTGGGCTTTGGCGCCCTCTTTTGGTCATCACGCGCGGCTGCGCTTTTCTCTGCCATCTCGTTTAGCTACGGAATCCTCTACACGTAAACTGCCGCAATTCCTCGAATTATCCACAGCTTCTAACTCTTCTAATGCGTCTAATCCATTATGAAAAGAGCTTCTACATGTGCCGAATTTATTCCATTAAAACCCGATGGCTTTCGTAGCGGAATATCCAGTGAACATTTACTTTCACTTTCACTTTCAGACGATGGTCTGCGCCAGCATCGCCAAAAGGCTACAAGAGTCAATAAAGAATATCAGACCTGATCCAGGGAAATCTCCATTCCGCAAGCTTTTCTCGGGTATTCTCGGGGCTTCAACTCGAACTCCAAACTGTGTTCCCGACCGAACTCGCAGGTCCGCCGTCTGAACAGCAGGTTAGCTCCAGAGAGAAATGGCTGGTCTTTGACTTTGATGTGGGTGCAGCAGCTGGATGCCTCACTAGCTCCGGACCTCAAAGTTTTTTCACGCAACACACTGACATCAGAAAGCAAAAGTCTTGAAGCGAAATTCTTCTTTTACTATGTTTATTATAAAAGTGAAATCATACAAAATAGAAAAATAATAGGCTTTCGACTATTTTTAGTAAACTAACCGAAATTAGTGCGCTGGTCGAAAGACCGTGTTGCATCAAGGTCCAGTGGCTTCTGCCGTTTTGCGGGCTCACAATGTAGTTATACTATACACACAGCAGCCAATGAGAAAACACCATTCTATCGCGTCATTAGTCACTGGCCAAACCTTCATTCCACATTACAACACGGAACAGAAAATACTTCAAACCCAAACATCTCAAACAGAATATTGATTCAAATTATCTTAAATTATTTGTGTAGAAAATGGCTACAACATAGACTCTTGCCATTTCTATCAAAAAATTGAAAGAAAACTTAGTAGTTGTTCAGATTAACCCTTTCAAAGTTGGTCGCAGCTGAAAAGAGCCCAAGTTTAAGGGCCTGGCTCATGCCGGGGGAAAGTTGCACTGACACCACTTTGCACCTGAGCAGTGTCTAATGACCTGAATTACACTGCTATGGCCCAAAAATCCAGTATATAGGCCTGTTTCCCACCAAAAAGCTGGCCTAAAAAAGTTGTAAAAATCATTGTTTTTCTTTGCATTGAAATGTACGTGGCAATTTACTATTATGTACTGGAAATAAATAAACCCACTTGAACATCATGTGGGTTACTTTATTTGAGCTGAAAACCTGATATTGATATTCTTTGCAATTGTAGTGACCTTATTAGGGTCATTCCATGCCAAGTGGAAACACACCTGGGTCATCGTGGTCTTGGATTTTACTTTAACTTTGTCTATTAGTTCATTTGGCCAAAATAATGGATATCTCTGATTTTTTTTGCAAACTGCCCTCTGGTATTGGTTTTATTGACCTCTGAAGAAATGGCCTGCAGGGGGCGCTTTTTAAAACATGCTGTAGAAAAACCCTTATATCTCTGGCCCTATTACTGATTCAGGTCTGGGGTTTGGATGGGTTTGTAATATGAGGCATCCTCTAGCACCACCATCATTTACAATGGTTGTATCCGTTCTGGTTTCCACGGAAACTGTGTTTGAATTCGGGCAAATTTGCGATTTTTAACTTTTTATGTCCATTTTTTGCGGTGAAAAAAGCCTATATACTGGACCAATGGTGTTTTCCAGTCTAATTCAGGTCATCTGACATGCAACAGGTGCAAATTCATAATGATCATGCAACTTTTCCCCGGGATGGACAGACCCCGTGAACTTGTGACTTTTTATGTTGAAAGCAACTTTGAAAGGGTTAATCTGATAAACTATTATGCTCTGCTTTAATTTTTTGATAAAAGTGTCAACGCTCTATCTGAAATAAAAAGTTTCTTTTGTCGCTTCTTCAGCACCACCAGTAATTGGTGAGTAATGAGGGTCCAAAAAGTGGAAAAAATCTCAAATTTGTCCAACTTCAAACAGTTTCCATGGAAACAAGAACAGATACAACCATTGTAAATGATGGTGGTGCTAGAGGAAGCCTCATATTACAAATCATGGATGTATTATAAGAACTGGATACTGAACCGAAAATGGCCGTTCATTCATTTCAATGGAAATTGCTCAGTGGCACAGCACGGCGACATGGGGCCTTATTTCCGGAGTCACGCAGACATGCGCTGAGTGACTTTTAATTCACGCATGCATAGTGTGGGGCTCATGAACGCGCTGATGCCTGAGGTATCTATGACAACGGTCCGCGCCTGAAGCACTCCCACACAGGATGCGTGTTCACGACCAATGTTCTCCGGAAATATAGCTAACTATGTCCACTGCAAAACCCATGCAACAGCTCTCTACCGAACGGGCAAATATAGCAGTCTGCTTAAATATAGTTTGGAAAAACAATTTATATACCTAATAGGGATATAAAATGTTAATGAACTATTTTTATTTAACAGGGAAATAAAATTATTCACTATCGCAAACAATGTCAGCAAAACAGTTGACTTGCAGCTCTATTAGATGACAGTGCAATCTCGTTTTCCACACAGTTCAAAGCTAAATCATGTATTGGTAGAAAGTGAAACGTTTCAAGCTTGTTAGCTAGCAACCTCCTCTGTTCTTACTGGATTCAAGACGATAACCCAACTGCACAGAGCACAGCCCGTGCTTCATGAACTAGTAAGTTTTATAGTAGATGACATTGATCAAAGTATTACATGACATTGATCAAAGTATTTAGCCAATTCTGACAAGGGAAATTACTTTTAGTGTACGTATGCTCAAAGCTCATTAAATCCATCCTTTCTCTATACCTGGAACTGGAGCCCATCCCAGCGGACTCTGTACGAAAGGCAGGGACCCATCAATCCATCAGCTCGCCAATCCATCGCAGGGTGCACACACCATTCTTTGTAATTTAATTTTAATATTTAATATCGCGAATGCATATGCTGCGCATACTCTCGCAACCCGGTGCGTCATCCGTAACATAGCTGCTCTCCTTATATGCTATTACCACGTTTATCAGCACTAGAGATGAAACTCTAAATTTTCTTGCCTAAATTCACGCTTGACATTTTTACAAACCGAATGTTTCTCTCAGTACACAAGCATCAAGGTAAGCCGAAAAAGTGCTGATTTTATTCGATATCAGTGGAGTTTGAATACGGAATCATTTTCCTTCCCCTTATACAAGATTAGCAAATCTATAAGTCCTCACATAATCAGCAGCCCAGTTATAAAATATACATAAAGTTGTTCTTCGTTTCGTTCTCATCTCTTTATTTCCTCTGGGACTCTCGTTTTTTCTCTGCGCCGATGGAGTTCAGCCCCATCGGCGAATCTCTGCCGCATCACTTCCGCGCACTGATGCCGCTCACTAGCAGGGTGTCGTTCTCATCTCATCTTGTCCAGCGTTTCAACCCACTCAACACTTCTAGCTAATAAAGGCTGAACTACAAATACGGTCTCCGTTTGTGCAGTGCTGCCATGCAAGTTCGGCGCATGCATAAAATAATAGATACTTCATATTCTTTATCTTAAAAGTTGCTGAAAAGTTACAGCATCAAGTATGTACATCTGCTATTGTTTTAATAATTAAGAATGGGGCATGCAAAGGTAAATAAACTATGAGCTGTGCAGTGTTTTTGTGCTGAATTTATACCGTGCTGAAAGTGCACAATATGGAAGTAGTCAATGCTACTCAGCTAGCTACATAGCCAGCATATAATACACAGGGATTTCAAAAGTTTTTAGAGTAAGCAGCTGGCAGAATAGAGTAAGCGGCTATGGCTGGTAGTGGAGTTGCTGAGAATCTGAGCGTTGAGGGCGCAAAGCCCTCCAGGGGGTGTTCTCACAGAGACTTTTGAAACTTTGAAGCTCTACGACACGTGTCAAACTGGTGCCATGGAGGGCCAAGAGGCTGCAGGTATTCATTCCACTGAAAAACTCCACCAGGTGACTTCACTGATTACCTCACCTTCAAGCAGAGAGTAGGGACTAATCAGTGAAATCACCTGCTGGAGTTTTTGGGTGGAATGAAAACCTGCAGCCTCTTGGCCCTCCATGGCTCCAGTTTGACACCCCTGCTCTATGATGTATTCTGGTGGCTTCTAGCGTCTAATTTCGTAATCATTTGGTGATGTGACTTTAATTTTTTTTTTTTTGTTTTAACTTACGTATATTTTTGAGGATACTGGTCATAATTTGCTCCTGTTGAGTTCCTGTACATATGAGTATTGTCACTTCTGACTATCAGTAAGATGCATGCAACAAACCACTTTGAACAGAAGACTCATCTGAAATGTATGTGTTCCTATGTTTACGGCTTTAAAATTGAAGATTTGAGTTTCACAGAGAGGGAGAAAATGGCTTAAATCAGGGGTTCCCAAGCTTGGTCCTGGGCACCCACTGTTTCTGCTGGTTTTTGTTCCAGCCACAATTGCAATCCCAGATCTTTAATGAATTGCGAATTTTTCTTAACTGCACTACCCATACTCATATGGATTGTTTACACGGTTAAGCCACATTGTCAGAAACAGCTATTTGAGCTGTTGCTGAAGAGCTGCATGATAAGATTGAACTCTATAACAAATTACTGCATAAAAAGAGAGGAAAATTGTGACTCTTAAAATTGTATAATCAATTGACTTTTAACTGTTGAAACTCTGGACATGTGGTCATTAAAACTAACCATTCATTAGGTAATTAAGATTTCAAAGACAAAGCAAATTATGATCAGTCAGACCTGTTTGCTGTTAGTTTTGTGATTGGTTTTAGGAAAATCATTCGGAAAGAACTTGAACACCTGCGTTCAGAAGTCTAATTGGCAGTTTATTGCTTCACCACAGTCTTGATTTTGATCACTTAAAACTTGTTACCTCCTTATTAGCTCAGCATCCTTACCAGGAATGTCACAAAGTAAGCACAATATAAATGTTGAGCTTTTAAAAATGGAATGCATCGCTATTTTGTCAAAGTGGTTTAAGAGGGTGAAACGTCTCTTGGGCCTGAAAAGCAATAAAAAAAAAACAGCTTATTCATTCTGGGATTGTATTTGCGGTTGGAACAAAACCAGCATACATAGTCAGTCCACAGGACCAAGTTTGGGAACCCTTGGCTTAAAGGGGACCTAATATGCTATTTTTCCAAGTTTATATTTTGGTCTTTGACTCCCCTAGAGTACTCCTGATCGCGCAAAGTAAAAAAAGGGTACTTATTTCGCTCTTACTGCCATCCTCAAAAAACCCCATTTGTAGTCCATAGTAGTCTCTGCCTGAAATGCCTCATTGGGGTGGCTCTTCCGCTGTGGCCCCCACTCCCCGTGTGCCCACTTTCTTCTGACTGGCCAGCTCTGTGGAGGGCGGATCTAGGCGGGACGAGGCAGCAGAACACAGTTTTCCGGGTCTCAGAGTGAAACATGAGACGCGTCTGCCATCTGAGCTAAGGAATCAGCGGGGAAATTCTGCAATCAAATGCAGTACGTGTATAGATCTAATGAAATTAACTTGTTCTAATAAACGCAATGGCGAAAGTGGAGGACGCAGTGCGAAAGTCTGGCAGCTCAAGCACGAATTTGCTATCGGCTACAGTTTGCTACAGCAACAGTTGGTGAGTACAACGGTTTTTCTACTCCTAGCTAGGATGCAGGGGAAGCTAGAATCCACCTCATATAGACACATTTGTAGAACGGGTCGACATGCCCAAGTGTAGACCAGAGACCGTAGAAATCTGGTGGGTCTGAGTTTAGAGGGAAACATGGACAGTGAGGGGCAGCTAAAAGTGGACCAACAGCTTATGGACTGCTTCGGTGTGTATTAGGACCTGCTGGGTCGTGTGCATAGCTGTGCTATGTTGTTAGCGTGGAGAAACGAACAGCTTCCGCGCTGGTATATGACGGGAGGGGCGAAAGCTGCAAGCTAAACGGCCTTTTCGGAAATTGCCTGTGGTAATGGTTTACTTATTGCTTCGGAATGACCAGCTTTTCCTCGCGGAAAATGGGCGCATTATGTATAGCGTGCAAGAGCTAGACAGAGCTCCGGTTATGTCATGAACATAATACAGGTTTTACAGACTGTAAGTTCCGTCTGCGTGAACCGTTGCTTATGTGGAGCTAGCGAATCGATCACTTTTACAGGAAAGAATTTAATATTCAATCGATGGGAATGCAGAGAAATTGTTTGTTATACCGGACACGTTATAGGCTGTGCGCTTCCCTATTGCTTTCACCGGTAGTATCAGAGAGCTTGCCCAGACATTGGAGATGTATCAGGCTGACCCCGGTCATGGATAAGTAAAGCAATCGTTTCATAAGCACCCAAAAACGCACCCCAAGCTCTGCAAGATCTACGTCTGGTCTAACTGCAGCCCAACTCGGCAGACACATACAGCACCTCTCCGGTTAGCTTCAACTGTAGTGGCTACAATCAGGCAACGTAATGATGAAACTGCCACATTGATGCTTACCGAAGTAACACAAGCATACCGATCATAATTGCTGCATATAAGTTAACCAGGAGCATTTTTTTTAAAAGATTATTTTTATGGGAATTTTTCCTTTATTTGACAGTTATACAGTGTAGAGAGACAGGAAGGTTGAGGAGAAGAATGGGGTAAGACATGCAGCAAATGACCCGAGCTGGAATCGAACCCAGGTCGCTGCGGGAAGGACACAGCCTTTGTGGTACACGCGCTTAGACCGATGAGCCACCGGGGCGCCCCAGGAGCATTTTTCATTAGCAGAGCACGCGAACTAACATGCAGTAGCTGATAAGCGGTCATGACTTTGAATGTAATCTGTCACGCGAAAAATTTGTTTCGCGTCCGGTGTGAAAGCTGCTTAACGCGCCCATAACGCCTGTATTCGCGTCTTTGCATTGACTTTGAATGTAGGCTAATCTGTCCTGCGAAAAATTCGTTTCGTGTCTGATGTGAAAGCAGCTTTATGGATAGTACGCGACAGCTAAAGAGAGCTTGGTTATGTTATGAACATCATACAGGTTTTGCAGACTGTAAGTTCCGTTAGCGCGGACAAGTTGCTTATGTGGAGCTAGCGAATTGATCACTTCTACAGAAAAGAATTACCTATTTAATCTCCGCCTTTTTCGGCTTTTTATTAGCCACAACAATTTCTAAAGGGATATGAAATTATGTCAAGGTAGTGCAGAGAAATCATTTGTAAACTGGTAGAGCTTCTGCGTTTCGCATTGCTTTCACAGTAGCACCAGAGAGCTTGCTCTGACATTTGTGAAGTATCCGGCTGATCCCGGTCATGGATAAGTGAAGCGATCACAAACTGTAGTGGCTACAATCGGGCAACGTTATGATGAAACTGCCACATTGATGCTTACCAAAGTAACACAAGCATACCGATCAGAATTACTGCATATAAGTTAACCAGGAGCATTTTCAATTAGCACAGCACGCAAACTAACATGCAGTAGCTGGTAACCAAGCGGTCATAACCACAGAGACAAACCCTTGCAATACAGGTTTTACAGACAGCAAGTTCTGTTACTGTGAACAGTTGTACCAAGCATCCAAATTACAAACAAGTATTAAAAGTTAGCTTCAAATGAGGTTTATGTTCACATACCTTCTGTAGAATTTCCCCTGATATCACTCTTGCATATTTAGGACACAAACATTAGCAACAGTAACTTGGCTACATTAGCCGCTGTGCTACAGCCACAATCAACTGGCTATCACGTCAGGTTGGCTTATGCAGTAAAAACAACTTACAGCTTCTGTGTCTGTGAGTCACGGACAATCGCGACCAATACAGGCTTTATCTTTAGATATTTTACAAAGCCTGCGTTTGAGGCCAGTTGTTAGTGCTAACCATCGCTAGCGGTCCTGCTAGCCACCCGTAACACGTTAGCTTCACTTACATTATTTGCTGTTATATGGTTACTTACAGCTTGTGGCTCCGAGCGCTTGATCGATGCAACTGGCTCAGGTTTGAGAAGCAGCTGAAACGTTTATCCTGTGTCGAATTATCCTTTATTGACAAAGCTGTCTTTGGTGAAATGCTGAGCACAAGCAGCTAACGTTCCCTTTGGCCATGGCTGTTTGCTGCCAGCAAACAATAAAAGCTACCCACTGATTTCTGGTGGCATCGTCTTTTGGAAGAGAAATATTTGTTTTTCTTCGCGTCCAAAAGTAAACGGACAAGTAGCTTTGGGAGAGATACTGACAAAATTGCACCTCAAATGATCTGCGGTTCTTCTTTTGTATTTCCAAAAGTGTAGACGCTACTAAGGCATAGTATGATCTGCCGTTGTTAGTGCCTGCTAGAATAGTTTCCGGTGGTCCAGGCAGGTCCAGTGCAGTGGTTGGCTCTGGCTAGGTCTGTACTAATTGGATTAGGCAAAACCCTGATCGTCAGGGTTTGCCCAGATCATTACGTATTAAAAGAAGATCTGTTAGGGTCGGGAGGAGCTGTTCAGAGATGAAAAACAAAAATTCAAAATTCACAAAATCATGTTCTTGGATTAGGCAAAACCATCCCTGTATCTTATGTTTGATCAGAAACTTTTCAGAGGTTGAGCATGGACAACTTACATTATAACATTACGTTTACGTTTTGCACGTTAAAGATGTATCGCTAAACCATTTTCAAACAAGCTATTCAAGTGTTTTAATGCAGTTTATAAGCTAAACAAACCCAGTATTGATGCTGATTTTGCCAACACAGGATTAACCTTTGTCAATACCTCGCAAAACGAGTAGCGCTCAGTTTGCGGCGAGGAGCAAAGGTTATGGGTGTCCCAATCAGGGAACGGTCAGCGCACAGCTAAATCACCGGAGTTAGCATCGTTTTTCCGACTCATGCAAAGATAAAGTTCCAGTAAAATGATTAAAACCATATCTGGTTATAAAGGTAAGACATTAAACTTTACTTTCACACCATTATATTGACTGAAAACATAAATTTTATATTTGTATTTTAAAGCAAATTTCAATTGAATGTCTGCAAAGAAGTAGCCTATCCCACTCAGGAAACAGTTCCGTTAACTGATAGTAATCAAAATGTTCGACATTAAACGATGGTTCTTTTTAGATATGTTAGTGTTATGGCCCCAATTTGTTATGGCGTCACGGACAGCAAGGGATGACAGACAAAATTCTTCAAATTCAACAGATTTAATTAAACAAACACTTAGAACTAATCTACACTCTACCCTACTGACCAAGATTGAAATAAAAAAAAAGATAGTTACAGTCCCTTGGTAATTGAGATGGGCGCTATGTTGCGATGTCCTGGGACAGGAAAATGCTCCAACACAGGCAAAATCCACAAAAAGCTTCACAGGTTTTGAAAAGAGTGACAGGTCTGGTCAAATGTATCCTTCCACAATTTCTCCTTGCAATTTCTCCAACTCCTCTTCCACTCTCTCAATTTTTCTCCTTATATACTCTTGTCCAGCCCCCTCTGAGGCATGCCCAGGACATGCCCAACCTAGCTCCAGACTGGGCTTAACAAAAAAAATGTCAATACTGCCATCTAGTGGCTTTTTTTTTCCACATTACACCTCCATTCTAAAAGGAAAAATTTTTGACTCATAAAGGCAAAATTTTTCTTTTCAATACAAAAATGGTTAAGTAGACACTTGTGTATATATACATATAATACAATATGCTAATAAACACGTGATATATATACACATACTCAAACACGGGATAAGCAATCAGCAATTACATTGTCAGTACCCTTTACATGCTTAATTTCCAAGTCAAACTCCTGTAAAATCAAACTCCAATTCAACAATCTCCGATTCTTGTTTTTCATCTTACTCAAAAACATTAACGGATTGTGGTCAGTATATACAATCATTGGCTTTTGCCCTGTACAAACATAAACCTCAAACCTTGACGTAGCCAAGATACTTGACAGTAGCACAACCAAAGTCACTCTTGTTCAGGTTAACGGTCAGGTTAGCCTGGGTCAAGCGCTGGAACAACGTCTCTACATCTTTCAGATGTTCTTCCCAGGAGTCACTCCATGTGATCAGGTCGTCGATGTACGCACCCGTATGTGGCAATCCGGCGATTGTAGACTGTATCATCCTTTGAACGTGGCTGGGGCATTTTTTCATGCCAAAGGGTAGGACTTCATACTGGTATAACCCAGATGGTGTGGCAAAAGCAGAGATGCTCTTGGCCCTCTCAGTTAAAGGCACACACTAATAACCCTTCAATAAATCAATCTTGGTCAGAAACTTTGCTTGCCCTACTCTATCGATACAATCATCAATCCTAGGTATTGGAAACACATCAGTTCTAGTTACAGCATTGACTTTGCGATAATCTGTACAGAATCAGGTACTTCCATCAGGTTTTGGAACTAGAACACAGGGTGAACTCCAATCAGAGTTAGAGGGTTTGATAATATCATGTTCTAACATGTACTCAACCTCTTTCTCAGCAATCTTTCTCTTTTCAGGATTCATCCGGTACGGATGCTGTTTTATTGGTTTGCCATCACCAACATCTACATCATGAGAGGCTATAGAAACTCTCTTTGGAACATCAGGAAATAGATCTTTATATTTCTTGATCAACCTCTCAAACTGATCTTTCTGTGAGGATTCCAAGTGCTGGAGTTTTACATCAAGATTTTGCAACACTTCAGAATTTGACAATTTACATGAAAGAACTTCAGCTTTAATTCTAGGTTCATCATCTTGAAACTCCCCTTCATCTTCACAAGTCTCGGCCATAAGAGGATCTGAAGTGACAGCTGCAACCCTAGCATTCCTATCATGATAAGGCTTCAGCATGTTAATGTGACACAACTGTTTTGGCTTTCTCCTATCTGGAGTCTTCACAATGTAATTGAGATCATTGAGTTTTGTCATAAGGACCATTTCACAATTTCTCCTTGCAATTTCAGGAGAAATTCAGGAGAATCAGTCACCGAGTAGCCGGCGAAAATCGCTGGTCGCTGGCTACTTTTGAAAGCCCTGATAATACATGACACAGTACTGTGAATCGGTGTAAGATATTCAAAGTAATGAAAATATATAACTCAGTTTAGGTGCATCTTGAACATTTCAATACAAAAAAGCAAAGCAATTGTTGGCTACATGCACAATTATAGAGCGTCACCTTCAATAGTCACTGAATACACGCCCGTTAACAACAGCCTTCGCTACCATACTGTATATTCAGTAACGACACATAAAAGATCGGTGAAGCAGTCGAGTTGCTACATAACAAAGCCATTCATCAAATACGATAAATGAAAACATTGGTGTCGTTACACCTGCTCACTTTACCGACTTGGTAATAACGTAAGCCGACAGCACGTAATCTCCTGACCAGTGAAAAGAACCGCAGCTGCTGCACTGCTTACGAGAACACGCTTAGAGACAAGGCCCCCTTGGTGTTCACGTAGCCTGCATTAAAATAAAAAATTTTGTCTCTGCTGTGGAAAACAATGATTTTCAAGAGAAAAATCAACAGATTATATATTGATCTTGCGGTAGTCAAAAAAATTAGTTTACGGATTTATCAGAGAGCCTTTTTCAGCTAGCTTAGTTCCTTCATCGGACGATTTTGCCTCATCGGATCAAAGAAATAAACTTTGCTTCCGACGAGTGACCGATGAGCCAGAAAGCTCTGTGGAACGGGGGTATCACAAATCCATCCAAACCCCGGACCTGTATCAGTAATAGGGCCGGAGATATAAGTGTTTTTCTTCAGCATGTTTTGAAAAGCGCCCCCTACAGGCCATTTCTTCAGAGGTCCATAAAACCAATACCAGAGGGCAGTTTGCGAAAAAAAAAATCAGAGATATCCATTATTTGGGCCAAATGAACAAACAGACAAAGTTAAAGTAAAATCCAAGACCATGATGGCCCAGGTGTGATTCCACTTGGCATGGAATGACGCACTCTGCCTATTATTTAGCAGTTGAATGAGCAAATAAGCATCTCTCTACGGCTATAACATAACATGCATATGATTACACCGAGTACAATCACCAACTTATATGAAAACTGCAGCTTTGAGTATAGTACAACAACCAAAATGCAATATTAGTAGTGAAATAAGCAATACTATGTCTAACACGACATTAAGCAGGAGGCAAGCACGCTAAACCAAGTGGAAGGCTTACAGATCTAGTATAAACTACAGTAAATTATTCAACATTTAAACTTAAGTAGATGGAAAAATAACAATTGCAAAGGTAAGCAGTTGCAAAAATGGGCATTACAATCGAAATTCTTCATCATTAAATCTTCACAAGCATCCAAACTTAACTGCAGTGCTAATCAGAGGCAGAGTTAACTGGTTAGCAACCACTCAGCCACTACTGAGTTACTTACAGCAGGGTATTTAGCGAACTCAGACTCGAACAACATATTTCCATGTAAAACAACATAAATTAGAATGTACAAATTCTACATAACTGAGGAGTAAAAGGCACTCACATTTCCTCAAGAACGCGCACATAATGAGTGAAACACAGAAAGTCCATGCAGCTTTACACGATCTGCTCAAAAACTGGTCGACGGCTTGCCAGTGTGGGCATGTTTAAAACGTTCTGACTGTGCGCATGCTCTCGACTAGCAGTTCTCTTTTACGCCAGTAGAGGGCGATGTTGGACCTTGATCTGTATGTGACTTTCTCACAATGAGTAATTACCCGACTATTTCCTGGTAAATGGTTAAAAAGACAAGGAAACAGTAAGGATGCATCTTAAGACATAATAATTGGACAATTTTTTGGAGCAGTATGACAGTTAACCTACAAGATAGATCAATTCTGGGTATTGTGCTGTCTTATGACCCTGACAGATCACAGAGGTAAAGGAGCCACTAGGGACCAGTGACAAAGTTAGTTTTTATGTAGCTTAGCAAATTAAAACGGTCACCTCAAAGATGAAAATTTTTATCTTTGGTGCATAAACTTTGCCTGGATGTGCACAAAAGCAAGCACAAAAGACTAATTGAAACTTGACTCTGTTGTAGACCATGAATGAAAGATGGGGAAAAGTCAAGAAGGTAGTACTTGATGTGCAGTGTTAGTTCATTCCAAAGGCATGCAAAAGTAATTTGAAAAGCGGAATCCAAAGTGAATTACAACAGCTGTTTGGAAGAGTTAGAAAGAAAGAAAATATGCTCCATAAGATGTAAAAAACTTATAGTGCTGGGAGTTAAATGTGTGCTGAGGTAAAAAAAAAAAAAAAAAAGCTGTGGATAGCTAAAAGAATCTTTGAATGGCAAATTGAGGAAGATTCCAAAATTAATCTTAAATGTTTTTTAATGCTGTAGTATAAAATGGAAAGCAAAGTTTAATTGAGCCCTTAAGAACCATACTGGGCCAACCCATGTTGGGGAACTTTTGAGAAAATGGGACTTAAAGTTGCCAGCCTCCTGTGTCACCTAGAGTAACTGGGAACTAGAAACACTGCTTATGTTAAAAACTCATGATATGTTCAATTACGTAATGCACTTCTTTTGCAGGTTTTGGATGCCCTTCTGTTTCGTTTAAAGTGAAACCTACCTCCTTCTGAAGCGGAATCATCATCTTCTGATTCATTTGGGACAAACTCTGGGTCTCCATTATCTTACACTTCACCATCATCATCAATCATAGCAAGCAGTTCCTCATCAGTGAGATACCTAGCCGCCATGTCTGCAATGAATTATGGGAAGGTTCTGGGATGGCCTATTATGGATAAGGCAGTGCAGTGCATATGTACAGGGGCAGAGAGGACGTTTGCTTGTATGAACAATCCATGTGGGTAGATTGGGTTGGCTCATTTAGGAAATGTAGATCTTAGTTTTCTGCACATGCTGACTACCTCAACTCTATTTCGCCAAAAGTGCGGGATGGCCCGGTATGGTTCTTAGGGGCTCAATTAATATAATGACACAGCTTGTGTGATGTTATGCTATTGTATGATATGTTTATTATGCTATGTTGTTACTCTATGCTTTGTTATGCAATGTTATGCGATGCTATTCTATGTTATGCAACGCAATGCTAGTTGCCGTATCTAACGCAAGTGACACTTCCTAATGCGGAGAATCAGAGACTGAGTACCTCGCCCTATGGGGGAGAGTAACCCCCCACCCTGCAGAAGAACACCATTTTGACTGCATGTATCTGCCATCTGACTCCATCAGCCACTTCCCAAGCTTTTGACCATAGATGAGGATACAGGAGCAAAGACTTACTATTGAATCTGGAGCTTTGTCTATTGGTTCAGCTCTGTTTTCACCACCACCCTCCCAAGCAACAACCCCATTACTGCAGCCACAGCACCTACACAGCGTTACCCAGGCCCTCACCCTAACCAAGACCTGCCCTTAATTCTAACCTTAACTTAGCTCGCCAAGAATTCATCATTTTCTACTGTAGGTGTGTGAACTACGCACAATGTGGCCACTTTTTAAAAAATTTCCCAAGTCTGTGGTTTTATTTTTATTATTTTTTTTTTTTAGGTCTCACTATATAGCAGGTACAAAAACAGAATTACACACGCACACACTTTGGCCTTGCGTTGATGGTATCTTCTGCCTGGCTTCAATAAACAAGAGCAAAAGATTGTTTTACTGAATGTTTCTTGGCGCGATCCCATGGGACGATCTCAAGGGTTGAGTTTCACAGAGATTTCATCGTTCTAGAATGAGCGGAAACACTGTTCAGTCTTTGTTACTATTTTGTAATAAAGGTGTACATTTTTTAAACTTTTGGACATCATATGAATAAAGATATGTATGTACGAATGTGTGTATATATATATATATATATATATATATGTACAGTGCCGTGAAAAAGTATTTGCCCCCTTCCTGATTTCTTCTTTTTTTGCATATTTGTCACGCTTAAATGTTTCAGATCATCAAACAATTTTAATATTAGACAAAGACAACCCGAGTAAATACAAAATGCAGTTTTTAAATGATGAGTTCATTTATTAAGGGAAAAAAGCTATCCAAACCTACTTGGCCCTATGTGAAAAAGTAATTGCCCCCTAAATCCTAATAACTGGTTGTGCCACCCTCGGCGACAACAACTGCAATCAAACATTTGGAATAACTGGCAATGAGTCTTTCACATCACTGTGGAAGAATTTGAGCCCACTCTTCTTTGCAGAATTATTTTAATTCAGCCACATTGGAGGGGTTTTGAGCATGAATGGCCTGTTTAAGGTCATACCACTCATTAGGATTTAATCCCGGACTTTGACAAGGCTACTCCAAAATCTTCATTTTGTTTTTTTGAGCCATTCAGAGGTGGACTTGCTGGTGTGTTTCAGATCATTGTCCTGCTGCATAACCCAAGTGCGCTTGAGCTCGAGATCGCAATCTGAGGGTTGGACATTCTCCTTCAGGATTTTCCGGCAGAGAGCAGAATTCATAGTTCCATCAATTATGACAAGTCGTCCAGGTCCTGAAGCAGCAAAGCAGCCCCAAATCATCACACTACCACCACCATGTTTGACTTTCGGTATGATGTTCTTTTTATGAAATGATGTGTTAGTTTTACGCCTGATGTAACGGGATGCACACCTTCCAAGAAGTTCAACTTATGTCTCGTCATTCCACAGAATATTTTCCCAAAAGTCTTGGGGATCATCAAGATGTATTTTGGCAAATGTGAGACGAGCCTTCGTGTTCTTTTTGGTCAGCAGTGGTTTTCGCCTTGGAACTCTCCCATGGATGCCATTTTTTGCCCAGTCTCTATCTTATTGTTGAATCATGAACACTGACTTTAACTGAGGCAAGTGAGGCCTGCAGTTCTTCAGATGTTGTTGTGGGTTTTTTGTGACCTCCTGGATGAGTAGTTGATGCGCTCTTGGAGTAATTTTGGTAGGCCGGCCACTCCTGGGAAGGTTCACCACTGTTCCAATTTTCTCCATTTGTGGATAATGGCTCTCACCGTGATTCGCCGGAGTCCCAAAGCCTTAGAAATGGCTTTGCAACCCTTTCCAGACAGATAGATGTCAATTTCTTTGTTTCTCATCTGCTCTTGAATTTCTTTGGTTCGCGGCATGACATGTTGCTTTTTGAGATCTTTTAGCCTACTTCACTTTGTCAGACAGGTTCTCTTGAAGTGATTCCTTGATTCAACAGGTCTGGCAGTAATCCGGCCTGGGTGTGGCTAGTGAAACTAGACTCAAAAAATGTGGTTAATCACAGTTAATTCATGATTTAACAAGGGGGGGCAATTACTTTTTCACATAGGGCCAGGTAAGTTTGGATAGCTTTTTCCCCTTAAAGCCTCTGAAAACCCAATTTCACAAAAACCTTTGAACTACGTTATTTGGGGGTTGTATGTGCATAATAGTAAACATACTAAAATATTAGAAATTATGTCCAATTCAAATCCGAGATTTTGTCATTTAATTTTTAGCACCTATCCTCTTACTGCGGTTCAACTGGGCGTGGTTTTCTAAGTGGGTTATTACGTAATAAGCCAAACCGATGAAAAAAAAACTCCGTCATTTCTCCCACCCCTAACTGAAATTATAAAATCTCTCTGCTCCGCCCAGGTTAGCTGCTTTAGAGCCCGAGAAACATCGTCCCGAAGTGGCCTGTCTTGCGATTGATTACCCAACTATGTTTGGTTCCATTTATCTATCTGTCCATCCGTCAGTCCGCGTATTTGTCTGTCCCCCGCTATTTCCCCTATCATGTATGTTTGTATTTGCTCCATTCAAAATGCACCAGTAAATGATTTTCTGAACGGGAAGTGTGCTCGCATGCGTTTCTCACTTCGCGTGGAATGGTGCTTCCGCAGCTTGTGAACGTGGTGTTTCTCAGAACACAAGCGGTGACTTGGGTTCAAATCACCTTACAACCTGTGTTCCCAAGCAGTGAACTGGTGATTAATTCAGCGGATCAATCATAACCACTCGTGAGCAAAATGAGGCCAGACCAACACATTGTGAGCTAAACCGAAAAGTACGTTTATTTTCATGTTTGTTTTATCAAATATTGAAAGGAGCAACTTAATTAACATTTATGTCCCTGAGTTCGTTGTATTTCCATATCACAATGTTTCTGTCGTTTTGTCATTGGGAAGTTTACTTAATATTTTGATACCTTTACTATCGCCCATGATGTCGCCCGTGACAGACTGGCAGCAAATGAAAGCTCTCCATCCGTGTCTTTTTAGCAACCGGTAAGTGGTAATTTCACCATTTTCAACATAGCGGTATGAACGCAGCATAAGACCCTTATCTCACAACGAGCTTGGGTTGCTCAGGATCTGTCCCGTGCATGCTGCGACCAAATATCGCGCCGTTTGAGGTACAGTTGTCATTCGCGGCTGCTGCAAGCGGGGTTGGTGAGCGACAGGGCCTGTTTTCCATTATCGGACAGACTGCCAATTGTTGACCAGTGACAATGCAAATGACGCTTTTTTTTCCTTTCGTGTCGTTAGCCACGCCATTTTGCTGATGCCGCAGCATTTTTTATTTCTTGTTTGGCTTCATGTCGGCTATTATGAACACACTCAAAAGAACAAATCCAGCATCATTGTACATGTAAGAAAAAAGCAAATGTTCGTCATGACTGAAGTGCGCGTTCACGGTTTCTATAATCCCACTGGTATCTCACTGGACAAAGCAATAAAAATTGATTCTTCAATTTGCAGTAAGTACAGTAGTACATGCCTCACGGGTGCGTTTTTAATGGGGCTAAGTATACAGTGGATTAATAGCCTACTACACACCGGTGTAAGCGCCTGACAGCATATTTTCTGCCATTGTCGGCATCATCTGGGATTCTCCACAGGAATATCTGCAAACACAATGTAGTTCTATTGGTCACTGAGCGTTGATATCACAACATGCAAACTTAAGAGTAAAACATTACTGAATGGAAATTATTTTCACTGAGGGGAACCGGTTGACTGGCGAGCTAATTACGATACAATAATATAGTACAGTACTAGCTAACGTTACAGTTACGTTACTAACGTTGCAGTAGCTACCATCAGGCCGCCGTTGGGTGCATCCCTGCTAACGTTGAATTTTAGCGGAGATGCGCTAACTCGGTACTAATAAAAACCGCAAAGGATTTTACAAAATACCATTCCGTAACTGGCTGGACGGTGTTTCCAGACGGCAGAGGAGCTGCTTCGTCTGATTCTGAGGCTGCTTGCACACTGGACGCGAAACGAATTTTTTTGCACGACAGATTACGTTCAAAGTCAATGCGAAGACGCGAATACTCGCGTGTATTCAAGCCTTCGCATTGACTTTGAATGTAATCTGCCTTGCGAAAAATTCGTTTCGCGTCCAGTGTGCAGGCGGCTTGAGTCAGACGGCTCAAACATATCCACCTTATTCCCACGTCCCATGATCCCTTGTGCGAATTCTGGGTGCAACTTCCGCTGCATCCTGTCACTGAACTGTTTACCATGGTAGCGGCTCAAACGAATCCTCTTTACATCACCTTTAAGCCCTCAGACAGGATAAAGTCATGGCGCTGCCTTCTACTATCGAAGAATGGGAGAACGACCTGAAGCAGTGGCCACACTAGCGCATTTGGCTACATTAGCAACTCCGTTGCCACAGACTGCGAAGCTATGAACGATCTACAAAGCTCCGAAGCGTATGCAGTACTTCCACAGCAGCAAGATCAGTCGCGTTTTGTTGAAGGAGGTAGTATACGACCTTATGTACCTTAAAACAAATATACTAGTACTTTCTGAGAATATTTATGAAGGAAACACTATATTTCAGCGGTAAATATTGCTCTGCATATGAAACATTAATGGATTGTTATACAGAGTAAATTAAGCCATCCAACAGTACAAGTCAAATTAGCTCTACTCCAGCCAACTACATTATACGGTATTAAGTTGCTAGCTAATCCAATACTATAACATGTAAAACACAGAGAGTCCATTTTTCCCATACTTTTAATTTTAGTGAAATGAGGTTTGGAGTGCAAGACTATTCTTTGGAACAGAGTAGGCGATTTTCAAATTGTAGTTGACTATTGCTACTTCTACAGCCTCATCTTAAACTGTACAGGATGAAACGTTAGTTACACTGACTGGCAATACCGGACGACTACAACAATGTACTGTTCTCCCTACACCTGAAATCATACCTTGTGCTCTCCTGGCACTGCTGTCAAAATGCTTCTGAAGACCCGGCGTCTCCTCTGCGGCGGTCTGTCTGAGCCTAGCCATAAAGTAGGAATCGTTGTTTGTTGACATAATGAAATGAGCACCTAATGTTTTCGGGGTTCTTTTCAAATTCAGGTTTTTCAGCCAAATTCTGGCTTCCTCTTCTGTAGGTAGGCGATGGAAACCGTTTCGCTGAATACAAGGACAATCCCCTATGTTCTGGGTGCGTGTACAAAACACTGTTGATCAAACCATAAATTTAGCTTCCTCTGGTCGTTAGTTCAGCCTCAAACAGCACAATAGGTGCCGAAGCTCTGAAGGGACATTTTAAGAAAAGCAAGTTAATTTGGAAAAAAAAAAACAAGCTGTAATCGCTAAGTTAACTGAAAGAAACACTGCTGTTCTTGACTAGCCACTCGCTAAAAACTACTTCTGCTGGAAGTTGCACCCCTCTTCATATCTACAGTAGCACCCTCAGGAATAAGGTGGATAGGGCTGGATTGACCCTTGCGCCATTGCTGTGCTAGTGAGATGTCACTCAAATCGAGGGAGTGGCCAGGCACACCGCGATGCGCCACGCCCACACTGTCTTGAGAAATGGACTGAATAGCAAAATGAGCCTTTTTTGAACTAGGTTTTCTCATCGTTATGAATGTTAATTTTCACTCTGTTTTTTGTAGATGCTTTATGAGACACGCAACTTTGATATTATACGTTAATTCTCACTATGTCAAGACGAGTTTCCGGAGGCTTTAATAAATGAAATCATCATTTAAAAACTGCATTTTGTATTTACTCAGGTTATCTTTTTCTTATATTAAAATTTATTTGACGATCTGAAACATTTAAGTGTGACAAATATGCAAAAAAATCAGGAAGGGGGCAAACACTTTTTCACGGCACTGTATATATATATATATATGACATCTATTTTGGGGGGAGCATTGCTCTGCTGCACCTTGTTTTTAGGAGGTGAGCGCAGACACTAAACGTGGAGTAAAACGGGACGTTTCCAGAGCTGCTGGGTAGAGGACCACGCCTGAGCACTTTTTTAATCGGACGGCGATGCAGACAAAAACTAAAGGGCCAGATTTTCAGTGACCCAAGGACACCCATACCCACGTGAGCGCCAGTGACCCAAGGACACCCATACCCACGTGAGCGCCAGGGACCCAAGGACACCCATACCCACGTGAGCGCCAGCGACCCAAGGACACCCATACCCACGTGAGCGCCAGCGACCCAAGTACACCCATACCCACGTGAGCGCCAGGGACCCAAGGACACCCATACCCACGTGAGCGCCAGCGACCCAAGGACACCCATACCCACGTGAGCGCCAGCGACCCAAGGACACCCATACCCACGTGAGCGCCAGCGACCCAAGGACACCCATACCCATGTGAGCGCACTGGGATTCGAGGACACCCATACCCACGTGAGCGCACTGGGATTCGAGGACACCCATACCCACGTGAGCGCACTGGGATTCGAGGAGGAGGACTTGAGGCATTTCAGTCTGGCTGTTTTGAACAACAGCATTTCATAGGAGAAAGAAACCCCAATAAAAGAAGATGGATCTTGTATTTTCTGATTATTTTTCAGCTTCTCCTTTTTGTAATAAAGCAGAAAAGGCTCTCCTCGATGCAGCGTGGGAGTCTCATTTGGGACGGGTGGGACTGAGATTGACAGTGCCTCGTTACAATACCGCTACCATTAGTTAGCTGCCTGGTTTACAGTTGATTAGATTTAGCAGGGGCTAATCCTGCCTGGAGCTGGCTGGGGTTAAGGGTCTGTAGCAGCAATGATGTTACTGTGGCTGCATTAGGCTTTATCCTGCAACCCTTTGAGTCCCAGACTAACACCTGAGCCACCAGGCTTCCATTTCAGTGTGACTTCTCCAGATTTCAGGGGGACTTGGGTCTCATGTAGGCGGATCCAGATCCAGAATTTAGAGGGGCTGAACCCAGACTGGAGGGAGGGGCTGATTTTGATTTGGGAGGAAATAATTTCTGATTTGGTTGCGGTTGGATCCAGATTTGGGCGGGGCTAGTTTATTTGAATAGGGGTAGATCCAGATTTGTGGTGTGGCCATTTTGGGAGGGTGACCTGCTCAAAAGTGTGATGTCTGTGCACTGCATATCCTGGTAAGCACCCTATTCCAGAAAGGCAAGAGTTTTGTGGTTCATATGTTATTTGCTTTGTGATGTACAGGTATATCTGAGGTCAGTATCACAATAGGCAGCACTGAGAGTTCATTCTGCTATCATGCATGAGTAACTGTAACATGATGAGATGTTTGGGAAATGAGGGATAATTTACTTTAACACTGAAATTTTCACAAAGACGACATTTTTCTTTTTTGTCATGCACTTTTTACAAAAGAATCACTCAAACACTTAATAGAGAAATAGAGGAGCGGAAAAGGGGGGTAAACACCACCTGAGCCCCAAAACAGCATACGCATGAGGTATAAACACCCTACTAAGATGGAGGTGCATGATTGAAAAAACCCTACAAAGATGGAGGTGTATGGTTGAAAAAACCTTACAAGGATGGAGATGTATGTTTGAAAAATGGAGATGTCACAGCTCATTTCACGCGAGTCCAGTGTTACGTCATGTGATGTTCTTCTCAGGTATTTGACTGACAGATTGACATTATCGCCACCTACTGGCCGGTAATGCTTGAATTGAGTGCTTGTAGTCGTTCTCGTGTGGACCCAGATATTTTGTAAAACGTGGACGTGTGGGCAGATGGACAGATTTTTTTTTTCTTTTACCAATTTGTGTATTTGTGTGTTTGTGTTTGTGTGTGTGTGTGTGGGGGGGGGATGTTGGTTTAGAAAAATATCTGTATTTGTATGGACAGGGCCTCCGTTAACCTGCTTGGTGATATGAGCCCAGCTCATCTGCTCTGAGACTTCAATGGCCATACCTGAGCCTTTTCTTTTTTATCCTGAATTAAGCTTATCCTTATTTAATATTTTCAACACGTTGAATTTTATTAGTGCATTGAATGTGCTACACACATTTTCACTTGAGAACTTGGTGTGTTACTGCACCCAATAAATACGACCTGATTCGTCAGTTCAGGCATGTTATCATCACTGTAAACTTCACTGAAAGGCAAGAGAATGAACACAATTTTATTTGTGCATTATTTTCCACAAATGGAGAAAAAACCTGCTCAGCTGGTTTGTTCCTTTATAAGGACACAGGGTGTGTTCTCTCAGATGTTCAGTAAAAATAAAGGTGAAACTATCAGACTGAGAGACTGAGTCTGTGAAATGGCTGCTAAAGCTTTATTTCCTGAGGACGAGCTCTGCTGTTCTGTGTGTTTTGATATTTATAAAGAGCCTGTAGTCCTGAAATGCAGCCACAGCTTCTGTAAAGTGTGTCTGAAGCAGTTCTGGGAGGAGAAGAGATCTCGAGAGTGTCCCATCTGCAGGAGAAAGGCCTCTATGGATCAACCGATAAACCTGGCTTTGAGAAACATTGTGGAGTCTTACTTACAGCAGAAAAACAAGGGAGAAATTGCAGAAAAGAGTGAAGCTCTCTGTAATCTTCATGGGGAGAAACTTCTATTATTCTGTGAACAGGATAAAGAGCCTCTCTGTCTCATCTGTCAGACTTCAAAAAAACACAGAAACCACCCGCTCTGTCCAGTTGAAGAGGCCGCACAGGATCTGAAGGTATTCTGTCACAGACTATTTCATATTCTCCTGCCAGAGTCAAATCTGTTTAAAATGTCTTTGTGTCCCAAATTTAGCTCTGACACAGGCTGCTGTCGTATGACGTGCTATAAATACATTCAGTGTATGAGGCCGTGTAGCATGTAGCAATGATATGAATAAACCAGGAAGTACAGAAATACTCTGTGAGCATTCAACTGATCTGTGGAGAGAAGAGTTATACAGTAAATATTCTCTCAAAATGGATGTGTTCATGTTGAGCACAACGTTTTTATTAGAACTGTGTTTGGTTATTTTCAACACATCCTGGAGCAGAGTTACCTTTTTTTTTTTGTCATAATTGTAAAATGTAATGTGTTACAAAAGGAAACGTGTACACTATGATAAATTTTAAGCTTATTAAACTTCCAATGAAAAGTTCACGGCTGCCTTTAAAATGTAACTTAATTCACCTTGAAGATAAGCTTTGTTTCAACTCAAAATTAGTAAAATCAATGGACAACTAAGTTTAATGTTTGAAAACATTCAACGTTGTGTTAAATTTCCAGAACTTGTCGTGACAAGTGGATTTAAAGTAAAGAAAGAAGTTAACAGGGTTTGTCATTTTTATGATATAATGCAGACAGCTGACTAGTAAAATACAATGAAATACCTGTTTAGTTACACTGCATGCTGAAGTTATAATGCGTTATAATGCACTGTAAGTCCAGTGCAGTCAGTTATTATTGAGACAGTGTCACTTCATGTAAAGAGCTGCAGTTCCTACATGGGTCATATGATGTACATCTTAGTGCCAAAAATTAAAGCTAAGTGTCTTACAGCATTTTCCGTGTTTCTAAATATAATATGCTTAAGTACAGTGCCAAGAACAGAAAATGTATCACTTCTCTGGTCATCTTGGACTCTACTACATGTTTATTCAATCTCTTTCACATTTATTAACACTACATTACACTGAAGTTCACTTGTATGACAGCAGGGGGAGATTCTGTACCATTTATGATAATCAGTGCTGTTTGGTTCATGTCACTGCAGGGGGAACTCAAGCCCTCACTAAATCTTATTAAAGACAAACTGAAGAGGTTCACTGAGGTTGGCAAACAATGTTTGAATACAGCAGAACACATCAGGGTGAGTAAAGCTATTAGGAATTGAAGACTTGTGTGCAAGAAGTACTTAAGTCACATTTTGCAAAAAATGAGCTGACACCAGTATTAAAAGCCACAATGGCCAGAGCATCATCTGATACCAAAGATTTCTGCAAAGAAGCACTCAAGTCTTGTGTATTGGTGCATTTCCATTGTCCATTGTCATGATCTGCAATGTGTTTTGAAAACTTTGACCCCCAAAATCTCAAAAGTATTATTTTGTGACTTAGGTACTTCTTGCACACAGGTCTTCAATTATTTCTAACTGGACTAAAATACAAGCACATTATGTTTGGTTCATAATGTCTGACGTGGATAATGAACACTGGGCCTACTAACACATAAATAACAAAAAAAAGTGTGTTTGAATCACAGAGCCAAGCCCTGCTCACAGAGAGGCAGATAAAGGGCGAGTTTGAGAAGCTTCATCAGTTCCTGCGAGAGGAAGAGGAGGCCAGACTCGCTGTGCTGAAGGAGGAAGAGAGGATGAAGAGTCAGATAATGGAAGAGAAGATAGAACACATCACAAGAGACGTCTCCATCCTTACACACAAAATCACAGTTATAGAGAAGAGCATGGAGACTGAAGATACCTCCTTTATAAAGGTGGGAGCTTCATTTGCTGACAGTGTTGTGAGTTTATACTGATTACTCCAGTAATATTGAGGTGCTCAGTTTGTTACTGTGATGCAGAGGATCAGAGGTGATTTTCAGTATCAGGACAGTGGAGCAGAACCTCACCAACAGAATGAGGAAGATGAGAATAAACTGCAAATGTCATTGTTTTGGGGGGTTGCTGCCTGCTGTGCATTTTCTTTGCCACCTGAGGGCTATCCTGCTCTCTGATCAAGTAGTTGATTGCTTATTGTTTGCAGCTGTGGAGAGACTATTTAAGAAGCTCTTCCAGGACTGTCTGGTGCTTTTGTGTCACTCTTGCGAGGACTACGAAGCCCTTAGCGTTTAGTCGGAGGAAACTCCTAGAGAGAGTTTAGGATTTGATGTTTGTCCGTCCTATTTATTGTTTGTCCGTCTGATTTATCGTTCTGTTCGTCAGAGTTTATGTTCTGTCCCGCAGAAGGTCTTGTCTGTTGGAGCATAGTCTTTGCTTGCAGACCTCTGTCGGTTTGCTCCTGTTCCAGCAGGAGGGAGTGGTAACCCTATCTGTCTCTCGTGAGAAAGCTCTTATATTCAGGGAGGCTTTTCCCCCACTTTTTCTGGATCGTTTTTTGTTGGCAGAAACTCCTTTCTTCAGTCACCGTTTCCCCTATTAGTGGTCACTCACGTTTCATGGAAGGCTTTTAGGAACCCTATCTTGTGTCGCATCTGGGCCTCCGTCCCGTTCCCCCTTCACAGCGAATGACCAACATCTCACAGTACAGTACATATTAAACAACTAATAAACCCTTCTGGTTTGTAAGAAGTGATGTTTCCATTAGTTAGTTAGCACTTAGTTTCCATTAAGTTAATTATTTTAATGTTATTTATGACATTTTCTGTGCCATACTGTGGCCTCCACGCCTATTAGCAGACATCTGCCTCCTGCAAGCCAACAAATGACTGTGTAGTGGTATAAGGTGGAACTTGTCCCTCTGATGCTACCTTACTAAACAATGACATATACAGTGTGATCCACAAAATGTTCCATATTCACCACATATCTGTTTCAAGCCATTTGGTCATCCATAATAGCTATGCTGCCCTACAAAGCCTAAGTGCAGTAACTACACAGTGGATAAAATGTGAGCTGTGCAGTTTTGGGTCTGAAAGTATATGGAGGTCAGGATTTATTTGGATAGAAATTATACCATGGCAAATCAATTAACCATTATCTATCATAGATGTGCCATAGATATGCCAACTACTCCTTTGTTGGGACAGAAAACTAACTCTGAAGGCAATTTTTACATCTTAAATTGTTTTGTAGTTACTGCACTTAGCCTTTGTAGGGCAGTATGGCTCTATACTCTACATTCAAGTGACTATCACTAAGTCAAACACAGTCTGATGACATTAATGCTCAGGCTGTAGATTAGCAGTCAGTTGCTCCACAAACCTGTCTTTAACAATTCTGTCCTCTATAATTCCAATGTCTAAGAACGATACCTATCGAAGATTGGTTATTGCATTGAAGTTTCTTTATTGAAGTCAGTGTATAGAAGTTTCTTCTTTTCACCACTAGAGGTCACTAGGTTTCTAGTTCTAAAATACTGTATTCTGTTGTCACTTTCTTCTGCAATTGTGTTTTAGTGTGGAAGGTGCACTATGCAAGTTTGTTTATTTTCTGCGTGATTATGTTTTTGTCTCAATTCGCCAACATCTCCCCACAATCTGCTAGCTGTCTGACCCTGAATTCACAGTAAAAAAAAACCCAGGCTCTGGAGACCGCACAGATGTCACAAACTGCAAATAAACACAAGGGGCACAGGCTGTGCCCCATAACATAACAAACTGTCCTGGCCAATCACCGACAAGAGTTGACAGTTACGGAAGCATGGGAGGGAGGGAACTAAGGGAGGGAGGGGCGAGCTACCTCTGTTTTGTTTGAATTCGAATGTCAACAGAAGTGATGTCAACAAACTTGCATAGTGCACCTTTAACCCAACCCACCTTATTCCTGAAGGCGCTGTCACTGTAGATATAACTATGGGTGCAACTTCCGGCGGAAGTAGCTGTTAGCGAGAGGCTAGTCAATAACAGTGGTGGGTCATTCAAAAATAATTCAGTTAACCTGGCGATTACAGCTCATTTTTTAACAAATGAACTTGCTTTTCTTAAAATGTCCCCTCGGAGCTCCGGCACCTGTTGTGCGGTTCGAGGCAATACCAAAAATCTGAGGATGCTAAATTTGTGGCTTGATCAACAGTGTTTTGAACTCAGAAAGTATATCTGCTTTAAGGTACATAAGGTTGTGTCCTACCTCCTGTAACAAAACGCGACAGACCTTGTTGCTGTGGAAGTACTGCATACGCTTTGGAGCTTTTTAGATGAAAGAGGCTATTCGCCCCGTGGCAGTTCAGCGCAAAAGATCAAAGAGTGGGGCGGATTGTAAAATGAAATGTCTTATTGGCGCAACTGTGGGGCAAATAGCAGAAGTGCTTCCCTTATCCGTCCCACCGCAGTGCGAATAGCAGAACTGATTTTCTTGTCGGCCCCGTTGCGGGGCAGATAGCCGATATCTTTCCCCCAATTCACCCCGCTGTGGGGTGAATAGCCACTTTCTTTTTGGAATGTTCATAGCTTGCAGTGAGTGGCAACAGAGTAACTATTGTAGCCAAATATGCAAGTTTTTGTTATCTGTGGCCACTTCTTTAGGTTGTCCTCCCATTCCTCGATAGTAGAAGGCAGCGGTACCGTACCCTTAGGAAGGGCGCATTTTGATTTGCTCAAGCCCTCGATTATCCTCCCTCAAGCGAAGCCAACAACGAACATCCTTCCAAGCTTTGATATTGCCCAGAATGCTTTGCTCATCCGCCATTTTTCTCTGCTAGCAAAAGGAGGAATTATGGCAGGGATATTACTATACAAATGTAAGAATAGTGTTATGACTTGAAAATCACAACAAAGAAAACCAGCAATGACAACTTAAACAAATTTATTCTTCATTGACTAGGTCCAAAAATTTCTACAAAAAATCCACTGTGCAATCTTATAATAACACTCTAATGCCACTACGTAACTCTGATGCAAAAACAAAAAACCTCCCCAACTGACCAAAATCACAGCATTCATATAGACTAGGAACATTCTGGAAAGCCATACAGGAGTCCTGGGTGATCCGCCCCCTCCAGGCAGGAATATGCCAGAAGCTTCTAGAAAGCACTAGTCTATTTCATCACAAACAGGTGGTATTGCATCAGATCATGTTTTGCTACAGACATACCACCAGAGGGTGCTAAATGATGAACAAAATATACAAATATCTGACCAGTAAGGCAGCACAAATAAATCTCCATTTATAAATGATATACAGTGCTGTATATAAAATACTCATACATAACAGTAGTGTGTAATTAATGACAGAGTTAAATGCAAATAGCGAAGTTTGGTGGTGAGGTGCATCGGTTTCGCATTATTTTTAAGCATGTAACTTTACATTCATTTTTGCTGTAGCTAGCCTATAGCATCCGCGAGGACGTTGCAGAACTTTATTTTTCCATAAAAGAGTCGCACGTGCCGCAGCAATCAAACGAGAACCGCTGTCTTCTTGCCATAAACGTGATACAGAGTCCGGGTGAACGGTAAAAGGTTAAATGTACAGGCTAACACAGTTGGCTCCATGGTAACACAAACTTCCCGTTGGCTTGTTGACAAATGTTGAAGTGCGGAAGAAATGCAGCGAAGGTCATTCCCATCCGATCTCACAACCCTCCCCCTAAGTCCCCTCCATTGCCCTCCCTCGCTCGGGAAGGGCTTACTCGCCTGCTACATCATTCAGAGGGCTCACTTGAGTGGAGCGAATAAGTGAAGGGAGTATCTTATTTCGGATTGGAACAACCCTACAAGTGGCAGCTATCTTACATCCGGGATTTTTTGGGGATTCCCCCCTCGATTGGAGGGCGAGTGAACACGACAAAGCAAGCATTTTTTCCAATTGGAACGCAGCCCAGGTCATTCTTAGTGTTTTATTCTCACCTCACAAGCCCCAGTCTCCAGCTTTTCATCATTATTCTCTTGTTTCTTCTATTTCCTGCCTCTGGTATGTTATTTATCCTCTCTGATATTTTCAGTTTCTGAGTAAAATTAGTTTTATTTCTCATTTGTGTCTCCGGTACTTTTCTCTGGGACTGAATCCTGAGTCTGAGCCTCATGTCTCAGTAGCTATGTTTCCATTTAACTTTGAAGCAACCTCGTGAAAATTTGCAAAAACGAAATGCGAATTAAGTGCGTTTCCATATGTTTCCCTCAAGTGGTTGAGAGCAAATAAACAACACTATGTAGGAGGTGACGTGCGTGCGGACGTATTTAAGATAAACACGAATGCGTACGTCGCAGCTGGGCAACCTCAAAAGCGAAAATGGAGAACGGCAGCGGAAACGCTCGCTACATCAGAGTTTATTCGAAAAATGTGTTTCCATTTCAGTGTATGCGCATTAAGTCTTTTTCACAATAATCAAAATCCACCTCAAGTGAGCGTAAAATCTTGTTTTGGGAATCAGGATTTTTTTTCGAATTATGGTGTTTCCATTACCTTTTTTTGATGCGAAACTTCAAAATGCGCATTAAAACAGGGAAATGGAAACACAGCTACTGAGATCTCTCTGAGACATGGCAGCCTAACTAATGATCAACAGGGTCTGTCTGTATTTATACACAACTGAGTGCAGGCTGGGCTGTTCACTGCTTCAGTAACTGAGGAAACACACTTCTGTGGGAGCACCTGCTTTCAGTTCACATTATACACTGCAAACAATAAATCTGTCTCAACTAGTGTTGTAGCCTTTTCACCCCTGTGGAACAGAAAACATTGCCTTGTTGAAGTTATTGTCTGCTTGGCCAGATTTTTTTGCCCCTCTGGTAAGTCTTGATGTAAATCATGTCATCTGTTATCATGTGTGCTGTTATCACTAGTTATCACGTGCTGTTATGATCTGCTTCATTTTCATTTGCATGGCTCCTGTTGTTCTTAGAGACGGTTACCTGTTTTTTATTTTTACTCTGGTCTGTACTGAATGCATTCATACCTGCACAGTGATGCTGTATTTGTGTCTGTGTTTCAGAGCTACAAGAGCATCAGGGAAAGGTATGTATACTCTCAGCTCATTTCATCTTGTGTGTTTAAGTCTCTTCAGTTCCTGAGCCTGACTGACTCCTGCTTGTCATTACAGAGCCCAGTGCTCACTGCAGGACCCAGAGCTGCTCTCAGGGGCTCTGATAGATGTGGCCAAACACCTGGGTAACCTGAAGTTCAGAGTCTGGGAGAAGATGTTGGAGATGGTGCAGTACAGTGAGTATCTGGGGCTGATGCTCCAGTCATGTTTATCTTTACTAACAATTAATGAAAGCATGAGACTGAAGAAATAAGCATTAATTATTAAAATGGTGATAAAGAGAAGTATACTGACACACTTTGAAAACGCAAAATTGATTTTTTTTTTGTGTACTTTTTAAAAAATCATATATTTAAACTCTGTCAAGAAAGGTAATGTTTTTGAGAGCAAGAGACGGTATTTTGTGAGTGTGGCGTGGTTTGAATCCCATTTGTGTTTTCCGTATGAAAACAATAACAGAAACACGCCAAATGCACTTCAATTACTTCTAAACACGCACAACCTAGATAAAAGCACTGCACCTGCAGAACCAGTAGTCGGACGCATAAAAGGCCGTGCACATTCACAAGATTTCATTCGCACCCAGAATGCCACGTTTAAGGGAAGGTGAGAGAGAACGAGCTTTGGGCATGGTGCTTGCAGGGACCTGTCACAGTGAGGTTGCCGGGTTATTCAATGTCCATCCATCCACCATTGAATGTCTTTATGAACGCCATAGACAGACTGGAAGCGTTCGGGATCGACCTCGACCCGGTCAGCAACCTGTGACCACACCCAGACAAGACAGGCAGATTCGAGGTGACCACCTTCGTGACCATTTCCGTCCTGCCACAGTTACAGCAGCAAGCACCATCCGAAGGCACGGGAGAGCCATAAACCCCATGACGGTCATCAGACGTCTCCGTACCACAGGACTAAGGTGTCGACGCTCTTACAACGGTAATGTCCTTACACGACGTCATTGGGCTGCACGACATCAGTTTTCGCTTCAACAGGGACGTCAACCTGACACATTCTTCAAACGCATCATCTTTTCTTATATTTATTTTATTTTTTTTTTTAATTTGGCATCTCCAATCCCTCCTGAATCTGGAATGCCCAATTAGTGAACTATGTACAAGGCTTGCTCGTATGCGACCCCTTGCTGCCAATTCAGGAGATCGTAGACAGTTTGCGGCTCTCCTCCGAAGCATGCGCCTGTCAGCCACTGCTTCTTATACACTCATTGGTTGAATCTTCACAAGTTCAGAACGAGGGCAAAGGATACCCGGACATGAACAGGCTTAGAATCCTCCTGACGAGCGCCCATCTGGCCAACAGGAGGCGCTTGAGCAACGAACAAGGCAACTATTATTTTCCCTTCCCGGCAGTCCCTTCCCAATTTGCAACCCTGTAGCGCAATAGCCAATTGCGCGCTACGCTGAAAAAGCTGCCGACCACTGCCGGCTGATACGAGGCGGGGATCGAACCCGCAACGATAGTCACTTCTGCTTCCCAACGCGATGCTTTACCGAGTGAGCTATCCGGCCGCATCATCTTTTCTGATGAGCCTCATTTCCAACTCTCTTTTCCTGATGCGTGTTTACAGGAGATGCCATGAACGTTTTGCTGATGCTTGGGTGAGGGAGTGTGATTGGTTCAGTGGAGGCAGTGTTATGGTGTGGGATGCCATTAATGAGACATTTCGTAGTGACTTGGTGATTGTGCAAGGAACACTCAATGCCCAGTGATACGTGGACAACATCTTGAGGCTGATTTTGCAACTTTATTACAACGTCACCAACGTCCTGGAATGCCATTCCTCTTCCAACAGGACAATGCACGCGCCCACACAGCCAGATTTACACTGAATTTCCTTCATCAGGCTGGCATTGATGTCACCTGGCCTGGGGGGATGACTTGGCCAGCTTTGTCTCCTATAGAGTACCTATGGGACGAGTTAGGGCGACGTGTGCGCCAACGTCATCTGCCGCCAGCCAACATTGATGAGCTACGCAAAGTGTTGCAAGATGAGTGGAGGAACATCTCTGATGGCACTATCAGACATTTGTGTCGGTCTTTCAGGCGTCGTTTGAGAGAATGTGCACGTGCAAATGGTGGTCACACCAGATACTGACTCTGAGGTGGAGGGTAGACCTGTTTAATGACATGTCACATTAAATGTGGTTGTATCCCATTCCATTTTCTTTTGTGGATTGTGGAGTAAGAGGCATGGCTTTCATTAACATTAAAAACATGGGACAATCCTCGGTCTTAGTTTTCTATTATTGCATGAAAAAAATCAATTTTGCGTTTTTCCGTTACAGCGGTACACTAGACCTTTTCCAGAAAGGGCTAGTGCAGTTACAGGCCTTCATTCCAGCCATGCAGTTACACTCCTGATACGACTAATCAACCCACTGAGTCTCTGCTCCAGACCTTGATCGGTAGTATCAGGTGTGATTCCGATTGGTCGGAATGAAAGACTCTACTCGAGGGGTGTCAAACTGGTCTGTAAAAGGGCCGGAGGGGCTGCAGGTTTTCAACCCAACTGAGCAGAAGCACACCTGATACAACTAATTTAATCAACTGATCTCAGGCTGCCCGGTTCATTAGTTGAATATTCAATAACTGATCCGGGTGTGCCATCTAGTGAGAGAATAGTGTAACTGCGTGCATAAATGGAGCAGCTCCATGTCCACTGGCATTAACATCTGCTCAGACTGGTTATGGATCGGACCGGAACGTATATATATATATATATATATAAAAAAAAAAAAAAAAAAACACTCGCACGTAGGAACTCAAGCCATAAAAACCACCGTTGAAACCAGTGACCGCAAAAATCGCGAAAATCATAAAAAGTATTTCAATTGTATTTCATTGTGATTCCACATTAGTTCTTTGTAAATTTTCTTGATGCAAATAAAATTACTTCAGTTCATTTATTCATGCACTCATTATTCTTCATAAATTATGTACGGCACGACAGGCTATTTGATTTGTTTATATGATTTATTTTTTATTTATTTTACAAGAATAGAACACAGTTAACAAAACACAATATGAGACAGAGTTGTGAAGGATTGAGAATATTTCAAACATTTATTTCACGAAATTAGACTAAATATATATCCGCATTTGCTGATGCGCTATGCAAAGAGCTACGGGGAATAGAGCTCCTGTCGCTAGCAGTGGTGGCCGGTGGACAGACAGCCATAAAGTTATCTCAGCGAATATTCCTCAGAGGTTCAGCTTTTCTTAATGGTAACGCTGGCAAACAGATGCTAATGACTTAGCGAGTCTGTATTGTAATTAGTGAAGATATAACGTTTGCTAATGAACGTTGCATTAGGCAAACACTAGCTTTGCTAAGCAGTATTTCCATTTAAGGTAGACAGCAAACAGTGGCATATCGCATTCATGCACATGTTTCTCTTTTTAACGTTCCATTTCTATCGAACGCTTGTGTTTGATTGTTTGACACAGAAAGGAACGTTTTAAAATAGTGCCGAATTAGCTTAGACCAAACAGTAAAAATAAACAGCCTGGAAAATTAGCTAGGTTACCTTTTTAAGATTGGGAATTCGTACCATCGGGCGAATTTCAAAACCCGCAAAATCGCTGGCTAGTTTAACTTCGTTCTGATGATGACACATGGAATGCACATTTGTCCACTCGCTCACTCACTGTCTTTATATTGTTTTCAACGTAGAACATAATGCCCTACACAGTGGGTGAGTGTACATTTCGAACACGGCCCTATTCTAACCAAATCATCTCCATGGAAACTCAGCTGAGCTGTTAGATATCAAATCAGCCAATCACAGAGGGCCATGCCAGGACTGGTTCCCCAGGCACAGAGAATCGCTGAGTCACTTAGTCAAAGAAATCCGTGCTCGCACACACCTCATACTCCTGCTTCTCACGCAAAAAACGTTCATCCTGTCACCATTAAAACCACATCATTCAAGGCACCAGACTTTGCTGAGTGTGTGGATGTTTTTTTTTAAATTTCTCTGAGTGATATAACGTTGGAATTACAGCGATCTAGAAACTCTGTTTGCTGTTCGCCCAAAAAATTTTGGGTGATTTTTGAATGGAAAAGATAGAGAAATTTGACGGTGCTTCATGTCCTTTGACTGCTCCCTGAGGCAAAAACTATACTGTTGTGACAACAAATTTTCGTACATTGTTGTGAAATTTCATGAAGAGGGATTCAAATTTGTGGAAGTTATAGCGATATGAAAAGCATTTTTTTCAGCCTTTCTGCTCCCAGCTCCCACTCTAGTTGTGACCTCACCCACTCTGGCTGTGAAAACCCAACTCCCATTCTTTCCAATGGGAAAATTTTTGTTGGTTTTTTGGGAATATTCCGGACACCACACGATGAAACTCAACCAAAATCGAAAAGCTTCATCCTCTAACCCAGAAGTCACTGTTGGTGGAATTTTGATATTGTATTCCTGCAAGAAATCAGACTGAGACACAGAGAGTAAATAGGATCCATTTTACTATGTGCAACATAGGGTCCAAGTTACACACAGGAACAAGGACTGAGGAATTCCTCCTTTGCTTGGATATATGTATGAGCAGAATGTCATAATCCCCTCCCCCTGTGACTGATTCATTATAACAGTATGTTTCTTCCCTGTATTCCACGGCTGAGTGCATGTATCCCACGTGGGCCTGTTCCTGACCACGTCATCAGTCTGCAGTTACCTCAGGCGCACAGGGAACACGTCAGGGACAGATGCACTCAAGGTCTTGCAGGATCCCCAGAGCTCAGAAGGAACACACTGTTCAGTAAACACACTTCATGACACTTCTTCATAAGTACAAGCTAGATTGCAAGAATTAGCAATTACACACAGTCTAGATTACTCAAGGATAAGCAATTTATAACAAAATAAGTAATTTATGACTAAAAGTCTCTCACAGTCACCAACCCTGTTCCTGGAGAGCTACCATCCCTGTAGGTTTCTGCTCTACCTCCTATTCGGCACACCTGATTCAACTAATTAGCTACTTAATTCATAGGGACCATGTGACGTCACTGTGCTTTCGCGCCGCGATATTTGTGTCCGAAGTGGTCACAGCTGCATCCCACAGCCATTGACTGCAGTTGGCGGACGAGACGTGAAGATGTACTAAATACCGAAATGAAGTGAATCCAATAGACCCGAGATATGTAGTACAGTTTGCTGTAACAACAGTTGTCAGAGAAACTCCACACTGCAGTTTCATTCCATCGCGAAAGACTTCGCTACACTGGCAGAATAAATGGTTGGCTTCCATCAGAAGGGACCACAGGCAGCCTGCATATAACTCCCAGTGATTGTGCTGTCAGCGCTTTGTTTTCAGCAAGATGCGTTTGTCTTCAACTTAGCTAATTATTATTTATTATCCTTTAGCACCCCTTGCCAGGAAAACTCTAGGGAAACACTTTAAACGCTCAAATGCACAGGGAAGCAGTCATTGAGTCGCGCTATTAATTGTTCAGTTTGTCAAACCAGTTCTTGATATTTTAGGAGACAAAGCAGTAATTAACATTGTGCACTTGCTAGCTAGGTAGCCTAACATTACAGAACTTGCATGGGTTAGCTACAAACGGTAACTTAGGCATGCTTACCTGCGAGTTATAAGCGCATGCATTTGTTCCTGTGATTGCTCTTACGTTATCAGCACGAATATTCCTCGGAGGTTTCGCTTATCCGAATGGTAACGTTGGCAAACTTAGCGAGACTGTATTATAACGAGTGAAGACATAACTTCTGCTAATATGCGTTGCGTTAGACAAACACTAGTTTTGCTAAGCAGTACTTTCATTTAAGGTGGACTGCAAACAGCGGCATATCGCATTCATTAACATATGTCTCTCTTTTAAACGTTTCATTTCTAGCGAAGGTGTCTTTGCGTTTGATGGTTTGACACAGAAAGCAACGTTTTAAAATAGTGACGAATTAGCTTAGACCTGCCGGTAAAAATAAACAGCCTGGAGTATTAGCTAGGTTACCTTTTTAAGATTTGGAAACAGAATAGCGACAGAAGAAAACGTTGAACTTCCTAAACCTGCAACTGGTAACAAAATCGTTCAGATAAATACTCATATGCAAATCGAAAAACGTGTGGTAGTCCGTTGTTTTTAAGATCAGAATAGGCAAATGACCATAATACACCACATGAGAAGTCGTACCTGTAGCCTGCATAGCCTCAGCCGTAGCCTACTTCAAAACAAACAAGCAAAAAGTAGCACTTCAGACTTAATTACCGCCGAGATAACACGGCTGCTAATTGTTGCTGAATTACTCAATGTCCCATTATCACGTACACATTTTTCGTCTCCAGATTCCAGTGTTGCTCACGAATCCTGAAACTGCATATTGATTGGCATCCGTACTTATAGGTATATATAAATATCAGGAAATGTTAGTTGGGGTGGACACTTCGCAAATTGTAACAGACATAATTAAATAAGGGGTACTAAACATGGATCACAACCGTTTATTGATGTTTTTTTTAATGAATAACGCTGACTCTCTTCCTCATTTAAATGTACCGTGTTCGCTGTCATGAGCGAGGGAGAAAAATGGAATCGGACACAAATACAGCGGTGGGAACATCGGAAGTGACGTTTTTGGTACCTATGAATTGCACTGCTCCTGATCTCGTTAAGTAGCTAATTAGTTGAATCATGTGTGCTGAATAGGAGGTAGAGCAGAACCCACAGGATGGTAGCTCTCCAGGAACAGGGTTGGTGACCCCTGCTCTAACCACTATCAACGTGCATGTGAAATATCAAAAGGATCGGATAAGAATTGCAATCTGTAGAGCGTTCACAAGAAAATCTCTACGGACGCGGACGCGTGACGACCACAAATCCATAGTAACCCCGGACACTCCGTCCAGGGATACAATAAAGTTTATCAGTTTGAACAAAAAATTTCTTGTCTTTGTCGTGTGCTCAGTTGAATATAGGTCAAAAAGGATATGCAAATCATTGCATTCTGTTTTTATTCACGTTTTACACATTGCCCCAACTTCTTTTGGAATTGGAGTTTGTAAAATCATTGCTAAAAACTATTATCTACTAACTAAAACTGTTACGCACTATTTTCTGTGTAAGTGATATATGTTAATATAAATAAGGGTATTTGAAACATCCCTCATCCTCCAGCCTTTTAAATATCTCTCCTCTTAATATTTCAGCTCCTGTGATGCTGGATCCCAATACTGCACGTGCCTCTCTCTGTCTCTCTGATGATCTGACCACTGTGAGACACGCAGGGATACAGCAGAATTGTCCTGACAACCCAGAGAGGTTTAACCCCTGTGTAAATGTGCTGGGATCTGAGGGGTTTACTTCAGGGAAACACAGCTGGGAGGTGAAGGTTGGGAATAAAACTGCATGGGATGTAGGAGTGATGAAAGAGTCCAGCAACCGGAAGGGAACTATAACATGCAGCCCAGAGGGAGGATTCTGGGTCTTAATGCTGAGGGAGGGTGAGGATTACAGTGCAGCAGGAGTTACTGACCTCAAACTGAAGAGGAAACCCCTGAGCATCCGGGTGCAGCTGGACTATGACAGGGGGGAAGTGTCCTTCTTCAACTCCAGTGACATGTCACTCATTTACACTTTTAAAGACACATTTACTGAGAGAGTGTTTCCGTTCTTCTCTCCTGATCTGAAAGGTGATGGTAATGATGAACCCCTGCAGATATGCCTAGTGAAAGTTTCAGTAACAGTGACGTAACTCCAGTGAAGGTGTGTGTATGAAAATTACACTGGAAATGCTGTCAGGGATTTTTGATGTTCTGTTCTAAAGGTTCCCACCCAACCCCACTGTGGAAGCTCCCTCAGATCCACTGCAATCAGACGTTTGACCTCATGATTTTTCAGCCAAATTTTTATCAAACTAGATTTTACTCCTCCTGCAGGTAAACAGGAATAATTATTTTACCTGCTTATTTTGCTCTGACACGGCTCGTTTATGAACTCGCATTTAGGCCAATATCCTGGAAATGTATTTGATCTATTTTACTTGTCACTATTCCTGTGTTAGTTTGTGCTATGTCAGGTTATTTACATGAGATAATACTGCTTACATTTTACTGCAAACATAAGTGAAAACATTCGTAAATGTATAAAAAGTTTTGACTGATGATGTACACTGGAGTGCCACTGTGTAAAACTGTACATGTATGTTTTTGTTCTTTGAAGAGCAAATACGTAGCTCCACAGTACCTCTATGTGTGACAGAGTAACAGTGAGTGTTTGATTAGTGTAATGGACCTCAGTGTGAATGAGAGCAGATTTGGGAAGGAACCCCCCCCCCCCCCGAACTTTTGACCTGGCCTGGCTGCTGGGCTTTTGACGTAACGTTAAGTGCCTGTAATAGCTCATACATAGAGACTGTACAGTCTATGTAAGTGAGCGGCAATGGCAGCGTTGCAATTCGTAAGCTCGTTAATGAGGTCTATGGCTAGATACGACTGTCTACCTATCACCTTTTACCCCCACAATAAACATTAATGTTACGCTGCCTGCTGTTTAACATTAGCCAAGTTAGCTAGCTAGATGATAACTGAACTTGGCTGACCATTCAGCGTTAGCTAAACAAACAGAAATTTGACTTACCGAATAAAACTGCAAAGATCCTTTAGATCGGTCAGGTCGTTATTGCAGTTCACTCCAGAACAATTCATTTAGTTTTTTTTTTAAATCAATCTGAGGGTCTTAAAACACACAATTGCGGTTAGCCAGCACTCTGAAAAATTTCGGTGAACGCAAATCTCCTGTCTACATTTCTACTCCAGTTACGAAAATATGGAATTCTCGAAGAAAAAGTCTGCAGTGGGCAGGGGCCATTGCGTCTCCGTCACACACAGCAGATGTCAATCACGCCCCTTATCTATAGTATGATACCTGTCACGTGAAAAATTCGTTTCGCATCCGGTGTGAAAGCGGCTTATCGCGCCCATTTTCTGCTAGCTAACGCTAATCATTCCGACGCAATAAGTAACCATTACCACGGGCAATTTCCGAAAAGGCCGTTTAGTCTGGAGCTTTCGCCCCTTCGTCATACACCAGCGCAGAAGCTGTTTGTTACTCCACGCTAACGACACACCGCAGCTATGCACACGAACCAGCAGGTCCTTATAATACACACCGAAGCAGTCCATAAGTTGTCTGTCCACTTTTTGCTGCTCCTCACTGTCCATGTTTCCCTCTAAACTCAGACCCACCGGATTTCTACGGTCTCCGGTCTACACTTGGGTTTGTCGACCCGTTCTACAAATGTGTCTATATGGGGTGGATTCTAGCTTTCCCTCAATCCTAGCTATAGAGTAGAAATACCGGTGTACTCACCATAGTAGCCGTAGGTAGACAGAAAATTCGAGCTTGAGCTGCCAGACATTCGCACTGCTTCCTCCACTTTCGCCAGTTGCGTTTATTAGAACAAGTTAATTTCATTAGATCTATACACATGTACTGCGTTTGATTGCGGAATATGCCCGTCTTCCTTCGGGAGACGCGTCTCAGTTTAACTCTGAGGAGGCGGACCCGGAAAACTGCATTCTGCTGCCTCGTCCCGCCTAGATCCGCCCTCCACAGAGCTGGTCAGTCAGAAGAAAGTGGGCACACGGGGAGTGGGGGCCATAGCGGAAGAGCCACCCCAATGAGGCGTTTCAGGCAGAGACTACAATGGACTACAAATGGGGTTTTTTGAGGATGGCAGTATGAGCTAAATCAGGACCCTGTTTAGGACTTTGAACGATCAGGAGTACTCTAGGGGAGTCCAAGATCAAAATATAACCTTGGAAATATAGCAAAATAGGTCCCCTTTAACAAATAGACCGCACAAGTATGCCCTGAGTGGCGTCTTTCCTTTGGATTTTAGTGATCATTGCCCAGTAGCATGTATTAGAGACATGAAAGTTATAAAGCCTCCTCCATGTTTTATTTTTTTTTTTTTTTTTTTAACCCCTTTCTGCAGACGTAGACGCTTGCGTCTATGGAACTGCAAATTTAAGCACGCAGTTACTGTACTCGATCACTAGATAGCACCCCCGGATCAGTTATTGAATATTCACAAGCAAGCAGAGTTCGAACGCGGTTTTGAATATGGGGAAGTTCACTCCACTCCCTGTTTTTCAAGAGTTGCATGAATTAAACTCCTCAGCTAAGCCTGATGAGCAAACTGGTCAATATCCTTGCCCATAGTATCGATCCAGCAGTTTAAAAAAATGATCTCTTGCGACAGAAAAAATCGTTGTCCCCTGTAGCAACCACTTTAGCTACAGTGAGCCAACGGTATTCCAATTAGTGGTTCAGAAAAATCAGTTTTCTGAAGTAAAAAATTCGACATGGTATTGATTCTCTCACATTCTACTGTCAATTACAGTCATCACATATAAAAAAGCATAGTTCCCCACCGTGGATTTACGTGTAGATTCCTTCATTGACAAATTCAGCGCTTCCTTATATCCACCCAAGTACTGGTGTTGATAGCCAATCACTCAATCATACACTCAAGCTCTTCTGCGTAACTGCACAGTTATACTTCACGCCCTCGTGAAACTCCCCGGTAACGATGTGTTGATTGGTTCGTTTCTTATCCAATTCCCGAGTGTTTAAACGTTCCACAGTAAGTGAAACACATTGATTGGACAAACACAGAGCATACAAGCCTATGCGTATCAGCAGGCTTGGTTGTATCCTGTCCTCATTGCGCACATTGCGCGGCTGAAATAGACGCGATTTTTAGAAAAAAAAGACTCGCAAAACTGGCCTTGAAGTGTTCAGTTACATTTACAGGATTCAAATGAGATAAGGACATGGTCAATGGGAATTATTTCGAATGAAACATGATCGGAGGGTTCCTTCTACTGGACACATCGGTCTCTGGAGGATGGATTCAATGAAATAGGTTAGGCTGCTACTTTTCCTTTTTGTTTTGGAATGTATACCGTATTCAACAAATGCTGAGGTTTTTTTCCCTGTTTAAAATGTGAACTGCCCATGCATTTGGGTGGACGCCTGGTACGTTCATTGCACCGTTCTGTTGAATCTAGGGAGGCGTATAATGTTTGGTCTTCCCTGAAAGTGGAATGTCTGTTCTGTTAAAATAAGGTATATTTCAGAATTCAGATATTACTGAGTTAGTGAGTTGTACTTGTTCCTTATAAGTGTTGAAATGAGTTTGTGAGCTCAGAAGTGGGCACTGGTAGATTTCATTGCAGGGTGAATGTTCCGACCGTTTAATCTGCAGTTTATTTAATGAGTATTTGTGCTGGCTTGGGGGACTTTGAAGAAAAATGGACAAAACTCTAAACTTAATTATGGAGAAAAAGCATGTTTTGTGTTTGGAGAGGTTACTGGTGACCACTGATGTTCAACTGCACTGATATTGATAAATTCATGCTAAACTCAACCAAAAAATCATTAGTTCATATTAAATTTCATGCCTCAAAACTGACTGGAAGGAGAAGATCTCGGTAAAATAGCTCTCTTCGTCAGTCAGAATGTCTATAGGTGAAGTAAGAATTATCCCATCATTCCTTTTTAATCTCTGTATATTTTTCTTTGCTAAATTTCTATGTTGGAGACTTAAAGATAATTTATTGCATTTTTCACCCTTCTCCATCCATTTCGCTTTATTCCTATAATGCATTATTGTTCACCTGTCATAAATTCATTGTTCAAATTGTTTTTGTTTTTGGTCCAGTTTGTCAGCCACATCCAGAGTTGCTTCTGAGCTGTCAAGTAGTGATGTAAGCATCTCAATTTCTTTTTTAATTTTTTGTTCATTTAATCTTAATTGTTTTTTCCTTTGTGAGGCAAATTGAATCGCGTGGCCTCTAAAGACACATTTAAATGTATCCCATACAATAAGAGGGTCTGTTGATCCTATATTATGTGTAAAAAAATCTGTAATAAATTATTTTGTACTCTCTACAAATGTCTGTTCCTCTAGTAACTTTTGATTAAACTTCCAGTATCCCTGTCCTCGTGGATATTCAGTTAGTTCTAAATGAAGTGAAATAAGTTGGTGATCAGATTTTAGTTTGTCTTCAATAACTGCCTTTTTTGTTTTGAATAACAAAGAAAAGGAAATAAGGAAATAATCTATACGGCTTGCCTGATTTTGTCTTCTCCACGTATATTTATGCAATTCTGGATTTTTTACTCTCCAAACATCTACCAGATCCATTGTATTCATTATTGATATGATTTCTGTAGAAGCATGTGGGTGGTGATTAGCTGAATTATTTCCCTTACGATCTATTAAATTATTCTGTACTGTTTTAAAGTCTCCAACCATTATGAGATATTTACTTGCGAATTTTGAGGTTTTAATAATGTTGTAAATAGATTCAAAGAAGTGTGGATCATCGTTATTTGGACCATATAAATTCACCAAACATATTTGTTTATCCTCAATAATCATATTTAAAATGATCCACCTTCCTTGAGGGTCAGTTTCTAAAGCTTGGAGAGTATAGTTAAAGTTGTTTTTAAACATGATCATAACTCCCCTCGAATTTTTTAAAGCATGTGAAAATAATATTTGCCCACCCCATTCCTCCATCCATGTAGTTTCATCTGTCATTACTGAGTGAGTTTCTTGTAGACAAAAAAATGCATAATCTTTATCTTTCAACCAAGTAAATATTTGGTGTCTTTTCCTTTTGTCTGCGAGGCCATTGCAGTTATAACTAGCGATACAGACTCCATCTATTCCCATTTTTAAAGACGAGGTTTTTAGATTAATGGAATATGAGTTTTGATGGTCAGATTTATCATAGAATATTTTCTAGGGATAACAGAAGAGCTAACCATAATCCATGCAGATATAAAAAGTAAAGTAAATTCAACATAGGTGCCATGCCTGCCAATGTTCATGTGGCAGTTGAAAAGCATAAACAAAAAAATTAACATGATTAGGTAAGAAAAAAACACAAACAAAAATAAAACAACCTGCTGACAAAGATAAACAGATAACATATAAACAAATGAAGCATTTTTTGTCCTAAATTCCATTTCTTTGGGTAACCCACTACTGTGTCCCATAAGATTATAATTAAGTCATAATAAATGAGGAAGAAAAGAAAAAAAATTTAAAAAGTGGCATTGATACAACAACCAGCATTATCATCATCATTATTATCATCACCATCACTATACTATTACCATCATTACTGTAATAATAGCGACAAAAGCAGCAGCAGCAAATTGAAAATGAGATCGGGTCTCAAACCAATACAACCAAGGTGTGATTGTTGCGTCCCTATATAATTGATTATTTATATACATCTTGTCAACTGATAGCCATACTTTAAGTTTTTTGTCCCGGTTCTCTTTCATGATAGGAAAAAGCTTCCTTCTCCTTTCTATTATTTCCGGCGGGAACTGGACATTCATTGAGAAGGGCTTGCCCTTCAATTCTTTCCCTCTATCCAACACGGCTATTTTATTTTTAAAATAAGTAAATTTGGACACAATTGGGCGAGGTCTGCCGGTAATCAGTTTCTCAAAACGATGAACTCTCTCAAAGCGAACCTCCGCTGCTTGCCCGTTCGTCATTCCGAGTTCCTCCTCCATAAATCGTCTGACTTTGTTTTCTGTTTCGGTATAACCTTCTTTCTCATCTTCTTTTATTCCCGTGAGAAGCAGATTGTTCCTCATACTCCTGCATTTAAATCAAGGAGCTCATTTTGTATTTGTCGGTTCTCTTTTTTTAATTTTTCCGTTGTATTCGTCAGCGCGTCTACTGGAACTCTTAGCGCTTTGTTTTCCTTCTGTAGCTTTTTAGTCAGTTCATTATTAAAGCCAACGGCATTTTTCACATGAATAATGTCTTAATTCACCAAAGCAAGGTCACTGACCAATTTCTCCAACAAATCTAGCTTTGTCAGATTAGTAGCTATTTATCTCCTTCATTGTTGTACTCACGATACCCCCGCTGAATTCAGCTGTTTCCGAATCACTCGATTCAAGCTGAGATCGCGTTCTTATGGGCTCCGGCTGGTTTGGCATATTGTAGTAATATTTTTCCAAAAATTTTTCCAAATGGACAATTTTATCCGGTTTGGAATCCTCGAGTTTCGTGGTTACACCTTAGTAGATTAATTTGGGACGTTGCGTGCAAAACAGTCTCTCACATCTTCCTCAAGACGGCAGCCATCTCACCCTCCATGTTTTATTACTAAAAGAAATTTTAAACATTTCTGTGAACAGGCCTTCCTGCACGATATTTTTTGGAGTGATTTAAGCTCTGCGGGTTTTATTCCAGACCCTGACCTAGCATTGGCTCACTCTAAATACCGTGTTTAATCGTGCTGTGGATAAGCATGCTCCGGTGAAGAGACTTAGGGTTAAGAATAGAAGAAACCCTTGGTTTTCGAATGCCTTATCCACTGAACTACGCGGCAGGGATGAAGCATGGGGTAAAGCTAGGGAAACCCAGGCACTCTCTGGCTGGCAGGTTTTGGAAAAATAAGAAACATATGCTGCTCACTGATTAAAAAGGTGAAATCTGATTATTTTATCTCGTCACTGGCCAAAAGTCAGGGTAATCCTGCAAAATTTTGGAAAATTGCGAAGTCCCTGAATTGTTATCTGTCTTCATCTATACCACACTCTATCCACACTGATTCTGGTCCTATAACTGATAAACACAAAATCTGTGATCTTTTTAACCAACATTTTATAGCGGCCGGAAACCTTTTTGAAAATTTAATTAATCAGCCCTCTACAGGGGATATGACTGACCTCAGCTCTAGTTCATTCACAAATTCTCCAAAACCTAGAGTATTGTTTTTATTTAGGGAATTTCAAGTGAATGAAGTCCTACAAAAATTGAAACGAATTGATGTAAATAATTCCACTGGAGAGGATCATCTAGTTCTGAGTCTTTTGCGTTTAGCAGCCCCAATGATTGCGCATTCAATAACTAATATTTTTAACTTGTCAGTATCGACGGGAACTATTCTCAGTGTGTGGAAAGCTGCTCATGTTTTTCCATTATTTAAGGGTGGTGATCCCTGTTCAGTGAACAGCTACCGACCTATCTCAAAATTGCCTTGCCTGGCTAAGATTTTAGAATCTCTCGTTAAGCAACAACTGTGCAGCTTTTTAACTTTCAACAACATTTTAACTTCACAACAATCTGGCTTCAAGCCTGGTCATAGCACCATCACAGCAGCTTCAGTGGTTATAAATGATTTGATATCAGCTGTGGATAATGAACAAAATGTGCTGCCCTATTTATTGATTTCGCAAAAGCTTTCGATACAGTAGACCATTTTATTTTATTAAAAAAGTTGTCCTCCATTGGTCTTGATTGTGATGCCTGCTTGTGGTTCCAGGACTCTCTCTCTGATAGAACACAAGCTATTATGCTTGGGGGTGTGAAGTCTCAATTTTTAAAAGTGACAAAAGGAGTACCCAAAGGATCCATACTTGGACCAATTTTATTCACAATTTATATGAATAATATTGCTCGTAATATTGCAAATTGCAAGGTTCATTTTTATGCAGATGACACTGTGTTACTCTCCTCTGCACCAACGTATGTCCAGGCCCTTATCTACCTGCAATCGGCTTTTAATCTTATTCAACACGCTCTGGCAGATCTGAAACTTGTTTTAAATATGGATAAAACTAAGTTCATGTTTTTTTCTGCTCGGAATGCAATTATGCCAAATGACTCAATTTTCTCGGTGTCTGGTGCTAAAATTGAGCAATTTCAGTCTTACAAGTATTTGGGTATCTGGCTGGATCATGATTTTTCCTTTAAAACTCATGTGTCTAACTTGTCCAAGAAAATCAGAACAAAAATTGGGTTTCTTTACAGAAACAGGTCTTGTTTTTCTTTAGACAGTAGGAAGAGGATTGTCCAGGCAACAATCTTACCTTTATTTGACTATGGGGATATCCTTTACATGCGTGCCTCACAGCGCTCTGCGTTTTATCACTGGAGATAGTTTCCGCACTCATCACTGTGTTATATAGTTCTGTTGGGTGGTTTTCCCTTTATTTTAGAAGGAAGCTCCAATTTATTTTATTTATTTATAAAGCATTGCTTGGCAAACTTCCTTCATATCTTACTAGGCTTTTGTCCCTCAAAATCCGAAGCCAGCATGTCAGATCGCAAGGGTGGATTTTGTTAGAGTCACCCAGGACTAGGACAAATTTGGGCTGTTCTGCTTTTAGCTCATTTGCACCTTATGTCTGGAATAGATGCCAAGACTGTCTGAAGCTTGACTGTCTCATTCCCTATGATTCCTTCAAGAATCGACTGTGGGAGATGTTACTTGAGGAGGCCAGATGTACTTGCCTTTAGTTATAACCTTGAACTTGTTCTCTGTCCTTTGCACTTGAATGTTTTACTTATTTATTTATTTTATTTTTTTTATTGTATTTTAAAGTTTTTTTTCCTTTATTCTGCAGTTGTTGTATGTAATTGTGTGAATCTTACTATGCTCTGTGTGTTAACCCACTTTGTAATTGTTTTATTGTATTCAGGGCTCCCCTGAAAAAGAGACCTCGGTCTCAGTGGGACTTCCCTGTAATAAAGGGAATTGAAAAAAAAAAGCATGTTGCGTTCAATAAAAACATGAAAGCATATAAATGTTTGTGAGGTATTAGTTTAAGAAGACTGTGGTTGTCTATTGTTGTGACTTAGATGAAGATCAGATCACATTTTATCACCAATTTTTGTAGAAATCCAGGTAATTCCAAAGGGTTCACATACTTTTGATCGCAACTGTATTGCAAATATATGATTAAATACCTATTGAATTGGGCCTACATCATCATTTTAGACCTCATTACACATATACTTGACTGTGATTGTAAGTCATGAAGGTGGCACGAAACATTTCGAAGCATGTGTCAACACTATGAGACCAATCATTTTCTAATGTATATTTGGAATTTCAAAATGCCAGCTTTTGAGATAAACGTAGCCAATGCTACAACAATGAACTGCAATATTAAGCTAACAAACGTCTCTCAATGAATATTGTGTGCCTGAAAGAATTAAGTTTCATACCGCATTTTCACTTTTACTATGAATATTCGATTAGAAACCTAAAGGTTCACATTTTTATTACTTAGTCTCATTTTCCCAACTCTGCACTCAGTTGGCTAGTTCACATTTTACAAAGTAATATAAGAAACTTAAAGTAAAACTTCGTTCAGACGTAGCGACGGCGTCAGGTCACTTGGTCACGGCGGTGGTCACTTAGACTGAGACTTTACACTTTATTGTCCCAGGGGGAAATTCTTTTTCACAGCACTGTAATTGCCAGACAGCAATACATACATCAGTAAAAAACATGAACAGCAATACACTATCAATAACAAATGACAACAGCACACACAGATCACGTTAGCGATGCCTACTTTTTAAGGCGGCTATGACCGCAGGAATGAGGCTTTTCCCAAAGCAAGCTCTATTGCACCTTAGTGATCTGTACCAGTGGCCGGAGCGGGGCATTATGGTGAGGAGGTGATTGAGTGGGTGAGTGATGTCCTGAGCTATTGAGAGTGCAATTTGTGTGATGGATTTGTTATTTAAGTCAGTGAGGTTGGGTGTGGGGAGACTGATTGTCTTAGCAGCAGTATTGGTGATACACGTGAGTTTTGACCGGTTAATGATGGAAAGCATGTTGATAAAACAGGAGGAACAGTACAGTAGAATTGGTTTAATGATACTCTGGTACAACAGGAGGAGGAGGTGAGGGGCAACATAAAATCCTTTGAGTTTACGGATCACTGATAGTCTCTGGTGGCTTCTTTTGTGAATGTCGGTGGTGTGTTGGTCAAATCTGAGTTTATTGTTTGGAGTGACTCTGAGGTATTTAAAACTGTCAACTATTTTAACTGACTGGTTGTTGATGGTGACAGGGTGCTGAAGGTGAGGGTGGATCGAATATTATTTCCTTAGTTTTACTGACATTGAGGTGAAGATGGTTGTCCGTGCTCCACTGCGTGAAGTGAGTGACAGTGTTGTGATAGTCCAGGACTGAGTTATTGTCTGTGAGAAGTGCAAGAATGGCTGTGTCGTCTGAGTATTTGAGGTAGGTGGTGCTGGGAGATAGACTGATGCAGTCATTAGTGTAGAGAGTGTAAAGGAAAGGGCCCAATACACATCCCTGCAGTGCTCCAGTGTTGGTGGTGAGTGCTGGCGATATGGTGGAGCCCACCCGCACAGCTTGCAGTCTGTCAGTAAGAAAATTGTGCATGAGATGGATCAGACAGGGGGCAGTGTTCAGATGGTGAAGTTTCTGGATCATCAGAAGCCTTTGGATTGTGTTACAGGCTGAGCTAAAGTCCACAAATCAAAATAGAATCCTGGCGAAGTTGCCACGGGAATCCAGGTGCTGGAGGAGGAGGTGAAGCAGGCAGCCGCAGCGTCCTCCGTGCCCCTCTTAGCCTCATAGGCAAATTGAAGGGGATCCAGTTTTGGGGCAACATCTGGCAGGATTAGATTCAGCAGCAGCTTCTCCAGGCACTTCATGAGAGATGTTAGAGCAATGGGGCGGTAGTGGTTGAGTTCTGTGGGCCGGGGTTTTTTGGGTGCTGGGATTATTGTAGAGGTTTTCCAGAGGGTGGGTACTGTGGCAGAGTGGTAGCATTCACAGAAGAGCGAGTGGAGAATTGGTGAAAGTTCCTGGGCGCAGGTCTTCAGCACCCTTGCTGGGATGCCATCAGGTCCTGGAGCCTTGCCTAGCTTAGTCTGGCTAAGATGGCGCCGTACTTCTGCCTCTGTGAAGGGGGCCATTTCATCCGGGTCTGGTGGGGGGAGGGCTCGCAGACATATTTCGCATTCTGCTGTGAAGTCCTGACTGTTGAAACGGGCGTAAAAAGTGTTTAGTTGTTCTGCAAAGGATGCTGGGTCAGTTATTGCGGACAGGTTGGATTTTGGTTCACACCCGATGAGAATTCTCACCCTCTGGAAGGCTTACTTGGTGTTCATGTTGCCAAACTCAAACTCTAATCTGTCCTTGGGTTTTGGTTTGGCAGCAAGCACTTCATTTTTTATTTTCCTGTTTGCCAATTAGAGGCTGGTCCAGTCCTTGAGCCAAAAGGCATTGTGCTTTTCCCTAAGGCTCTGTTTGATTTGGGAAGTAATCCAGGGCTTGGAGTTGGGATATTTCTTTATTGTTTTAACTGGAATGGTGGTATTAATGCAGAAGTTGATGTAGTCCATTATGACAGAAACCCTGTCATCCAGGTCACCGTCAAAGATATCCCAGTCAGTGCATGCCAGGGAGCCTTGGAGTTGTGTAATGGCATCCTCCGACCACGGTGGGGCACTGTAACATTGTGGCGTATGGCGTTTAAGTTCCTGTTTGTAAAGTGGAAGTAAACAGATGATGTTGTGGTCGGCAAGTCCGAGCGGCGCTTATTCGGTGAGCACTCGTTCACAGAGCTCAAAAGGACCTCATTAAAATCCAAACCACGTGATTTCAATGAACTGGCGTATTCACTAAACTTCGTCCAAAACATCAAAGTTCAAGGTTTTCAAGTTGTCAAATCGTATCTTTGTGGATGCCTACCACATAAATCAAACTTGCAGTGGATTTTTTAATGAGAACTTCGGTTTTAAATTTGATTTCCGCAACTGGAATCGTTCGTGGTCCTTTTGAGTGATGTGATAATTGTTGTTCTGCCCTGAAATCGCTCGTTCACATACCACAGAAGGCTACTTCGCGCTAAACTTCTGCAGAATCGGAGCACATTATAAATCACTATCGACTGCAGCTTGCCTTCTTTTATCCCACTCGTTGATGGAGGCATCGTTGGTGGCTATTTTACCGAGATGAAATGCACTAAAGATGTTCAAGTCGACAGCATCTTTTTGGGGCCTTTACAGCCATGTGAACTCCAGGGGACATAACTTGTTCGCATACACCAAACGGACATCAGACGGCTCAAGAAATGGTTGGAATTTAAAAATACAGTTGCAATTTAACAAAGGCAAGTGTCCGACAAGGGAATTTAGAATTGTAGGTTAAATTTTCGATGTATAATAAATGCATGCAGCTTTGTTTTGAAATTTATTATGCATTACTCTTTGTGTTGGTACAGGTGGATCCAGAAATTTTTGAAAGGGGGTCCCAAAGCTAAAAAGCTATGTTACATTACCGACCAGAACTAAGCTACACAAATGTTTACTTATGTTTACTTGTATGGGAGTAGAATTATTTGGGGGAAGGGGAATTTGCAAGATTGTTAAGGGGTCGTGGCCAAGATACACAGGCAATACCCCAGGGATACCACGATTTTGGAAAGAGCAAGTGCCCCACATCCCAGCGAAATAATCAACTTTTAGTAAACGTCAGTAAACATTGGGCATTCACAAAAAAAGCTGTACCGTCCCCCCTTTTGAGACCTCTGGAATTCCAGGGTGGATGGTATTAGGGCAGCCTGGAATTCCAGGGTGGGTACTCTAGCAGGGAGAAAATCCAGGGTGGATAAACCAATTTACCCGCACCAAGAATTTTGCATAATGCATAACTTTTATCCTTGTAAGTATCCCCCCCCACCACCAGAAAAAAAAAGAAGAAAAAATAGCTGCCTCCTGATGTTTTGGACAAAGTTTAGTGAATATACCAGTTCATTGAAATCACGTGGTTTGCATTTTAATGAGGTCCTTTTGAGCTCTGTGAACGAGTGCTCACCTTTTCGTTTACCAGGTTTCTTCAGACGTAGCTGCGGCGTCAGAAGATTTTAGTGAAAAGGCTGAATTACTTTCTAGAGCGAAATTATTTAATTGTCCCATACCAAAGTGGGTTCCGAAGGGGAAGGTCTCCAATGGATGCAGCTATTAGAGTCTGCAATAAAATTGAGAAAGCTAGTAAAATGAAAGAATCTATGGCAATTATCTTCTGTGATATTGAAAAAGCATATGATTCTATGTGGAGAGAAGGATTGTTAATTAAAATGAAGAGAATGGGGATCAGAGGACGTTTTTATAATTTTGTGTTGGATTTTTTATCTGAACGTAAGTTTAGGGTTAAAGTTGGATCTGAAATATCAGATGCATTTGAGATAATGGAATCCCACAAGGTAGTGTGATAAGGCCTGTACTTTGCAATATCATGATTAATGACATTTTTATGAATTTGGACAGAAGGATAGGGTCAGCACGTTATGTGGATGATGGTACTATATGGATCAGGGGACGAGACTCAGAAAGGATAGTTAGCAAAATAAAGGAAGCAATAGTGAAAGCTGAACAGTGGTCGTATAAATGGGGGTTTAAGCTCTCCCCAAGCAAATCTTGTTGTATGCTCTTCCCCAAAAAGAAGGCAGTTAGAAATCAGAATTTTAAGTTATATGGAATGCCTGTGGAGAAGGTCAGTACATTCAAGTATTTAGGAGTCTGGCTTGATGAAAAACAGACATGGAAAACCCACCTGGATAAATTAGAAACAAAATGTAAGAAAGTTTTTAACTTAATGAGAGCAATAGCTGGACAGGACTGGGGAGCAGATAAAGAGTCTCTCGTGCGTGTGTGTGTGTGTGTGTGTGTGTGTGTGTGTATATATATTTATCGAACCTTAATGAGAACATCTATTGATTATGGTTGTCTTGTGTATGGATGGGCGGCCAAGACACATTTGAACAGAATTGACAGAGTAAAAAATAAAGCACTCAGAATCTGTACTGGGGCAATGAGAACAACTCCTGTCAGTGCAATGCAGGTAGAAGCAGGGGAGGCGCTGGTAGACCTGAGGAGGGATAAGTTAATGATGTCATGCTGGATGAGATTACAGGGATGTGGCAATGAGAATCCAGCCAAGGGTGTTCTGCAGGAGTGTGGGGAGAATGGATTCCAGGGAAATGGATTTGGATGGACAGCAAAGGGAAAGTCAGTTGAGAATGGACTGAATAATGTTCAGTTTAGCAATCCTGCCCCTATTAGTGTAGTTCCCCCATGGCTTTTTCCGAAACCTGAAGTAGATTTTAAAATAACGGAATTTCAGAAGGAGTGGGCTGAATGTGAGATAGGGTTCCTAGCAGGACAGTATATTGGCAGTAGGTACTACAGTTATATGGACATTCATACAGACAGGTCTAACGATGAGCATGACAAAGTTGGAGTAGGTATATATATTCCAAAGACGAAAACAAGCATTGGCTGGAGGCTATATGATAATCTGTCAGTTTATACAGCTGAAATGATGGCAGTAATAATAGGCCTGCAGTGGGCTGAGGAGGTTCTCCCGGACAGAGTGGTATTCTGCGTAGATTCTGTCTCTGTTCTCTTTAGTATTAAAAGCTTAGAATCTGTTAGACCAGATCTAGTTCTGGAAACTCTCCAGAGCATATACAAATTACATAGAATAGGAAAGGACATAGTTTTCTGCTGGGTACCGGCCCATGTTGGAGTCCGAGGAAATGAGGCTGCAGATAAAATAGCCAAACGTTCAATAATGTTGGAACATATTATAAATGTCCCGTTTGGAAAAGGGGAAGGAAAAGCTGTAGTTAAAAAAGAAATGATAAAGAAGTGGCAGGAGAGATGGGATGGAGCCAATAAAGGCCGAACATATTACAGTGTACAAAAATCCATAAATGCAAGCAGTGTTAAGTCAGGAAACCGCGGAAATGAAGTCAAACTAACAAGGCTAAGGTTAAATCATACAGGACTCAAAAGAATAATGTTCATGTTGGGGAAGGTCCAATCAAATCAATGCTGTGAATGTAAGGTAGTGGAGGATACTGAGCATGTACTCATGTATTGCAGTAGGTTTATTGAAAAGAGGGAGCAGCTGAAGCTGAGGATATTAGCTGCAGGGAGAGAATGGAGTCTGGAGGGAGTATTAGGAACTACAGGAAAAGGGGTAGACAGTGTTCAGAAGGCTATTGTGCAATTTTTAAGAGATACATGGTTGTACAATAGAATCTAGATATGTTAGAATTGATGATACCTTTTATTTCTTCTTCCCTATTCTCCTCTATCTCTTAAAATATCGGCTAAATGAACCTGTTAAGTTGGTTAGCTCAATTTCCTCAATTCAAGTCAATACATAGACCCTGACATGTTTGCATACTCCGGTACAGTAGGTGGCGGTATGCACCCTCTAAGTTAAATATTGTACTTCGCCAATAGATCAAAAGAAGAAGAAGCAGCGGCGTCAGGTCAGCTAGTCATGGGATAGACACGGACCTTCGTCAGGTCAGTGAGCTCTGTGGCTAGGTCGTGGCACTAATCACACCCCATACACGCTTCGGAAAAAATAACCAAATTTCTAACGTCACTCCGCTACGCCGCCGCGAGCACAGTGATGAGCTAGGCCGTGTGACTGCCTACTTGTCGCCGCCGCTGCGTGACGTCTCCATTGACTCCCGTGATAATCAAACTGTTTTTTTCAACACACAGGAGGCGTACGTCAGACGGGTTAGTTATCCACTCATTGAGCTCTGTTAGCTAGGCCGTGGCACTAATCACACCCCATAGTTAGCTAGGCCGTGGCACTAATCACACCCCATAGCGAAATTCCACCTTGATTACATCGGGTTCCCGTCCTCTTGGTCTCGTCCTCTCCGCGTCTCAGGCACAGGCTTGCAGTGTAATTCATCTACCAGAAGCGCGCTCACTCTCTCCGATATGATCTCGCCGTCAAGAAACGGGAGAGCTGTAATTATAACTGATTCCTCCTCGTGGAATTTGACAGCCGTGCGTCTAGCTTCTTCAATGTTATCTTCTACTCGGTTGTTTCTGGCAGAAAGCTGACTTACTTCTAAATCCAAATTGGCCTTGATTTGTCTGGCAGTATTCACAACCTCACCTTTCAGCTCCTCCCTCTGATCGGCAATTAGTTTTTCAAGCTGTTCCACTTTGCTGTCCAAACTTGCTTCAAGGGAAGCCCGCACCCCGTCAATATGGGATTTCAGGGATTTAAAGTCTTCGGCATTCTGATACTCCATCGACTTGAAATCTTCTCGTTGTAATCGGAGTTCTGCCGTAATAGCGTTCAAATCACAACTTACCTCTTCCTTCTCCTTCCTCTTGTCGTCTTTCTTTTGCCGCGCAGAGCGGGTAATAACTTCTTCAACTCCTTCATTTGGCATAATAGCGTGAAATATCAATGAATTACCTCAGTATTTAGCTTGTTGTTTAAAACCTTTCTGTAATAATTTTCTCAAATATACTGACTGATCATATCTTTTCCGCCACATTATTGTGGGGCCTCGTGCCTGTTTCAGGATCATGTGCTTTTTTCGGGGACTCTGAGGATGAACCTTGACCCCTTCAAGATGAACTTGATTTGAGTGTTTGTTGTCTTTCTCGTGTGGACGCAGATATTTTGCAAAATGTGGGCGTGTAAGCAGATGGGCGGATTTTTTTTTTCGTTAACCAATTTGTGTGTTTGTGTGTGTGTGTATGTGGGGTGGGGGGGGGGGGGGGGGTGTTGGTTTAGAAAAGTATCTGTATTTGTATGGACAGGGCCTCTGTTAACCTGCTGGGTGATATGAGCCCAGCTCATCTCCTCTGAGACTTTAATGGCCATACCTGAGCCTTTTCTTTTTTATCCTGAATTAAGCTTATCCTTATTTAATATATTCAACACATTGAATTTTATTAGTGTATTGAATATACACTATATTCAATATACATTGAATGAACACATTTTCACTTCCATGTCCCAAGAGTCAGATTCCATGACCGGTGCCCAGAACGCAAGGACCCTTGCCCTCGTCTGCCACCCGATCTTCTCAGCACCCGTCCCCTACTCCTCTCCTCGCGGGTGGTGAGCCCACGTGGAGGCAGCTCCCCATCGCCTCTTCGGGCTGAGTCCGGCCGGATCCCGGGAAAGACCCGGCCACCAGGCGCTCACCTACGAGCTCCCCTCCCAGGCCTGGCTCCAGGAGGGGTCCCTCGTGTCCCTAATCCGGGCAAGGTTCTTATTTCCGTTGGGGCACTCGTCATAGGAGACTAGCAAATCGCTTTTCGTCTGACCCCTCACCAGGGACCAATTTGCCGTGGGAGACCCTACCAGGAGCTGAGCTCCAGACAACACGGCTCCCAAGATTCCAGGGGCACAGAAACTCCTCCACCATGATAAGGTTGTTATGGTTTTGGTTTTGTATTCATGTTTATGTTCATGTTCTTTGTTCATGATTTTGTCTTTTATTTATTCTTTTTTGTTATTGTATTTCTCAGATTTTAGTTCAGTCCATTTTCAGTTCCATTGCACTTGTATCCCCTGTCTTGTAATCTAGTTGGTTCAGTCCGTCTCCCCGGTCTGTGTGCTCACGTTTCGGGTGATTTCAATGATTTCTGGTGTTTCATATTATTCCTTCAATTCTCATTTACTTCCTTCGCCTTGCTGTTCTGATTACTAACAAGACTAACATTTGTAATTTGTATCACAGTCTACTAACCCAACTAATCCATGTATATATTACTAACTCACTAACGAGCACTCTAGTTAAATCTGTAAAGTTGCACCGCTACTAATTAGTACTAATTCCCTCTCAGCAATCGCCCTGTTCTAGTCTCCCCCTCTTGCTCAGTTTTACCTATCTCCCTCTGCACTTCTGCGAGATCTCTCGCACGTGCCTAATTGCTTTCCTGCACTCATTGTCTGTGCACTTAGAACTCCTTGACCGGAGCTGTTTAAATGTCATAGGCTGTTCGCGTGATTCCCGTCCGTGTCTTGGCTTTCGCCAATGTTCGTGGTTAGGATTTCCCTCATGTGTTCCTCCCTTTGTAATTAGTCTGATCCAGCTCACCTGTTCCCTGCATAGCATGTGACTTCCCTCCCGTCTATTTAAGAGTCCTCTCTGCTGTTCTGACTTTGTCAGAACGTTGATCAATATTTCTTTGTGCAGAGCCTTTCGTATGCCATAGAGTATTGTTTTCCTTCGACTGTTTCGTCCGACCAAGATTCTTGCCATTGCTCTTTTTTGTATTGTTTTGTCTTTCTGGATTTCGACCTATTTTTGCATGACCACGATTCCTGTGTTTGGATGCCCTGTGTATGACCCTCTGCCTTGTTTATCGACTATGACTTTTTGCCTACCGTCTATGTACCTTTGCTCATCTGTTTTACTGGTTCTGACCCCGGCCTGTCTAGTCGACTCTGTTTTTGGATTTCATTTTGTGGCTTGGCAATTCTTGTGTTTTTTGGTACTGACCCGGAACTCCTTAAAGGCATACGTTTTTTGGATTTCCCTCTCTTGCGTGTGGTTCCTGAATGCACTGTCACAAAGGTAGCGATTCACAGAGGAGAAGAAGTGAAGATGGAGCTGAGCATAAAAGCGAAGCTCTCTATTTTCTGGTTGATTTACGTTCCAACCCTCACCTATGGTCACGAGCTTTTGGTAGTGACCGAAAGAATAAGATCGCGGTACAAGCGGCCGAAATGAGCTTTCTCTGCAGGGTGGCTGGGCTGACCCTGAGAGAGAGAGAGGGTGAGGAGTTCGGACATCCGGGAGCGGCTCAGAGTAGAACCGCTGCTCCTCCGCGTCAAGAGGAGTCAGTTGAGGTGGTTCAGACACCTTGTTCGGATGCCTCCTGGATGCCTCCCTTTAGAGGTTTTCCAGGCATGTCCCACTGGGAGGAGCCCCAAGGCAGACCCAGGACACGCTGGAGGGATTATATGTCCCGGCTGGCCTGGGAACGGAGTGGGATTCCCCAGGTAGAGTTGGAGGAAGTGGCTGGGGAGGGGGACACCTGGGTCTCTCTACTTAGTCTGTTTCCCCCGCGACCCGGCCCCGGATAAGCGGAAAACAATGGATGGATGGATGGACATTTTCACTTGAGAACCAGTGGTATGTTACTGCACCCAATTAATACCATCTGATTCTTCAGTTCAGGCATGTTATCATCACTGTAAACTTCACTGTAAGGCAAGAGAATTAACTCAATTTTATTTGTGCATTATTTTCCACAAATGGAGAGCAAACCTGATCAGCCGGTTTGTTCCTATATAAGGACACAGGGTGTGTTCTCTCAGATGTTCAGTAAAAATAAAGGTGAAACTATCAGACTGAGAGACTGAGTCTGTGAAATGGCTGCTAAAGCTTTGATTCCTGAGGATGAGATCACTTGCTCTGTATGTTGTGATATTTTCAAAGAGCCTTTAGTCCTGAAATGCAGCCACAGCTTCTGTAAAGTGTGTCTGAAGAGGTGCTGGGAAGAGAAGAGCTCTCGAGAGTGTCCCCTCTGCAGGAGAAAGTCCTCTATGGAGCAGCCTCCTCCTAACCTGGCTTTAAAAAACATTGTGGAATCTTACTTACAGCAGAAGACTGAGAGAGAAACTGCAGGAAAGAGTGAAGATCTCTGTGGTCTTCATGGGGAGAAACTTGTGTTATTCTGTGAACAGGATAAAGAGCCTCTCTGTCTCATCTGTCTGACTTCAAAAAAACACAGAAACCACCCGGTGTGTCCAGTGGTAGAGGCCGCACAGGATCTCAAGGTATTCTGTTGAAGTCTATTTCATATTCTCCTGCCAGAGTCTCAAATCTGTCAAAAAGGTCTTTGTGTCACAAATGTAGGTCTCACACAGGCTGCTGTTGTATGAAGTGCTATAAATACATTCAGTGTATGAGGCCGTGTAGCATGGAGGAATGACATGAATAAACTAGGAAGTACAGAAATGCTCTGTGAGCGTATAACTGATCAGTGGGGAGAAGAGTTATACAGTGAATATTCTCTCAAAATGGATGTGTTCATGTTGAGCACAACGTTTTTATTAGAACTGTGTTTGGTTATTTTCAACACATCCTGGTGCAGAGTTACTTTTTTTTGTCATAATTGTAAAATGTAATGTGTTACAAAAGGAAACGTGTACACTATGATAAATTTTAAGCTCATTAAACTTAATTCACCTTGAAGATAAGCTTTGTTTCAACTCACAATTAGTAAAAACAATGGATAACTAAGTTTAATGTTTGAAAACATTCAACCTTGTGTTAAATCTCTAAAACTTGTCATGACAAGTGCATTTAAAGTAAAGAAAGAAGTTAACAGGGTTTGTCATTTTCATTGTGTAATGCAGACTGCTGACTCGTAAAATACAATAAAATAGCTGTTTAGTAACACTACATGCTGAAGTTATAATGCGTTATAATGCACTGTAAGTCCACGGCAGTCAGCTATTATTGTGACAGTGTCACTTCATGTAAAGAGCTGCAGTTCCTAAATGGGTCATATGATGTACATCTTAGAGCCAAAAATTAAAGCTGAGTGTCTTACAGCATTTTCCGTGTTTCTAAATGTAATATGCTTGAGCACAGAGCCAAGAACAGAAAATGTATCACTTCTCTGGTCATCTTGGACTCTACTATGTATTTATTCAATCTCTTTCACATTTACATATTAACCCATTTAAACCGGGACAGCATGTGCGCGCATTTTAAGAACGTGTCGTTGCCAACACAGATATGCGCGTAATTTTGAAAGTACCGTAATTACTGTAGGTTTTGCGCAATAGAAAAAAAATTCCAACTGTTCCTGAAAGCTGAGAAGCTGTGCTTCAGCCCAAATACAGGTTACTATGGTAAACATGGCAGCATGATTCTTTGCTGGGATTTTTGCATTAGGCCTTAAAGGGTTAAAACATTACACTGAACTTCACTTGATTGCAGCAGAGGGAGATTCTGTACCATTTATGTTATTCAATAATATTTGGTTCATGTCACTGCAGGAACAACTCAAGCCTTCATTAAATCTTATAAAAGAAAAACTGAAGAGGTTCACTGAGGTTGGCAAAGAATGTTTGAAAACAGCAGAACACATCTGGGTGAGTAAAGTGATTAGGAATTATTTTTAGCAGGAGAAAAATACAAAGACATTAAGTTTGGTTCATGCTGTCTGACATGGATAATGACCACTGGGCCTACTGCACATAAATAACAGAAGAAGTGTGTTTGAATCACAGAGCCAAGCCCAGCACACAGAGAGGCAGATAAAGGGCGAGTTTGAGAAGCTTCATCAGTTCCTGCGAGAGGAAGAGGAGGCCAGACTCGCTGTGCTGAAGGAGGAAGAGAGGATGAAGAGTCAGATAATGGAGGAGAAGATGGAACACATCACAAGAGACGTCTCCATCCTTACAGACAAAATCACAGCTATAGAGAAGAGCATGGAGACTGAAGATACCTCCTTTTTAAAGGTAGGAGCTTCATTTACTGACAGTGTTGTGAGTTTATACTGATTACTGCAGTAATACTGAGATGCTCAGTTTGTTACTGTGATGCAGAGGATCGGAGGTGATTTTCAGCATCAGGACAGTGGAGCAGAACCTCACTAGCAGAATGAGGAAGATGAGAATAAACTGCAAATGACCAACATCTCACAGTGCTTTACAGTGCTGTGAAAAAGTATTTGCCCCTTTCCTGATTTCTTTCTTTTTTTTTTTTGCATATTTGTCACACTTAAATATTTTAGATCATCAAATAAATGTTAATATTAGACAAAGATCACCCAAGTAAATACAAAATACAGTTTTTTCAAAAATGATGATTTAATTTATTGAAGGAAAGCGTTGTCCAAACCTACCTGGCCCTATGTTTAAAAGTAATTGCCCCCTAAACCTAATAACTGGTTGTGCCGCCTTCGGCGACAACAACTGCAATCACAATGTTTGCGATAACTGGCAATGAGTCTTTCACATCACTGTGGAGGAATTTTGACCCACTCTTCTGAGCAGAATTGTTTTAATTCAGCCACATTGGAGGGTTTTCGAGCATGAACGGCCTGTTTAAGGTCATGCCACAGCATCTCAATCGGATTTAAGTCCAGACTTTGACGAGGCCTCTCCAAAACCTTCATTTATTTTTTTTTTTTTTTTAAGCCATTCAGAGGTGGACTTGCTTGCGTGGTTCAGATCATTGTCCTGCTGCATAACCCAGGTACGCTTGAGCTTGAAGTCACGAACTGATGGTCAGATATTCTCCTTCAAAATTTTCTGGTAGAGAGCAGAATTCATAGTTCCATCAATTACGACAAGTCGTCCAGGTCCTGAAGCAGCAAAGCAGCCCCAGACCATCACACTACCAGCACCATGTTTGACTGCTGGTATGATGTTCTTTTTATGAAATGCTGTGTTAGTTTTACGCCAGATGTAATGGGGCGCACACGTTTCGAAAAGTTCAACTTTTGTCTCGTCAATCCACAGAATATGTTTTTTTTTTTTGGCAAATGTGAGACGAGCCTTTGAGTTCTTTTTTGTCAGCAGTGGTTTTCGCCTTGGAACTCTCCCATTGATGCCATTTTTGCCCAGTCTCTTTCCTATTGTTGAATCATGAACACTGACTTTAACTGAGGCAAGTGAGACCTGCAGTTCTTTAGATATTGTTCTGGGTTCTTTTGTGACCTTTTGTTCTTTTGTGTGTTCTTTTCGAGTAATTTTGGTAGGCCAGCCACTCCTGGGAAGGTTCACCACTGTTCCAAGATTTCTCCATTTGTGTATAATGGCTCTAACCGTGGTTCGCTGGAGTCCCAAAGACTAAGAAATGGCTTTGTATCCCTTTCCAGACGGGTAGATACCAATGACTTTGCTTCTCATCTGTTCTTGAATTTCTTTAGATCGCGGCATGATGCGTTGCTTTTTGAGATCTTTTAGCCGACTTCATTTTGTCAGGCAGGTTCTCTCTAAGTGATTTCTCGATTCAGCAGGTCTGGCAGTAATCAGCCCTGGGTGTGGCTAGTGAAATTGAACTCAAAAAATGTGGTTGATCACAGATCATTAATGATTTAACAATTCATTTCCCATAGGGCCAGGTAGGATTGCATAGTTTTTTTCCCTCAGTTAATGAAATCATCATTTAAAAACTTAATTTTGTATTTGCTTGGGCTACCTTTGTCTAATATTAAAATTTATTTGATCAGAAACATTGAGGTGTGCCAAATATGCAAAAAAAAAAAAAAAAGAGAGAGAAATCAGCGAGGGGGGAAATACTTTTTCACGGCACTGTATATATTAAATAACTTAAACCCTTCCGTTTTCTAAGCAGTGATGTAAGACTCTGAGTTTCCATTAGGGCAATTATTTTATTTTATTTATGTATTCATTTATTTTAATGATTTGGTCTTTAACATAGCTTCTGTGCCTATCAGTGGGCATCTGCTTCCTGCTTGTCAACAAATCGCTATACCCTGGCATAAGATGAAACTTTTCCCTCTAGTACTACCGTACATGTGCAATTCACAAAATGTTCCATTTTTTACCACATCTGTGTTTGACCAATCAGTAATCAATAATTGCTATGGTGCTATACACTACATTCAAGTGACTAAGTTCAACAGTCCGATGAAATTTCTGCTAATGCTGTAGATTAGCAGTCAGATGCTTCACAAATTTGTCTTTTCATCATTCTGTCCTCTATAATTCCAAAGACAAAGAACACTACCTATCGGACACTGGTTATTACATTTTGAAGTCCGTGTGTAACAGTTTCTTATTTTAGCCACTAGAGGTCACTAGGCCTTTAGTTCAAAAATATTGTATTCTCATGGTCAACTTTCTTCTGTAATTGTGTTGTTATGTTAAACCCACAAAAATTACAGATCTTTACACAGGCCTGTCAAATGCAGCTGCTGTATTCAAACCTGTGAATCTTCAGTCCCATTTTAAATTTGATTTGAGGTCCCAAGGTTTCCAACAACCCCAAATACGTCCTGCGGAATTTGAGGGGAAATATGCATTAAATGATGCACAAGATTTAGGTATTTTCCATTTGATGTGATGCTGTGGCCATGAATACAGTTGCAAGAAAAAGTATGTGAACCCTTTGGAATTACCAGGATTTCTGCATAAATTGGTCATAAAATGTGATCTGATCTTCATCTAAGTCACAACAATAGACAAACACAGTCTTCTTAAATTAATACCTCACAAACAATGATATGTTTTCATGTTTTTATGGAACACATGTAAACATTCACAGTGCAGAGTGGAAAAAGTATGTGAACCTTTGGATTTAATAACTGGTTGACCCCCCTTTTGCAGCAATAACCTCAACCGAACGTTTCCTGTAGTTGCAGATCAGACCTGCACTACGGTCTGGAGGAATTTTGGACCATTCCTCTTCACAAAACTGTTTCAGTTCAGCAATATTCTTGGGATGTCCGGTGTGAATTGCTCTCTTGAGGTCATGCCACAGCATCTCAATCGGGTTGAGGTCAGGACTCTGACTGGGCCGCTCCAGAAGGCGTATTTTCTTCTGTTGAAGCCATTCTGTTGTTGATTTACTTCTGTGCTTTGGGTCATGTCCTGTTGCATCACCCATCCTCTGTTGAGCTTCAATTGGTGGACAGATGGTCTTAAGTTCTCCTGCAGAATGTCTTCATAAACTTGGGAATTCATTTTTCCGTTGATGATAGCAATCCATCCAGGCCCTGAGGTAGCAAAGCAGCCCCAAACCATGATGCCCCCTCCACCATACTTCACAGCTGGGATGAGGTTTTGATGGTGATGTGCTGTGCCTTTTTTCTCCACAAATAGCATTGTGAGTTCCTTCCAAACAACTCAACTTTGGTTTCATCTGTCCACAGAATATTTTGCCAGTAGTGCTATGGAACATCCAGGTGCTCTTTTGCAAACTTCAAACGTGCAGCAATGTTTTTTTTTTTTTTTGGACAGCAGTGGCTTCCTCCGTGGTGTCCTCCCATGAACTCCATTCTTGTTTAATGTTTTACTTATCGTAGATTTGTCTGCAGAGATGTTAGCATGTGCCAGAGATTTCTGTAAGGCTTTAGCTGACGCTCTAGGATTCTTCACCTCATTGAGCATTCTGCGCTGTGCTCTTGCAGTCATCTTTACAGGACGGCCACACCTAGGGAGAGTAGCAACAGTGCTGAACTGTCCCCATTTATAGACAATCTGTCTTACCGTGGACTGATGAACATCAAGGCTTTTAGAGATACTTTTGTAACCCTTTCCAGCTTCATGCAAGTCAACAATTCTTATTCGAAGGACTTCTGAGAGCTCTTTTGTGCGAGGCATGGTTCACATCAGGCAATGCTTCTTGAGAATAGCAAACTCAAAACTGGTTTGTGTTTTTTAATGGACAGGGCAGCTTTAACCAACACCTCCAATTTCGTTTAGCTCTCTGAGAATTCATTAGCCTAGGGGTTCACATACTTCTTCCACTCTGCACTACGAATGTTTACATGTTGTGTTCAATAAAAACATGAAAACATATAATTGTTTGTGAGGTATTAGTTTAAGAAGATGTGTTTGTCTATTGTTGTGACTTAGATGAAGATCAGATCACATTTTATGACCAATTTATGCAGAAATGCAGGTAATTACAAAGGGTTCACATACTTTTTCTTGCAACTCTATATGGCATCCTGGGTTTGAATATTTCTCTCAATATAAGTGTGATGTAGCTTCAGTGAAGTGCTGCAGCCCGCAGGTACGGAACATGTATGCAAAATTATCTAAAAAATGTTTTTCTGAAGTTAAACATATAAAGTAGAACTTAGGTGAAAAATTCAGAGTTTAGGGGGTAGATCATTAAATGTAGGTGTCATGGTTTTTGGAGGCTGGCAAGCTTTCTTTCTTTCTGTCGTCCGGGACGATATCGAATTCTTTGGCCAGCTGGCATTAATTGTGGGCAGCGCCCGAACTCTATTTAAACCCAAGTTCCGCCTCACCGCCTTTGCTAGAGTGTCAGTGTAACTTTGCACTTTAGCCGGTAAGGTCTCTAGCTAGAGAATTGTTTGAGGAATTAGTTGCAAAGAGGAAAGTGCTAGTTAGCAAGGGAATCTTTCTCTCGTTATTTCTCTCTTTCTATGCACCGTCTGGTGCCTTATCTCGTTATCTCGGTAGCTGAGATTTTCCCTTTATTTTGTTTCAGTCCGGCTCGCTTTGCTTCCTTTTGTACCCGGCCTAGATCTTTGTACGTTGGAAGCGCGAGTCTCTCTCTCTCCCTTTTTGTCGGTTTGTCTCTCTTACTTTGCTGGACTTCCTTTCGTTTCGGCCGCTGCTTTTGGCGTCTCGAAACTCCAGCCATCACAGTAGGACTCTGTATGTCAGTAGCTCTCCTTCTCTGTAGACTTCACTGTTTAAATTTTTACTGTTGAGTCATTTTTATGCTCTGAGAGTGTTAAGGTCATTCACCCCTCCCTGCTGTAAGTCTGCTTATTGAAGTACCTCTTTTTCTCCTCAGCTGGTCACTCTTAGGGCCTGATTTACTAAGATCCCAAATAAAGAGCGCTAAATTGCTTGCGCATGCTTATAGATTGTGCGTTTTGTTGTTTTGCGTATTGCAGGTGATCTACTTAGAATGCCTGCGCAAATGACAACAGGCGCAAAAGTGGTCGAGACCACCCTATTTAAATGAGGATTTTGCGTGTGTCAATGGTTTTCACCATGGAGAGTGTGAGAGAGGAGACTGAATGTAAGCGCAAAATTAAATTTGAAGCCATGGAATTTGAGGTGTTTTTGCAAGAGTCAAATAAACATATTTTGGAGTTACAGCAAAGAAGTCTTAACATAACCAGGAGAAATGCAATATGGGAGGCTATCTGTGACAAGGTCAATGCTGTGGGGAAGACAAGAAGAACACCGGATGAAATTAAGAAAAGATGGCAAGACATAAGAAGAAGAACAAAGGAAAAAATCGCTTATAATAAAACCTCGGCAAATAAAACAGTTGGGGCACCGGCGGAGGAGAACCACAAACTGCAGACCGAGGTAGGCCCATACAAGTACAAACACGCATTTCTCTTGTTGGATAGCCTATTTAATTTATTCAGATATGTACCAAATAAAAAATGAATGCGCGTCATGTGTGAACGTTTAGTTGAACATGCACTGAAAAACCGTAATTTCAAGATTTACAAAAAATATTTCTTGCTTATGCATTTCCCTAAGGATTTTATTTTCCAGGAGGGGTGCAGAATAGGGATTAATATTTTTTCCCGAAAATGAGACATTTTCTATCCCAGGAAATTTACTCGTTTTTCAGCGAATTTTGGGACCTGCCCACCCCATGCAGATTTGGTCCCCCTCAATGTCAAACTGCTTCCTACGCGCCTGATTGAAGGCAAATACGCTAAATTGATTGCGCTTGCTATTTTGCCCGTTTGACAGACGCAATCCTCAGTGCGCAGGTTAGTAGATCATCTTCAACATGTGTTTGTGCATGCTGTCAAGTTTGCGCACGTTTTTACACACGCAAACCTTTAGTAAATCAGGCCCTTAGTGTTTCATTCTCACCTCACAAGTCCCAGTCTCCAGCTTTTCATCATCATTCTCTTGTTCCCTCTGTTTCATGCCTCTTGTATGTTATTTATCCTCTCCCATATTTTCCATTTCTGAGTAAAATTAGTTTTATTTCTCATTTGTGTCTCCAGTACTTTTCTCTGGGAGTGAATCCTGAGTCTGAGCCTCATGTCTCACTGAGATCTCTGAGATATGGCAGCCTAACTAATGATCAACAGGGTTTGTCTCAAGCGGCAATCTGCGGGGCTGAAAAGTGAAGCGAATACGGAAGTGCCAAAAGCTGCATTTCCTCGAGTGGCCACTTGAGGCTGACTGCAGAAACGAGTCAATCCCCATTGACCCCAATGTTAAGAAGCCCAATTTTACAACAAAAATAAACATGTTTACAGCCTGGTTCAAAATACGGTTTTGTTCTCTATTGCTAACTTTACCTTCCGTGAAAACTGTGGGGGGAGTGAATTTTTTTGTAACTCTACTATTTACATTATATAAAGGCTTAAATTTCTTCATAATTAAGGGCGTGGCCGCTTTGAGGGACAGAACCTTGAATTACACAGTCTCTGGGCAGGAGTGGTCTCATCCGGTTATGTCGTAGTTAGGCTAGAGCACAGGCCTACACGGCCCCGGGCTTTAGAATAGGAACGCCAAACCCTGCCGCTAACCACAGGCCTAGCCTGGCTGTCTGAGGGAGGGGGGTTACTACAGCTCAGCTAGCCTAGCCGCTAATCCTTGGCCTTTTCTTGTCGCCTCTGGGCCGTTATCCTACCTAGGCTCACTCGAGTCACGGAACTTGATCCATTGGCCACATTTCTGACTGGAGATTTTTATCGAAATATCAGGATGATAATGTCTTGCTGTGTGGTTAGGGGTCTGTAGTCTATTTTCTAAGATGATGAAATTCTAATATTATTTCATATAACATATGTCAACACAACACGTTAGTTCGTTCTCTAGCCAACTAGACAGAGAATGAATACAGTAACCCCCCCCCGATTAGTTTTTGCCCAAGATGTCCAGCCGTGCCAGTGGGATTGTACGCCTGCCACAGTTAACGTTATTATACAGGCATGCAGCGAAGTAATAGCGAAACAGAAAAGTGTTTGAATTTAGGGTTAACATATTTTTGAACAAAAGCTGTCAGTCAGGGGTTGGAAAACTGTCACGGCTTCCCTAACAGGTTGGCATCGTAACTGGCTGGTCAGCTACAACGTTAGAACCACGATAGCACGCTACCAAATGACGGGCGCCTTAGCTGATTCCCCAGAGTATTTGGAGGGCTTGACCGGAGATTGCCGTGGTTATACACTCAGTAGATTCACACAGCAGTATCTTATAGAACTGCATTTGCCACCAATGGATTCGTTCAATTTTCAGTGCGATTACTGAAAGGTATTGTAAGCTAGCTAGCTATATAGCTAATTTAACATATCCCACGTTATCTAGCAAGCTAGCTAGCTGTTGCTAAAAGTGTTTCTACATGAAGTCCATCATCCACAAACTAGCTAACCACATTAACGTAACTAATAAGCCATACGGCAACGAAAAAGTGCTACTAACCAGCCACATTCGGCTATATTAGCTGTCGCTAGGAGTAAAGGCTTTTTCCCCGAAAGTAACATCAATTTTACGACGCAATAAAAAAAAAAGTTGCGCGTCGCAGTGGTATCGTTAGCGAATATAAAGGACAGAGATAAGCTGCGCAGCTGATGAATTAACCATGGAGCCTTTGAGCCAGATCCCCAGCTGTGTTAGTATTGATGAGCCCACGTATGCTGCCTACAGTAACCAATTAATTCAGCATACAACGAAGTCAAAATGTAGGGTGATAATACTTGTGATCAAAATGTGCAAGAGTGTGGTAGGAAAATACAGGTCCGTCAGGTTTGTCAATAAGGTTACGTAGTGCAATGTTATCGTTTGACTGGCCATACTACCGGTCATGGGATCGGGCTAATGTGCGTACAAGAGCTAAGACGAGCACCCGCTCGCACTCTGGGGGGATACTGATACTCAATAAGCCAACCGCGCGGTGTACAGCGTTCGTCGCGCTACTGCCTCACGGATACTAACAACGTTCGTCCCGCGACCGCTTCACGAATATAAACAGCGTTTGACCGGCCACCGCAAGCTACTCGGCAGGATCCATTGCTTTACTGGGACAGATATGACCCCGCATCTCGGCCTTAGCGACCCAGGTAGCATCGAGCTGAGTTGGGTTTTTAGTCAAGTGTGGAAGCCGATGCTAGCTTGGTAGCTGCGAGCTTAGATGGCGTGTTTCAGCAAACAAGATCCATTCGGCCCGCCCACTGGGCTTGCGTCAGCTCCAGCAACGGCCTGCCTTTTTGCCCATTTTTGGATTATCCGGGAGGTAGGCGGAGTCAAGCAAGTGCCAAGATGGCGACCAAATTTGCTTCAAAATGGGTATTCAGAGACCTATAGGGCATTTCAGAAAGTTTGTAAAGAATACGCGCCAAGATACTTCCGGGTGACAGAACGCGAGCAGCTTCCCACTGACCTGAAGAGATCCAGCCGGGAAAGTCTGTCTTAAATTAATAAGTTCGGGGTTTATGACTTGATATTTTGTAAAACGAGACGAGAAATGTTGACTGTTAAATCTGAAAACATAGGTTTTGTAACCAGAAAATACATTTGTGGTGATATACGATGTATCTACCAGCCACCCACCTGCGTTAGTAATCAACTACTGACGAAGTACTGTTATGATCCGACAGCAAAGCCCCTGGTGACAGCATTCTCTGGTGACAGTCAGCGACAACAGCATCCGCCGAGGAAAAAGCACATAACTGTTTATTTTTAACAATATTTAACAATATTAAAATGGTGGTGAGAAAAGTGAACAAATAAATTCTCACGCTGAACTGTTAAGTAGACAAGAACGCAACTGTCTCAAACTGCAGATTCAGCTTACTGTGTCCTCGCGTTCTTGGAAGTTTCTACTCCCGTTCTCAACTTCTCAAGTTTGAACTCACAAATATGGGAGTCCGTGAGAAATGGCAGTGCTTATGATAGCTAGCGTTTGTCCAGCTGTAAAGAAACACCCACAACTAGGCTACACAGCTGATGGCTTCGAACTAGCTGTCACCGTATTGAATTGGCTCCATCAATATGCTTTCCAACTGACACAGTACAAGATAAAGTTAAATGTGTCAATGTAATGGCAAAAGTAACAGCTGTAACACACTGAAAGCTTGCCGTCTTTTTTTAATGTAGTGCAAGCAAACTAATTTTTGACTAACGTTTCGCTAAGAACTCTTCGGCTTTTGCCACCCGGAAGAACGTCTATTACTGCTGAGACGTCATGGTAAATTGTCGTATGACTGAGGCTACATCCATGTTTTATACAGTCAATGGTCTGTCTGTATACACAACAGAGTGCAGGCTGGGCTGTTCACTGCTTCAGTAACTGAGGAAACACACTTCTGTGGGAGCACCTGCTTTCAGTACACTTTATACACTGCAAACAATAAATTTGTCTTAATTTGTGTTGTAGCCTTTTTCCTGTGGAACAAAAAACATTGCCTTGTTTTAAAGGGGACCTATTTTGCTACATTTCCAAGGTTATATTTTGATCTTGGACTCCCCTAGAGTACTCCTGATCGTTCAAAGTCCAAAACAGGGTCCTTATTTAGCTCATACTGCCATCCTCAAAAAATCCCATTTGTAGTCCATTGTAGTCTCTGCCTGAAACGCCTCATTGGGGTGGCTCTTCCGCTATGGCCCCCACTCCCCGTGTACCCACTTTTGTCTGACTGGCCAGCTCTGTGGAGGGCGGAGTTCGGCGGGACGAGGCTGCAGAACGCAGTTTTCCGGGTCCGGCTCCCCAGAGTGAAATGTGAGACACGTCTGCAATCTGATAAGGAAGCGGCGGGCAAATTCCGCAATCTAACGTTATACTTGAATATAGATCTAATGAAATGAACTTGTTCTAACAAACGAAGCGGCGAAAGTGGAGGACGCAGTGCGAAAATCTGGCAGCTCAAGCTCAAATTTGCTATCGGCTACAGTTTGCTACGGCGACAGTGGTGAGTACAGCGGTTTTTCTACTCTGTAGCAAGGATGCAGGGAAAGCTAGAATCCACCCCATATAGACAAATTTGTAGAACGGGTCGACATACCCACGTGTAGACCGGACACCGTAGAAAAACATAGACAATGAGGGGCAGCTAAAAGTGGACCAACAGCTTATGAATGGCTTCGGTGTGTATTATAAGGACCTGCTGGCTTGTGTGCATAACTGTGGTGTCGTTAGCGTGGAGAAATAAACAGCTTCTGCGCTGGTATATGACGGAGGGGCGATAGCTCCAGGCTAAACGGCCTTTTCGGAAATGCCCTTGGTAATGGTTTACTTATTGCGTCGGAATGACCAGCGTTTCCTCGCGGAGAATGGGCGCATAATGGATAGTGCACGAGAGCTAGCTAGAGCTCCGGTCATGTTATGAGCATAATACAGGTTTTACAGACCCTAAGTTCCGTTTGCGTGAACCGTTGCTTATGTGGAGCTAGCGAATCGATCACTTTTACGGAAAGAATTTAATATTCAGTCGCCGATTTAATATTCAATCGACAGCAATGCAGAGGAATCGTTTGTGATACCAGACACGTTATAGCCTGTGCAGTGGCGTTTTTAAGTGTAAAAACTTGGTGGTGCAAGAATGTATTTCAGGCCTGGCGTGGCGGCACAGTAAACGAGGGGTATTGGGTGATTTCTATACAACAATTTGTGATAAATTAGTTTGTCTGCTGCCGTTTTACCTCACAAGCTTTTAGTTAAAAGTCAACATTATCGCACACACGCACACACACGGAGGAGACGAGGGAGAGAGAGCGCACGTGAGTGAGTGAGAGTTCGCCATTACGGAGATCAACGTTTGTTTAAAAGCCATCTGCCACCATTGCTCCACAACGCTCAGAGCCTACAAGGCCATAAACAAAGTAGAGCGCTCAACACCACTAAGTGCCACAGCAAACCGCACGCACAGACAACTTATTAGGATCGATCCACTCTATGACAGCATTATGACAACAACCTTATCCTGCATATGTGTGACACACTAGCCTCGATCCAGCATTATTATACATTAGTATACCGTTGTCTTACTGTCATAATGTTGCAACATATTGAAATAGATATGAGAAATATCTATGAACTGCAACATATTTTTTCAGGTCTTTTCAATATCATTTAAAAATGATAGTAGATTCAGGCCTTTTTAAAATTACAAAAATGATAGAGAAATTGTGAAAAGAAAGAGCATTTCCTTGTTCCAACTGGTATAAAATACCTGGGCCAACAACAATCTTGTAAACTTAATACTAACGTTAGGATCTGACCTGGCAGCCTTAGTAACCAGCTTTGAAATGCAATCACATCCTCTTTGTCAGTCGTTCATAAGAAAAGATAGGATTGTAATAAAATTGGGCGGTGTGGAGAAATACCCGGATAACTATATATTATAATTATGATTTACAAAATTTGATATAAAGCCTCAGCTTCCATGACTAGGGCTAGTCTAGCCTAGCTACGCAAGCATTTCGCTGGTGGACAAATAGTTACAGTAGCTCTTAACATAATGTTACAATACACAAATACATCCAAAATCTATCGTTAAATCTTACCTGCGAAAGGTAATTCTGCAGGATCAGGTCTTGATATCTCGTTCAGCATCCATATGCAGCGCAAAAAATCTGGCATCTTTGGTGTAGATTTAAGTTTAAGCGCTCGACTGTTGTGAATACAAAGTTGTATTTTGGTAGTAAAACCGGCATTTTAGAGTATCAGGGCATCCTGGGTCATAGCTAAATGTGTTACGTCTATAACAAATCAAACCGCTTGGAAATCAGTCGAAAATTCAACGGGTAATGATTTGTAGAAATTGTTTGATAAGTCTAACCCTGTACTAACATGGTCGCCCGGTAGGCACGCCTCTCCACCACTCATGCGACGTCTACGTATATGTTTATGATGCCTGATGAAATGACGCGGTAGTGGGGCTTGGGGCTGTCAGCCCCACATGCCAACAAATTCGTGCTACCTCCACTAATACAGCCAACACTCTGAGCATGCGTACTTTTATTTTCACGCGTATCGTTAACATTGCATTGCGTAAGGGGGGCTAGCCCCATTCATGCGGACATGGATCAGGAGATCGGTCTGAAGCAGCAAAACAGAGACCAATAAACCTGAACTTAAATTCAAACACAAATTCCATGCAATTTAGGAAAATGCTAAATTTACAGATAATACATTTAATCAGAAAATACGATCATTTTTGAGAATTAATTATGTAATTTGCCTACGGTCCTTTCTGGTGACCCCAGGTGGGGCTGTGCCCCACCTGCTCCTAATGACCAGTCGCCACTGAGCCTGTGCTTTTCCCTATTGCTTTCACCGGTAGCATCAGAGAACTTGCCCAGACATTGGAGAAGTATCAGGCTGACCCCGGTCATGGATAAGTAAAGCGATCGTTTCACAAGCACCCAAAAACGCACCCCAAGCTTTGCAAAACCTACGTCTGGTCGAACTGCACCTCTCCGGTTAGCTTCAACTGTAGTGGCTACAATCAGGCAACGTTATGATGAAACTGTCACATTGATGCTTACCGAAGTAACACAAGGCTGAAAAGGCTCTGAAAAGGCTGTGAAAGGCTGTGTCAGCGATGTGAAGTCACTATTGTTGACAGTTGAAACGTTCTCAAAACACAACAGAGCCGCTCGCCTCTGCCATTCAGGAGCTTGGAACATGAACACGCTTTTCTTAAAGTGAAACGTCTGAGTAATTACGGCTCACTCAGCTGGGTAAGTCCATTTCTCATTTTAACACAATTTTACGGCCAAAAATACAGAACAGTATAATGTACATAAAAATCTGAACTTGATCTTCTAGAAATGGCCGTGTACAGCTTGTTGTGATTAATGCCCGGAAGCAACAATGACGACCATTGCCAGACAATGAATTTACACCATTAGTGCTAACTACAACAGGGTATCTGACAAGTTCCTTGGCCATGCATTACAAAACGAGCATTAACCCTCTATTAACCACCGTAGCATATCTGCTACATAAAGTGAAAGGGTTAACAGCCTGGACACCCCGCTGGTTTTGTTTCTTATTGCCAAAAAAACATTTGAGAATAACTTGAATGGTCTGTCACTTTAATTTTTCCATTCGCATTATTACCCAATGTAGCAGATCTGCTACATTTTGGAAAGGTGGGCCAAAGGGTCGAATTTTTTTTTTTTTGACTATTTTTCCAAATATTGGCCCATAATCAACATATTTGCCTAGGGAAATGATTTTTACACAGTTGGAAAGGTACTTGGTTAACAGAGGGTTAACAATGTCACATAGATCACCACTTTTAGCTAAACTTATCACGCGGTTATTCATTCATCGATGAATTTCAGCTCTGAGTACTAACCAGAGAAAAAATGTTATTACACGAACACAAACTCTGGTTTGATCAGACAGAATTAGCAAACTCACTAGCTCGCCAACCGAGAGTTGGCAAAGGTTGCTAACTCGCTCCAAAGAGGAAATATCGATCTCTCTACCGTTTGATTCATTCCAACCAGCATGATCTATGCAAGATAGCCTACAAAAACAATACATGAGCTTCCCTCAATTTTGCTTGGAAAGAAAATGTCCAATTCACATCCAACCGAGTTAGCACCAGCTCTACTCACCTGTATAGTAGAAACAAGGCGACCTGGGCGTCAGAGTTAAAACCATTCATCTCCTGGAATTCTTTCCAGCGTTGGTATGCTTTCCCTATGTTTATTCGGGACTTTGCATAGCTGCGATCGCGTTCGTTTTTCCTCGACCTGCACTCGTTCAAGCATCTCTTTCAGTTTAGCTTCCGCCATGCTTCAGCCTGCCGCATTGGTAGTGCCACTGCCAGTTCATTTTGTTGCTCAGTCCCACCCACTTGTCGTGCTCCAGCACGGAACTGGCACAGAAGACCCATCCCTGCCCTCCGATTCGTTGGAACACTTTTGTTGATGTTTGGGGGATGCGGGTAGGTGTACACGAGTTTGTGCATCTTTCTCAGTGCCCACCTGGCTGTAGGTGGCCTTCAGAGACCGGAGTTTTTCACCACCCACTCATGAGACGAGCTGCTAGCAGTTTGTGAGGAAAAAATCTCCTGTACGTGACAAATTATGTTTTGGCACAGAATCCCCGATACAACCTTTAAAGTACAGAGAATATATTCCAGCTTATTTTATATAGGATTTAAAGTAAATGTTCAAATAAAGATGCTGATCATTGACAAAAAGGGAAATTATTAAGATTATGCGCAATGTCAATAAATTCCAAGTCCATCCTGATTAAATAAATGAAAATTCCAGGTTTATAAATTACGTTATTTTCCACAAAATGTCTTTTTTTTTTTTTTTTTGTGCATACGTATTATTATCCCCCACCACGAAGTGGACCGGGGCATATTGGAATGGCGCTCGTCCGTCCGTCCGGGTTCAATGGGGACAAGTTTTCTCGGAAACTATTGCACCTACGTGAATGCAATTTTGTTTGTGGCCAGTACCGATGACCCTACTGAATGAGTTCGACAATTGATTCCGAGAAATTCATACAGAGTTATGTCCCTTGACTCTGTTCGTGGACTTAAGTGTATGGGTGTTGCAATGGGGACAAGTTCTCTCGGCAACTATTGCACCTACGTGGATGAAATTCTGTGGGTGACCAGTACTAATGATCCTATTGAATGAGTTCAACAGTTGATTCTGAGAAATTATTTTTACGGAGTTGTGGTCCTTGTTTCTGTTCGTCGACTTGGTGTATGGGATTTGCAATGGGGACAAGTTTTCTCAGAAACTATTGCACCTACGTGAATGAAATCTTGTATGTGGCCAGCACTGATGACCCTACTGAATGAGTTCGACAATTGATACCGAGAAATTCATTTTTACAGAGTTATGGCCCTTGACTCTGTTCGTGGACTTAAGTGTATGGATGTTGCAAAGGGGACAAGTTCTCTCGGCAACTATTGCACCTACGTGGATGAAATTCTGTGGGTGACCAGTACTAATCATCCTATTGAATGAGTACGACAGTTGATTCAGAGAAATTTATTTTTACGGAGTTATGGTCCTTGTTTCTGTTCATCGACTTGGTCTATGGGATTTGCAATGGGGACAAGTTTTCTCTGAAACTATTGCACCTACGTGAATGAAATCTTGTATGTGGCCAGCACTGATGACCCTACTGAATGAGTTCGACAATTGATACCGAGAAATTCATTTTTACAGAGTTATGGCCCTTGACTCTGTTCGTGGACTTAAGTGTATGGGTGTTGCAAAGGGGACAAGTTCTCTCGGCAACTATTGCACCTACGTGGATGAAATTCTGTGGGTGACCAGTACTAATCATCCTATTGAATGAGTACGACAGTTGATTCAGAGAAATTTATTTTTACGAAGTTATGGTCCTTGTTTCTGTTCGTCGACTTGGTGTATGGGATTTGCAATGGGGACAAGTTTTCTTGGCAACTATTGCACCTTCATGGGTGAAATTTTGTGTGTGGCTAGTACTAATGACCCTATTGTATGAGTTCGACAATTGATTCCGAGAAATTTTTTTTACGGAGTTATGGCCCGTGACTCTGAACTTACTGTATGGGTGTTTAATGGAGACAAGTTTTCTCCATTCCCCTGTGACCATTCTTACCGTGGCGGGGGATATTGGCAACAATGTTGCCTTGTTTAGGTAGGAAATCCACACAAATTTTTATAAATAAGGCCCCAAATATTCAACAATGCTTGATGGTATCAAGATGCAACTTAACAAATGTGCGACATAGAACATCTGTATTAATAGTCAGGTGAATTTTGCTTTTACCATGTAAGCAGGTGACATGCAGCCAACATGCATTCCACGAGGCGACATGACCACATGTAAGCTGAATCTTGATGGAAATGTGCAACAAACGTGTCGACGGTCACAAGTAAATTTTGCTTTCATCATGTAACCACATGTGACCTCGTCTAACCAACGTGTTCACATGTGAAATTTAAGGGAAATCTTCTCCCATTCCACATGAGGTTACATGTGCTCACGTTATTCACATGTGATCATGTGTATTTTGCCTGTAATATCATGTGTTTCACATGTGACTTTTTCATAAGGGATGTGCTGTTATGATCCGCTTCATTTTCAGTAGAATGGCTCCTATAATTCACAGTTACTGTGACCTGTTTTTAGCCCACTTGGCCGACAGGCCCAAGGGGCTTATGCTGTACTTAGGGTTATTAGCGGTGGTCTGTCGTGCGTGCGTGCATGCGTTACGTCATTTCAGCGCGATACACCTTTCAGTTTTCCAAGGATCCTTTTCATATTTTATATGCATGCATATGGGCCCAAGATCTAGTCCGTGTTCAATTTTGGGCATGTTGTCATTCTTGGTTTGGCCAACAGGTGGCTTTTTCTGCAAAATTTCAAACAGCTCTAGCTCCCTTATTCTATGAGCGAAGATGCTCAAATTTTTACTGTAGGGTGTTCTGCCATATGTTCATCATACATGTCATGGGTTTTTGATTTGACCTTATTTTGAAGGTTATATAGGTCAAAGGTCATAAAATGTGCCGATTTTATTTCAGTGCCATAGCGCCCTCTATGGAAGCCCATAGTGGGCAAAATTCAAATGAAAATGTAATCCCACTATTGCATTATAATTTTCCACTTATGAATTAGTTATTTGAGACGATATTAAATTGAAAATGCATTAATCCAATTATCACTTTCATTTTCACATACACATATGGGAAATCTATGACTATATTCAAATGATAATGAAAAGCTGTTTGACATTCATTTTCAAAGTCATGCTCCACAATACAGTGGACAATATTCAAATGCAATAAGGAAAACAGCACCCCCAGCCTATTGCATTTACATTTACATGTCAACACGCTCTTTTAGGGTCAACATGAAGATGAAGATGCTGTTTTCTAATCACTTGGAAATAATGATGATAAAATAATGATGACGACATTTGACATTTCATTTTCAAAGACTTATCCTGCAATACATGGGACAATATTCAAATGCAGTAAGGGAAACAGCGCCTCCCAGTCCATTGCATTTTCAAATACATGTCACCACACTCTTTTTTGGGACAATGAAAATTAAAATGCAATCTGTTAGCGTCTTATCAAGGCGGGTCTTCCGCTAGGACGTCACTCATTAGGGGCGCGAACGGAAACCATGTTCCTTATTTGCATACCAACCAATCATTTTCTGGGTAGCGCTTGTACGCACGAAGGCTTACTGATAATGTCATGATGGCTAGACTGATATGTATTGTGTGCTATCGCGCATTAGGCTATGTTGCGCCTTGGATGTTGCCTTCTCGACAGCTAGTATGCCAGCTAACGTTAACTAAGGAAAATATTTGTAAATGATCATAACACTAAAGCGATATGATTTGATTTTTGCCCCAACTCTATTAACTGAGCTAGCTGTAATATGCATGAACTTATCCGAGGCTTCGCGGCAGTGTTGTGCAACTGCAACCCAAGTGTGCTTGCAGATTTCAGAGACGTTAGCTAGCTTGCTAGTGAGTCTGAAAGCAATCGCTTAGGTACAGCTAGCTAGCTATGATGCCTACTGGAGAAGCTCTTACAGCCCTGATTTGTCACTTTCAACGCCATCTCGCACACACGACCTCTTTCACCATTGATTGGCAGCTTCTTTTACCTAAAGAACAAGCTGACAGTTCAGCCTGAGACACATTATTTCATAGCTAGTTAAAGCAGCATTACCTTCCATGCGTGCTATAGCGTATTACATTACTCCAGACACAAACCCATCCGTCTTCCCACCCTGCTGACACTAGTTAGGGGAAATGTTTGTCATCATTTTTATACTTAATCGCTGTGATTCGGTTTTTGCCCTAGCTTCACAAGCTAGCTAGCTGACAGCGATTGCTCTTGTGTTTGCCGAGTTGCAGGTTCGCCACTGGCCTCTCCTGAAACGTGCAGAACGGTCCGATAAACGGCCAGCAGTCAGGCTGCCGCTGTTCCTGGCTTAATTGCGATTCCCAAGCCACGTAGCAATTGGAGAAGTTTTGATGACTCTGGCTGAAAACAATGTTCCTCACTTGCTAACTTAACCTGCTGTAATATGAACTTCTTTGATATGTCTGGCAGCACTTTTGTTGGTCCCAACAGTACTATCAGATTTCTGGGAGATTTACATGCATAGCTCATTACCTGGCTAGCTCAAGAACAATCGGCAAGCACAAGAGCAATAAGCTGTCAGCTAGCTAAAATCAAATCATGCTTGTGAAAATATTAGGGCAAAAAATAGTGGGAATCACAGCGATTAAGTATTAAAATGATGACAAACATTTCCCCTAACTAGCTTCAGCAGGGTGGGAAGACGGATAGCGTTTTATCAGGAGTAATGTAATACGCTATATTAGGTTATAGGTTATATAGGTCATAAAATTTGCCAATTTCGTTTCAGTGCCATAGCGCCCTCAGTTCTCAACGGATCCTTTTCCTATTTTATATGCATGTATATGGGCCCAAGATCTAGCCTGAGTTCGATTTTGGTCATGCTGCGATTCTTGTTTTGGCCACCAGGCGGCTTTTTCTGCAAAACCTCAAACAGCTCTAGCTCCTTTGTTGTATAAGCTCAAATTTTTACTGTAGATTGTGCTGCCAAGGGTTCATCATATATGTCATGGGTTTTTGATTGGACCTAAATTTCAAGGTTATGTAGGTCAAAGGTCGTAGAATGCACATACTTTCTTTCAGTGCAATAGTGCCTTCAGTTTTCAACGGATCTTTTTCATATTTTATGTGCATGTATATGGGACCAAGATCTAGCCCGAATTCCATTTTCGGCTTGCTGCGATTCTCGGTTTGGCCACCAGGGGGCTTTTCTGCAAAACTTCAAACAGTTCTAGCTCCCTTATTCTACAAGCTAAGATGCTCAAATTTTTACTGTAGGTTGTTCTGCCAAGAGTTCATCATATATATAATGGGTTTTTGATTTGACCTAAATTTAAAGGTTATGTAAGTCAAAGTTCGTAAAATGCACAGATTTTGTTTCACTGCAATAATGCCTTTGCTTTTCCAAGGATCTTTTTCATATTTCATATGCATGTATATGGGCCCAAGATCTAGCCCAAGTTCGATTTTGGGCATGCTGCGATTCTCGGTTTGGCCACCAGGGGACTTTGTCTGCAAAACTTCCAACAGCTCTAGCTCCCTTATTCTACGAGCTAAGATGCTCCAATTTTTTGCCCGCCTGGCCAAAAGGCCCAATGGGCTTATGCTATGCTCAGGGTCTTTAGTGGTGGTATGTCGTGAATCCGTGTGTGCGTGCATAAACTTTTGGCTTGTCTGCGCTCTAGCATCTTCAGTTATTCACCAATCCTTTTCATATTTCATATGTGTATATCGCGTCTTAAGGTCATGACCAAGTTCGATTTTCAGCCCAATCGGACTGATACTATGGCCAATAGGGGGCGTTCCATTTTGGCCACATTTGGCCAAGCGGGCGCAGTGGCTTTGCCACTATTTTTGTTTTTACTCTGGTCTGTACTGAATGCATTCATACCTGTACAGTAATGCTGTATTCGTGTCTGTTTTTCAGAGCTATAAGAGCATCAGGGAAAGGTATGTAGACTCTCAGCTCATTTCATCTTGTGTGTTTAAGTCTCTTCAGTTCCTGAGCCTGACTGACTCCTGCTTGTCATTACAGAGCCCAGTGCTCACTGCAGGACCCAGAGCTGCTCTCAGGGGCTCTGATAGATGTGGCCAAACACCTGGGTAACCTGAAGTTCAGAGTCTGGGAGAAGATGCTGGAGATGGTGCAGTACAGTGAGTATCTGGGGCTGATGCTCCAATCATGTTCAGGTTTACAAACATTTAATGCAAGCATGAAAGTAAATGAATAAGCTTAAATTATTGAAATGTTGAAAAAAAAGTAAATAGTATAGCACTGCATAAACCCTTTTCCAGAAAGGGCTGGTGTGGTTACACTCCTGATAATACTAATCAACCCACTGAGTCTCTGCTCCAGACCTTGATCAGTAGTATCAGGTGTGAATCTATTTGGTCTGAATGAAAGACTGCACCCACATCAGCCGTCTTTGGATAAGGCTTAATTACGGGGAGAGATTAGTCTCAAAATTATGCACAAATATATATCCACGATTTACACGTGTTTTTCAGATCCACAAATATATCCACGATTGACACGTGTGTTTTTCAGATCCACAAATATATCCACGATTTACACGTGTTTTTCAGATCCACAAATATATCCACTGTTTGAGGGCAAACCTCAATGAAAGGATTGCTGGTTGAGGCGGCAGATTATGGACTATGATTCCAGTTAAAGAATCAAGGCACTTAGAGAGAGAGATCCGAATTGTTGTCTTGTTTAATGAAGGTATTCAACTTTACATACATTTGCATGCATGTCTGAGTGAGTTGTGCGAGTGGGTGTGTGGTCTGAAAACAAAGGAAAAGAACAAATATGTTACAAATACTCTGCCTATTATTTGGCAGTTGAATGAGCAAATAAGCCTTTCTATGCGGCTATAACATAACATGCATTTGATTACACCTTTTACAACTTATATGGAAACTGCAGCTTTAGGTATAATACAACAACCAAAATGCAATATTAGTTGTGAAATATGCGATACTGTTCCTAACACAACATGAAGTATGAGGCAAACACGCTTAACCAAATGGTAGTCTTACTGATCTAGTATAAACCACATTACATATTTCAACAATTAAACTTGAATTGACTAGAAACATTATTACAATGGCAAAGTAAACAGTTACAGAACGCGCATTACAATCGAAATTTTGCATTAAATCTTCACAAGCATCCAAACGTAACTGCAGTGCTAATCAGAGGCAGTGTTAACAGCTTAGCAACCATTACTGCTTTACTTTCAGCAAGCTATTTTAGCAAACTCAAACTGGAACATATTTCCATGTAAAACACCATGAATTAGAGTTTATACATTCTAATTTAACTGAGGAGTAAAGGGCACTTACATTTCCTCAAGAACGCACACATACTAAGAAAAACACAAAGTCCTTGCAGCTTCACACGATCTGCTCACAAACTGATAAGCAGCTCGTCATTGTGGGCATGTCCAAACATTTTCTGATTGTGCGCATGCTCCCAAATAGCTCTTTCCTGCGCCAATTCTCTTTTGCGCCAGTAGAGGGTGATGTTGGATCATGACTTGTATATGGCTTTCTCACACAGCCGCCCCCAAATGTCTGTCTGGAGGACATTTGAAATCCCAGAGAAAGTCCATCAGTTGGTGGTTTCCTTTGAGTCATTGATCTTGGGTAGCTGGATGAGCCGGGCGACAGGCCGGACATAGGTCTTGTCCTTTACCTTGACAGTGGCTGTTCTGATGCGTCCATCCACACCAGGATAGGTCTCAACCACTTTGCCCACTGGCCAGAGAGCTCGTGGGAGCTGTGGATCAACTATCAACACCACCTGGTCCTTGGTGAGTTGGTCACCATCAGTTTGCCATTTAGATCTTCCCTGTAGGCTCGGCAGGGACTGTCAGATGAAAGTAGACCAGAAGTTGTCTGCTAACACCTGACTATACCTCCATCGTCGTGTCCCCAGAATACTACTGAAGTCATACAGGGCCTGTGGCAATGACGAGTCACGGTGTCCCATAAGAACATTCGGCGTTATCGGGTCAGGGTCCGCCGCATCGGCGGAGACATGTCCAAGTGGTTTAGCATTCAAAATTCCCTCGACTTCAATGAGGACAGTTTGCAAAACTGACTCTGGGACTGACTGCTCTCAGAGGATGACTCTGAGTGCCGTTTTCACAGATCGAACCTCCCGCTCCCAAGCCCCGCCGAAATGTGGAGCACTGGGGGGGTTGAACCGGAAAGAGATTTTCTGTTTCGCCAGCTGCTCTTGCAGCTTAGGTGCCATGACATCAAAGGCCTCTCATAATTCCCATTCTCCTCCAACAAAGTTGGTGCCATTGTCACACAGGAGTTCGAAGGGTGTGCCACACCTGGCAATGAATCGGCGCAAAGACAGCAGAAAGGCATCCGAGTCGAGGCTCTCCAGCAGATCAAGGTGGACGCATCTGGTAGTTAGGCATTTGTATACTATTCCCCATCGCTTCTCAGTCCTGCGACCGATCTTCACAATAAAGGGGCCAAAACAATCCACTCCTGTAGAGTAGAATGGTGGTTCGTAGATGCGCAGCCTGGAAGGTAGGAGATCCGCCATCTTAGAAACATCTGGCTTGGCTCGCCAGAGCTGGCATTCTCTGCAGCTGTGCTGATACTTTCGTATCGCTTCCTGACCACGCAAGACCCAGTACTGGCGTCGCATCTCGGCCAACACCCGTTCAGGTCCTGGATGGAGAAGCTTGTGGTCGAAGTCCTGGATCAGCAGTTTGGTGATCTTGTGCGCCAAGTCCAGGATGATCGGATGGATAGCATCTGCTTCCAGATTTTCTGCCCGCCGTAGTCTTCCTCCAATGTGGAGCAGTCCTGTGACATTGTCATAGGTAGGGGAGAGTGTGGCCAAACGACTATCAGCTGGGATGGATTGATTGGCCTTAAGGGCCTTTATCTCACCAGGGAAAGAGTCCTGTTGGGCCTGGCCCAGGAGTAATTTCTCTGTTGAAATGTAGGTGGCCGCATCCACGGTCTGGTCTCCGGGGGTAGCCGCCCCATGAAGGGAACTGACAGTAGTTTGGACTAGATCCTTCCAGGTGTGAAACTGAGTCGGATCAGGAAGGTCTGGGTTACATGCCTCTGATGTGATGCCAACGAAGGTGGCCTTCCTAAGTTAAGCTGTGTCAAGCTCAGCTTCTGCTGCGGTGGGCATAGTCGGCCACTGGTCAGGAGGTTGATGGAGGAAATCTGGACCTACAATCCATCGGTGGGGATGCACCAGCTCTGAAAGCATCAGACCTCTAGTTATGTCATCAGCTGGATTCCTTGCAGTGTCCACATATCTCCAGCTTGCTATGTCGGTAAGAGTTTGAATCTCCGCTACACGTGTGCCAACGAAGACTTTGTAACGGCACGACTCTGATCTCAGCCACTGGAGCACCGTTGTGGAGTCTGACCAGAGAAAGGTCTGCTGAATGGGTACAGTTAGCTCTGTCTGGATAAGCTTGACAAGCTGAGCGCCAGTAAGCCCTGCACTAAGTTCCAGACGTGGCATGCTCAGACATTTCTTCGGTGCCGCTCTTGACCTAGCAAGCACGAAGGAGGTGTGGACATGACCTTGCTTGTCCATTGAACGTAGGTGTGCCAACGAACCATACGCTCTCTCTGATGCATCGCAGAAGACATGAAGCTCCCTGGATGCAGTAGTCTGCACATGGAGGCGCGTAGGTCCGTGGGAACTCGAGGTGGATGAGATCGGGGAGCTCACTCACCCAAGCTGTCCACTGCTCTCTCAGAGATTGGGTTTTGATTGGATCATCCCATCCGAGGTCTTGCTTCCAGATATCCTGAATAAGGACTTTAGCCCTGGTTGTGAATGGAATTATAAAGCCCAGAGGATCATACTGGCTTGCTAGAGCTTTATAAATGTTCCTCAGGGTTGGCTCAAGTTGGTCCACCGAACGGAGCTTGTAGCTTAGGGAGTCGTTGAGACAATTCCACTTGAGGCTCAGGGTTGACTCTTGCGGGTTGTTACTGCCCTTAGACAGCCAAAGCTCAAAGCCGTCCGATTTGGCCTCTGGGGGAAGATGCTGGACCACCGCTGGCACATTGCTCGCCTACTGCCTGAGGTCAAATCCTCCTTTCTGGAGTAGCTGACGTAGGTTGTCGACAAGATCCTTGGCTTCAGCAGTAGTGCAGGTGCTATGTAGACAATTGTCCACATAAAAAGAGTGCTCCACCACCTCAACCAAGTTAGACTTGTCACCACAGTTGTCTCGAACGTGGCGCTGAAGGGCATATATGGCACAACAAGGGCTGCATGTAGTGCCAAATGGCAGCACCTTCCATTCGTTAAGGGTTGGCTCCTCTTCCCTCTGCATGTCTCTCCAGATGAACCTCAGCACTGGTGTGTCAGTGGGCTGCAAGCAGATCTGATGGAACATAGCCTTTATGTCCCCGCTCACAGTAACCGAGTGCTGACGGAACCTCAGCAGGACACCAAGTAGGGAAGGCCCTAAGGTTAGTCCAGGCAACAACAGTTCGTTCAGTGACTGTCCTCCATATTGGAAGGAGCAGTCAAAGACAACTCTGTCTTTCCCGTTGTGGTGGACCATATGGTGTGGTATGAACCACGACTCTGATGACTGGCCGGCTTCTCCTGGTGAAATCTTCGCTACGTAGCCCGCTTCCTCCAGCTTTCGGATTTCAGTGCGGTAAGACTCTGCTTGTGTTGGGTACTTAGCAAGCTTTCGTTCTGTGCTGCGAAGTCGAGGAAGTACTGCCTCCGCAGGGGCATGGAGAGTAATGTTGGTTGTACGGCGAAGAAGAGGTGTGGCATAGCGTGTGATGCCATCTACTGTTACTCTAGTGGTGGCCGTCTGGAGCAGGGTGAAGGCTTGCTGGTCTTCCTTTGAGCGAGTGGCGACCTTCTCACTATAGGGCAAGGTGTCCATTTGCCAGAGACACTCCACGTTCCTGAGAAGCTCGCTGGAAGCCAAGGCTGTGGCAATGCACAAGCATTGCTGGGCTCTTGGTAAGGGATGGACAGTATCCACTGGCCCTTGAAGCGACCAGCCCAGCTGAGTGCAGATGGTAACAGGTTCTCCTGGTGGTCCCGCACGCACTGGTTGGATTGGGGTAATTAGGTGAGGCTTATCCGATCCGATTAGGAGTAGAGGTTGGGCACGGTTCACCCGTGGTAGGGGAAGCCCTCTGAGGTGTTTATATTTCTGCTGCAGCACGGCTCCTGGATAAGTGTGCTCAGCAAGAGCTAATCCCTCTGCGGTGAAGGCGTGGGATATCAGGTACTTCTCGAACGACCGTAGCGTTGATGATACTTCCAGGGAGACTGATGCGCCACTGAGTTGCTTGACGCTTTGGTGCACGGTCTGCAGGGGGAGAGTCTCCGGATGGCCGATGAGGTTGAGCTGTTGCACCACTTGAGGAAAGATTATGCTCCTCTCTGACCCATCATCGAGTACTGCATAAGTCTCCATCCTCTGACTGCCGTTATGGAGCAGAACTTTGACTACCTTCAGCAGTACCTTTTGGGACCGGTTGGGCCTGTCCAAGTACACCTTTGTGGGAGGTAGGCTAACCGTGTACACCTTCTGCTGGGTTTCCTGTACTGACTCATGCAAAACAGTTAGGTGTATTTCCTTACAGGTTTTACAGGGACGCTTGAGAGTGCACCGGTCCTCAGTGTGGTTGCGTCCGCATCTCCGACGCCGTTTGCCATCCTCGAGCCACTTTATGACCTGGTCGTTGTTCAACTTCTTGAATTCCGTGCAGGAGTTAAGGTAGTGGTCTTGGTTGTCGCAATATGGACAGTAAGGTTTGGGCCTGGATTTGACCTTCGTCTGTGTAGGCTCCTCACTGGTTGCCTTCTCAGCTACATTAAGGCATACAGTTCTTGACTTTTGAGTTGAGCAGTTCGCTGCTCCTTTTTAGCTGATCGGGGGGAATCAGTCTGATACAGAGCTGCTGCTCAACTAGAGATGCGCTTTGCTTGGGACTTTGTTTGGAGCCAGGCGGCTAAGTCCTGGAGGGTGTAGGTTCTGTCGGTGCCAGTCTGCAGAATACCATATCGCAGGCAATACTCAACGAAGCCATCGCGGTAGGTGGGGGGCATCTTACTGAGCAAGCGATCGATGTGGGAGCCACAATGGAGCTCATATCCATTTTGTCCCTCGAGAGTCCTTAACATGCCTACTAAGGACTGGACGGACAAGGCGAACGAGTCAAAGGCGTTGGCGTCACCCATCTTGACAGGAGGAGCATTGAGTATGGCACCTAGTTCACTCTGGACCAGTTGCCTTGGCTGCCCATACTTCTCCTGTAGAGCTAGCAGTGCACTAGTGTATGGTGCTGGGTCATACATGTACGCCTTAGCAAGCTCCAGTGCACTTGAGTGCTTGATGTGTCCAAGCAACACTTGATATTTATATTGCTCACTAAGGTGAAGGTTGCTTCCTAGTGTGTTGTCTAGTGCAAGCTTGAGCAGAGCAAAATCACTCTCCCGACCACTCTCAAACACTGGCAGGGAAGGGCGCGGAATTCCAAGGGCTGTTGAAAGCAGTAACTCAGCTCCGGGTAATGGTGCGTGACCAGGGTAGGGAGCGGAGAGAACTGGTGTGGTCTGTTGCCCATAGGGAGTCGAGTAGAGTGGTACAGCTCCTTGGCTGACATGCTGAGCACTGTTGGGTGGCCCTGTAGCAGGTTGCCAGTAGCTATAAGCGGGTTGGTGCACTGCTGAAGGCTGAGAGTCTATTGGGTTGGCAGGAGGTTGGTTGAAGTATGAACTTGTTGCCAGTGCTGGGCCACTGGGATGTTGTAACTCAAGGGACGATGCTACTTGAGGTGTCATACAGGGCAGAGGTGCAGAAGTGATGATGCACGCTGAAGGGTGTGACACAGGTTGTATCACAGGAGGAGGTACTGCCGTAGGAGCCGGTTGTGGTCTCGCAGGCCTAGGTGCCAGGGGTGCTGGATTCTGGAGCTGTGCCGCCGGGTTTACTAGGGGAGCAAGTGCTGGGTTGGCAGTAGGTTGCAGCATTGGCTGTGGTCCAGCAGGAGGCTCTGTAGAGACTGGAATGGCCCTTTGTGTCATCTGTGGAGGAGCAATAGGCGAGTCTGCCACAGGGGCAGGTGTTGGAGGCAGCTGGGTTAACACTGACAGCCGGGAAGTGGAGGGAAGTATGTTAGCCTGGTCTGCCTGCACTGCCTGTGGAAAATACCAGAAAGGGTTTGACTTGTCAGAGAGCGCAGGTGAAGGCGCACGTGAACTGCCATTGGAAAGCATTGAAGAACGAAGCTTGGCAACTTCAAGGTCCTGTTCAGCTCTCATTAAGTGCCGCTGTCTTTCTAGCCGCTTAGTGAGTGCTTCTCTGGCTATGAGTACCTCGTCTTGGAGCCGCTGTGCTTCCTTGGCTTTGTCATCCAGCCATTTACACTCCAAGTCAGCTTGAGTTTCATGCTCAATCAGACGGCGGAGGTCTTCCAGCTCTAACTGCTTTATTCTCTCTTCCAAGATTGCAGCTTGAACAGTAGAGAGACCCTGAGTGGGATACCTGCCAACAGAGGAACGCGTACGCCTACTGGATCGGCTATAGATGAATGAACTGTTGGATGAGGTGCTCGGGTCGCTACTGCGGTGGCTATTCGAGCGGGAAACAGTAGCAGGTGGAGCTGGGTGCACGGATGGCTGGAATCCAACTTGATAGTCCGCCAGATAAGCAGGTAAGCAGTGCTCTCTCTGTGGATGGCTTCGGGGCTCTGCTCTATCTGATGCTGCGTTGTCCATGATCTTCTTCTTTGTCTGCACTCAATCCGGCTCGAAGGACCATTGTTTAAGGGCGAACCTCAATGAAAGGATTGCTGGTTGAGGCGGCAGATTATGGACTGTGATTCCAGTTAAAGAATCACGACACTTAGAGAGAGAGATCCGAATTGTTGTCTTGTTTAATGAAGGTATTCAACTTTACATGCATTTGCATGCATGTCTGAGTGAGTTGTGCGAGTGGGTGTGTGGTCTGAAAACAAAGGAAAAGAACAAATATATTACAAATACTCTGCCTATTATTTGGTAGTTGAATGAGCAAATAAGCCTTTCTATGCGGCTATAACATAACATGCATTTGATTACACCTTTTACAATCACCAACTTATATGGAAACTGCAGCTTTAGGTATAATACAACAACCGAAATGCAATATTAGTTGTGAAATATGCGATACTGTTCCTAACGCAACATTAAGTATGAGGCAAACACGCTTAACCAAATGGTAGTCTTACAGATCTAGTATAAACCACATTACATATTTCAACAATTAAACTTGAATTGACTAGAAACATTATTACAATGGCAAAGTAAACAGTTACAGAACGGGCATTACAATCGAAATTTTGCATTAAATCTTCACAAGCATCCAAACGTAACTGCAGTGCTAATCAGAGGCAGTGTTAACAGCTTAGCAACCACTACTGCTTTACTTTCAGCAAGCAATTTTAGCGAACTCAAACTCGAACATATTTCCATGTAAAACACCATGAATTAGAGTTTGTACATTCTAATTTAACTGAGGAGTAAAGGGCACTTACATTTCCTCAAGAACGCACACTTACTAAGAAAAACACAAAGTCCTTGCAGCTTCACACGATCTGTTCGCAAACTGATAAGCAGCTTGTCATTGTGGGCATGTCCAAACATTTTCTGATTGTGCGCATGCTCCCAAATAGCTCTTTCCTGCGCCAATTCTCCTTTGCGCCAGTAGAGGGTGATGTTGGATGGTGACTTGTATATGGCTTTCTCACATCCACGATTTACACGTGTGTTTCAATTTTGTGTGTGCATTTATCATGCCTTATCATTTGCAAGTATCCAGTTCTGCTTGTGAAATGTCGAAAGTGCGTTTGTGGATCAACCGGCAACGCATTTATTTTTGAGACTAACATCACTCAGTTCTGTGGAGATTCACATACAAGTTGAGCAGATTCACCTGTGTGGAGAACCCCACCCCTCCCACCACTGGGCGGCAGTGTTGCTCTCTCCGTTGATGACTGAATTTAATTTTACTGGGAGTCTGACCGCCGCCCGGGTAAAATCTAAACCATGGCTGAACAGGGAGGACAACCGGCGGCCACTGACGGGCTGCCGTCATTAGTGATGCGGTCAGGAACGAGGCGCTTGCGCCGAGTTCCGTTAGCATCACTGAAGTGACAAGAATGACGGTCAAGCACACCCTCAAGTGTAATAATGCGATAATACAACTATTACCAACAAAATAAAATGTATAATCAAAATTTATTTATACTGTGGGCATTTCGCTCTCAAAATATACAAGTTTTTTGCTAGTATTCTCTCCGTTTCTGTGTAATTACATGAGATCTGACGTTAACTAGTCCTTGTCAGCCAACCAATTTGGGCTTATGTTTTCTGGACATCGCGATTTCCCAAAACTGAATAAATACCGCACATCGCAACACAAAACTGCTTTGCTAGCTCAATCGTGTTGTAACTAGAATATCTGCTGGAAAAAAATAATTTTTTCATGAACTGATAGTTATACTTCTGCCGACATCTCAGTCATTTTTAAGCTAACAGGTGCCATGACAACGACTCAGCTGATCTTCATCGAACGAACTTACATTAACGGTTATATTTAATTATTAGCCTGGAATCCATACCGATAAAGTGCTGGTCGCTCCCAACAGTCACCGACTTATCAGTCTGGCCTCAGTCGCATAGCCAGCGTTTAGCCCTTACGTCACTAATGAAGTGAATATATGAATATTCATGTTTTCTGCTCTTGGCGAGAACCACCAATCGAATATGAGTTAGCTGGCCAGCAACGGCATTCGTGAATATTATTTGACATGAGCTTAAAAATTAGATTGTGGTTTGCTTGCGATACTCTTGGAGTGGTTGTTAGGTTTTGAACAGGATAATGTTTGGCCATATCTGCATTTTGTTCATTTCAGTGGGATTCCCCGGTTTAATAAAGGCTAAATTAAATAATACTCAAATTACATAACGTATTTCACGGTAATTGGCATTAGCCATAGCTGGAAGGGCATGATTGCATCTGCTAGATTAAAGTGATACTCCACCCAAAAACTATAATTTGTATATCAATTACTCACCATTAGATGTCTTGAACGGACGAAGTTGTTCTTCACCTGGCGCAACTTTATGGCCACTGGAGAGTTTTGAAAAATTATCCAAATTCCTTTTTTACTGGAAGCAAATGGGGTCACGCAGTAGCAATGGGAAAACTCCACAAAACGTCCGTTGACAAACTTTCAAACCATCGTCCAACGCATCGTCCAGTATAATCCAAGTCAGCTTTGTCCACTCGTATCCTCAGAACTCTAGAAACGCGGTTATTTTTCGCTAAAAATAATAAAATACCACAGTTCTGCTTCAAGTAAGCTCGTGCATTCAATGGAAGTCCCGCCTCCCGGCTCGTTCATTGCCCAGAGACTCTGCTGCCACTCAGATGAAAACTCATATAAACACGAGCCGGGAGGCGGGACTTCCGTTGAATGCAAAACTATGGTATTTTTTTTTATTTTTAAGTCTGTCTAAAGGGGGGAGGGGGCACCCTTGCGACTGTGAGCCAATCACAGATCTCGCTTGGATTTTGTGCGAATATTTGAAAGTCAAACGCTGGTCTACCGACTGAGGCCAGACGTACAAGCAAGTGACCGTTGGGAGGACCAAAAGCTTGATACAGATGGATTCCAGGCCATTAAATTATAGGCAACGGCTTTCCAGTGTCGGCACCAGAACAAAAATCTGTCTTGAAATAAACTCATCAGCAGATGTTTCATTTCAGCTGGGGGTGTGTCACTCCAATTTCACGTTAGCTCCGATTAATGCGGCCAAGCTGCAAAAGTAACCTGTAACATGACTGCCGAATAGAGTTTTCAACCCCACCTTTCGGGCGCTTTCGCTAATCATCTTTTCAGGCCATTATCAATTTACCTTTGAAATAAAGACGACAGTTTTCGCAGATGTGTTGATTTATGAAACATTCATTTCAATGTACAAATGCAAACAAATTGAAAAATTCATTAAATCAATGGCCTAGGCAACTAAGATTGGTTGAAAACTAAAAACTCTCTCGGCGCAAGCGCCTCGTTCCTGGCCGCATCACTGTCGTGACAAGAATGACAGTCAAGCACACCCTCAAGTGTAATTATGCTTAATTTAAATTGTAATAATAAGCTGTTTAATGTATCTTGCTGTTAGATGAGGAAGCGATTTTTTTTATTTTACTTACTAATGACGGCAGCCTGTCAGTGGCCGCCGGTTGTCCCTCTGTTCAGCCATGGCTTAGATTTTACGCGGGCGGCGGCCGGACTCCCAGTAAAATTAAATGCGGTCATCAACGGAGAGAGCAACACTGCCGTCCAGTGGTGGGAGGGGCGGGGTTCTCCACACATGCGAATCTGCTCAACTTGTGTGCGAATCTCTTCAGAACTGAGTGATGTTAATCTCAAAAATAAATGCGCGTGCCGGTTGATCCACAAACGCACTTTCGACATTTCACAAGCAGAACTGGATATTTACAAATGATAAGGCATGAGAAATACACACACAAAATTGAAAAACACGTGTAAATCGTGGATATATTTGTGGATCTGAAAAACACCTGTAAATCGTGGATATATTTGTGGATCTGAAAAACACGTGTAAATCGTGGATATATTTCTGGTTCTGAAAAACACTTGTGGAAATCGTGGATATATTTGTGCATCTGAAAAACACACGTGTAAATCGAGGATATATTTGTGGATCTGAAAAACACGTATAAATCGTGGATATATATTTGTGCATAATTTTGAGACTAATCTCTCCCCATACTTAATGCCCAGCTGTAAAGACTAGCGTACCAGGTCAGACATTATAAAAATCTTAGTTTTTTTTCAAGATCCTTTAATATCAGAATACACACATAGTTATTTTATAGTTATTTAGTAAACACTTTTATCCAAAGCGACGTACAGTAAGTGTGGAGAATAGGGTCATTGAAACAGCCACACAGCAGATCAGAGAGGGGGCAATTCACATGGAGTTTGAGTCTGCTTAGTCATGATCAAGTATTGTACAGACAACTCTGTGCACTGCAAAAAAAAAAAAAAAAAAAGTCCATCTTACCTAGTACAACCCCAATTCGAAATAGTTGGGACAAAGTGTAAATTGTGAATAAAATCAAAACGCAATGACTTCCAAATCACAACAGCCAGTATTTTATTCACAATAGAACAGAGATAACATAGCAAATGTTGAAACTGAGAGATTTTACAATTTTATCCACAAAATGAGTTAATTTCAAATTTGATGGCTGTTACAGGTCTCAAAAAAGTTGGGACAGGGACCTGTTTAACGTAGTGTAGCATCCCCTCTTCTTTTTAACACAGAGTGGAGGCGTCTGGGCATTGAGGACACAAGTTTCTCGAGTTTACCCATTAGAATTTGATCCCACTCTTGTTTAATACAGGCTTCCAGCTGCTGGAGAGTTTTGGGTCTCCTTTGACGGACTTTTCGTTTAATTATGCGCCAAATGTTCTCAATCTGTGAAAGATCAGGACTGCAGGCAGGCCAGTTCAGCACATGGACTCTTCTACTACGAAGTCATGCTGTTGTAATAGCTGCAGTATGTGGTTTTACATTGTCCTGCTGAAATACACAAGGCCTTCCCTGGAATAGATGTCGTCTGGAGGGGAGCATATGTTGCTCTAAAACCTTTATCTACCTTTCAGCATTCGTGGTGCTTTTTAAAACATGCAAGTGTCCCACACCATATGCACTAATGCATCCCCGTACCATCAGAGATGCTGGCTTTTGAACTGAACACTGATAACAGGAGGGGTGGTCTTTCTCCTCTTTAGCCCGGAGGACACGACGCCCATGATTTCCAACAAGAATGTCAAATTTGGACTCGTCTGACCACAGGACACTTTGCCACTTTGCTACAGTCCATTTTTTAATGAGCCTTGGCCCACAGAACATGGTGGTGCTTCTGGATCATGCTCAACAATGGCTTCCTTTTTGCATGATAGAGTTTTAGGTGGCATGTGTGGATGGCACAGTGGACTGTGTTTACAGACAGTGGTTTCTTGAAGTATTCCTGGGCCCATTTAGTAATGTCAATGACAGAATTATGCCAGTGAGTGATGCAGTGGCGTCTGAGGGCACGAAGATCACGGGCATCCAGTTAATGTCTTCGGCCTTGTCCCTTACGCACAGAGATTTTTCCAGTTTCTCGGAATCTTTTGATGATGTTATGCACTCTTGATGATGAGACCTTCAAAGCTTTTGCAATTTGACATTGAGGAACAATGATTTTTAAAGTATTCCACAATTTTTTACGCAAGCCTTCACAGGTTGGAGAGCCTCTGGCCATCTTTACTTCTGAGAGACTCAGCCTCTCTAAGACATCCCTTTTATAGCCAATCATGTTACACACCTGATGCCAGTTAACTTAATTACTCACTAAATGTTATTTTTGCTGATTCTCTTATATATTAATTGCTTTTTCAGCCCTTTTTTGCCTGTGTCCCAACTTTTTTGAGACCTGTTGCAGCCAGAAAATTTGAAATAAGCTCATTTTGTGGATAAAAATGTAAAATTTCTCAGTTTCAACATTTGAAATGGTATCTATGTTCTATTGTGAATATATGCATTGGCTCATGTGATCTGAAAGTCATTGCATTTTGATTTTATTCACAATTTAGTCTTTGTTCCAACTACTTTGGAATTGGAGCTGTACTTTCAATGATTACAACTACGTGAGTTCGCATCTGTGCTGTTGGGAAAGGCACACCAGCTTTGTCATGAGTAAGAAATACATGGAAAACACTTTGGGCATATGTCCCCAATAGCAGCACATTAGAAAAATACAGGGGAGCAAACAGGCTGTGAATTATACATTAAAACAGTACAAATTAAGAAACGCACTGTAGCAAGTGCAATGATACAGAGATACATGGCAGTTTTTCGGCAGGTGGGGGGTGGGGGTGAGTCAGCTGGTTGTAGGACAAGCTGTCACATGTCCAGGACCTAGATGAGAGGACTTAGTTGGCCCCTTGCAGCACAGCATGGTGGCCAAGCTGGTTTCCTGCCTCCAGGGGGTAGGTAGTTCTCGCTCGCTGCAGCAGAAACCAGATCCAGGGTTTGAGTTTGACCCAGCGCAGAGATTTCAGCTGGGGAGTCACATGGGAGAACTTGGGAAGGGTGAAGACGAGACGAGCTGCTGCATTCTGGATGTTGAAGGCATAGACGTTGGAACTATATTCTGAGAGGGGGGGCGGGATTTTTGATGGGGGTTTGTGCTCATATATGTACGCACAGTGTTTTTGAACAAGGATTTGATTTTAAGCAGGATACTTTGATTACCACACAGTTATTACAGGCTGTATCGGCTATATGACGTCACTATTGTTGACAGTTGAAAAGTTCTCATAACACAACAGAGCCGCTCGCCCCTCTCCTTCAGAAGCTTGGAACATGAACGCGCTTTTCTTAAAGTGAAACTTCTGAGTAAAGCTGCTTTCACACCAGACCCTGAAACAATTTTTTCATGACAGATTACATTCAAAGTCAATGCAAAGCGCGTCTTTGCATTGACTTTGAATGTACTCTGTCGCCGAAAAATTCGCTTAGCCCGTGAAAGCAGTTTAAGAATGGCTCACTCAGCTAGGTAAATGGCGTGTACAGCTAAGTTGATAAACGCCCGGTATCATTCCAAGCTGATACAAATAACTTATTTCAGGATAATTCCACCAGACTTTAATTTTCACATTTTAAAACATTAGTTGTTCTATCTTGAGGTCTTTTGACTTGGAATGAATTGAACATACGAACTGCTGATCATTCGTTACAGCAAATTAGCAGACTTTCCACCATGTAGGGCCTTTTGTGAAGAATTAAAAACTCCCCAGAGAGTTATTCATTAGCCTATTTTGTACTTTGAAGAGTCCACTCGTGGTAGAAACTGACTGTGCCTTTAATGAATGAAGTCGTGGTTGTTTCTTTCCGTAATAAAACAAAAAGATAATGAAAACTGCCGTTTGCAACAAAAAAAAAAAATGAAGAGCTACGCAATTTGTTCTGAACTGAGAGAATGTTCTCGGTGTGTCACACGAGCAATATGCGGGCTGAAAATTTTGTTGAAATAAATTAGGCTATATATTCCACGGAGAAACGGAACGCTCTAAAAAATATTCGTCCGAATACGAAAAAACATCTAAACGTGGTTGGATAACTCTCTCCTAACAGAGAATTCTTCTCAGTATTTGCGCTTCAATGCCCTCTGTCTCTTCAAGGAACGGACACGCAACCGCAGTCTGCAGTTTCAGGAGGAGATGAAACTGAGTCATTTGAAAACCTGCCAGCGAGCAGGTTAACTTAACGGAGTATGTTGCCGCGGTAACTGACTCAGAGTTGGACTGAACTCGCATTGTGAACCGGAAAACTCAGAGTTTCCTGCAGCTCTGAGCTAAAAAAACTCAGAATTACCACTAACCCCGCTTTCTGAAACGGGGCCCAGCTCTACTCACCTCAAGTAGAAACAAGGCGACCGGGGCGTCAGAATTAAAACCATTCAACTCCCGGAATTTTCTCCAACGTTGGTATGCTTTCCCTATGTTTATTCGGGACTTCGCATAGCTGCGATCGCGTTCCTTTTTCCTCGACATGCACTTGTTCGAGCGTCTCTTTTTCGGTTTAGCTTCGCTTAGACGCTTAGCAGACTCAGTGTGAGCTGTGGAAAAGAAATGCGAAATCCGCTTCTGTGACATTGTCTGTATCATTGCTTGAATTTACCGCCTTTGCTAGCTAACAGGAAATAAACAATGCGCGCCCTTACGTATCAAAACAAAGGAGACATTTTCCAAATTGTCTCTATAGGCTACATCTGGCACGTCATTAGGCTGCATACAAGATAAAGAAAGCATATATTTTTTATCATATGAAAGACATAGGCCTAAATGTAAGTCTGACACATTTGAATTCAGATTCTTTATATATACGTATATATATACAGGGCTCTCAAGTTTCGAATGCAGGCTAGAGTGAGATTTTCTTCGGGGGGGGGGGTGCATGATGCTCCCGTTTTCAAAGGTGCATAATAACGATGTACATGTACTTCGTTACAGTATTTAAGTAGTTTTTTTTGAGGATTTGTACTTTACTTAAGATTTTTTTTTTAAACTGGGACTTTTACTCTCCTACATTTAAAAGATAAGCATACTTTCACTTCGTTACTTTGATACTGGCAACTTAGTTTCTCGTTTCAAATTAAAATATTAATTTAATTCATCATTTACGGATTATCTGGATTTGGCGTGTTCGAGAAGAACAACGGTGTATCTTTGTGCAGATGTGTCCGCCAGTGGACGTGGAGCTGCAAATTTATGCACGCAGTTACAATATTCTATCACCAGATGGCACACCAGGATCAGTTATTGAATATTTACCGCTGCCAGTAAACTCAAATAAGAAGAAGTGACTCTTAATTCCCCCCAATATCTGTGCTTTTTTAATTTCAGTGGGACTCCCCAGTATAATGAAGGCTAAATTAAATAATTCTTTTCTGTATTTGTATCGTTTTGTCAGTCACAAACAAGAGATGTTGCGGTACCACCTCTGACACCGGATGGGAGCTGGGTTTGTTTCATCCAAAATACACTACATGGAGGGCAGAGAGCCCCCACCCTCCACGTAACAAGTTACAAGTCAATTCATCTAACCATAACCGTCTAAAGCTGGTGCACTGAGGTAAAAAATGATCCATAATGCAAATATCCTACACAGTTCCTCGACTTTAATAAGCAGTTATTGTAAAAAAAAAAAAAAAAGTGATGAAGTGATTACCTGATTTCGGGCTTCTATGGGGTAAGGTTACTGTCAAAAGTTTTGTGCGTGTACACATAAAAATCGTGCACGTATTAAAAATGTGTGCGTGTTAGTCCACAGTTGTGCATAAATAAAAATTTAGTAAATTCTTGTTTAAGTCAAATCACGCATAGATTATGCAGTGTATAAATTCTCTGTGAGAATACAACTCATAAAGTTACAACTTCACTAAATTACAAATACGGATTGCAGTTTACGGACGTCCCTTTCTTCAGAATGAATACGAAATTTGAATAAGCGTGAACTAACTGTCAAAACTACGCCACGAGGTCACGGGCATTATGTATCGAAAGGAAGATAACATCGATTCTACAAACTGCGCATGTGTCAGAAATTCGACCGTGGGTTCAATTCAATGAGTGTATATAGAACCGAGAGGCTGTCGGAGCGAAAAGTTGAAGAAACCAATATGGCGTCAGTGCACCGCACCTCTCAATTTCCCATTGACTATAATGGAAAAATTCCTGTCATTTTTTTGTTATTTAAAGAGCATACAATCGAATTTCCTTCTTAAGTAGTACTGGAATACATATTAAAAAAATGAATCGAGGCGCAATTTTGGTTGACACTTTTCGAGAACAAAGTTATAAGGAGTTGTTTTTAATCAACGATTAAGGCACTGATTGGTCAATATATGCCTCACATCTGACTCTGAATGGTTAAACGCGTGGTACTGGTGAATAGCCCACAGGGAACATGGCCGTAAAGCTGTTTTGTGCCAATGGGCATGTATTAATCATATCTAAGGATGCTTGCGCTGTGCTAGCTAGTCTAATGGGTACGTAACCAACTGTTAACAGGGAAAGCCTCTGTACGTTTTTCCAGTCGGTTGGAATGAGGATCACAACAGGAACGCGTTACTGTGGTCATGTCACACTTCAAATTGGTAGTGAATTTAACTTTAACGTTAGCGAGATATTTATTCCCTTGTAATGTAGCGCACCAAACTGAATTCAAACCTTCAGTCTAGCTCTCTGGAGCTTGCCCGTACCCCTGCTGAAAAGCTGGCTAGCATTCCATCCCACTAGTTTCTCACTCGGTTCGTTTAATTCTCACAGACTGTTGTCACTGTCGGGTTTACATTTTTTTCTGGACGTTTGGTTTGAAGTATAACGTGTCGTTCTCTCATATCAGCGAGGTGCATTGCTATCAACCAGCACTATGGTCTTGGAGTTCAGCAAATGCGAACGCTGCCTTGTATTTTCCGTTTGGTTGCTGGGCTTTTTCCACAGCTAACATTAATGCGTGAAAGCACTATTGCTACCTTGCATTGCTGGAACCATTTACAGTCTGTAAGTAAAAACTATGTAAGTTGCTGACATAATGTTAGTGACATGGTTAACAGCGAGGCCTTGGAGAAACGTGCTCTAAGCTAGCTAGCTAGTTAAAGGTCACTGTGCAGTCCTGATTCCCAGTTTAAAGCTGTAGCTAACGTGCTGCTAGCTTGTTAGACCTCCTTCGTGCCTTAGAATTCACAATGTTTGCTGGTGGATTTCGATCTCTGCCCCTTGCCCCGTTTCCTTTCCTATGAGAATTTTCGTTTCAAATACTATAGGGGTTGGTTCTTTCAAGTTTGGAGGAATTTATCACGTATGCCGCATGATTTCACATGCTGTTCATGATACAGGAGCATTAGTTATTCACATCTCAGGTTGCAGTCATTGTTAAGTTCGAGGTGAAAGATACTTCCGCCTTTTTATTTGCACATCCAACCCAAATCTTACGCCCAGACGGTGTATCTGAAAACGGGCTTATGCCGATTTATTAAAATTAACATTCATATTAAATATTATAATGGACAAATTATTGCACTAAGGAATTTTCGCACACATTATGCTGATAATAAAGGCTTCAGCTCATCGGTGTAGGCAACACTATGGCCCCGTTTCCAGTCAGGTTGGACCACCTTATCAAAATCAGTCCAATACAGTTAAGAGAATTTTGCTCATTTTCTCGACCGCAAGATTCATTATCTCACTCTTCCTGCCACCTTTAACAAAAAGGCAATAGATTGAAAAACGTTGGGGATGGTGATAATGTTCGCGGGTTATCAACGGCTGCACTGCGTTCAAGCATTTGACCAGCTCATGTTAGCTAATTGGGGCTCCATTGGTGCTTCAAGTAGAAATCAGATATCGTACAGGCTGTAGCTCAACGCGAAGCGACCATAAACGTTAGCTGGCTGGCTAAGTTACTCAGCCACGCTCGTTCAGCATCTAACCTGATGCTCATTTACATTTTTGAGCGATCTATTTAAATTATTGATCAATGTTCTTATAACGTTAGCTAAGTGGCATGTGTGTCTTTCAAGATTTATTGGAGCAAGCAGTGTGATGCATTAGCATGTTCATCGCGAACGATCAATGGCAAGTAGCAGGCAATGTTGGCAGCAGATCGGACTCATTCTGAAATGGGTATGCTGCGGAGAGACGGGTTTTAGCTGTCCTAGGTAGCAAGCTAATTTGGTGGGAGTGTTTGTAATCATGCTAGCTAGCTAAAAGCCAACGCGTGGATTTAATCAATTTTGATATTATAACCGTTTCAAAGGTTTATTGGCACGATCAGCACGCGATGGCAAGCATAGCTGAGTTGATTGATAACCAGCATGCCACATGATATTTCAAACAATTAACTTTAATGGAATCATTATTTCTCCGCACAATACCCACAACAGATCACATAAACCAATGCCAGCTTGCTAGAGAACAGAATAGACACGTTCTATATAAACTCATTGAATTGAACCCACGGTCGAATTTCTGACACATGCGCAGTTTGTAGAATCGATGATATCTTCCACTCGATACATAATGCCCGTGACCTCGTGACGTAGTTTTGACAGTTATTTCACTCTATTCAGATTCGACGTCCGTAAAGTGCAATCCGTATTTGTAATTTAGTGAAGTTGTAACTTTATGAGTTGTATTCTCACAGAGAATTTATACACTGCATAATCTATGCGTGATTTGACTGAAACAAGAGTTTACAAATTTTTTATTTATGCACAACTATGGACTAACACGCACACATTTTTAAAACGTGCACGATTTTTATGTGTACACGCACGAAACTTTTGACAGTAACCTTACCCCATAGGCTTCCACTTCCAGCTCTACTTTGTCGTGTGCACACAATAGCATTCGCGCGCGTGTGGAAGACGTGATTACGGCGCTGCTATTTCACCTGGCAACAAGAAATACTATTTTCTGATTGGCTGATAGGTTGCTGATTCAAGAAGAGCTGTCTGCCTTCGCCTCATCCATTCATAGATTACTAATCTCTTTTATATACAGTTTATGTTACTAATGCGCGGCGAGTTTTATCACTTCTCAGCGTGAGAAATGTCATGTGTGAGCGTGTGAACTTATTGAAATGCGTGAGACTTGAGAGCCCTGATATGAAAAAATAATAAGACTTGGGGCAGTATGGGGCTGATGGAGGGGGCGGGGGGGACGGGGGCGGCCGCTCCCCCTGCCCCCCGTTCCAACGTCTATGGTTGAAGGGCTCAGGAGGGTGGAAGGGTACAGGATGGTTGAAGGGCACAAGATGGTTAAAGGGAACAGGAGGGTTTAGGGGAACAGGATCTGCAGTAATCTCTCTGGGAGATCACTCTGAGGGTTGGGTCAGGAGCTGGTAGGTGATCAGGTACACAATTGCTGACCTCTTGGCTGTGCTGTAGCGCTGTTCGTTGGTGTTCATTCTGCTTGAGTTGAGACAGAGGAAGACGTGTGGGATCTAAGCTTAAGATTTACTCTTGTCTAAACGGAGTTTTCTGAAAATAATTTGACTGTTAAGGCTCAAACAGTATTAGAGATTAGACAATTTGCTCCCGAGGTATAACCTTTGTCGCATTAGGGGCAGGGAGAATCTTCCTCCTTCTTTTTCCCCTTTTTCCCCCTGTAACAACTCGGTGAGCAACAGCCAAATTAAGTGGCTGATCTGGTCAAACAAAGGTGACGGGGGTTTTCTGGGGTTTTTTTGGGGGGTTTCAGTCTCCCGGGAGCAAAGTAAGGTAAAGTAAAACAAATTTAAACGCTAAATTTAAAGAATAAATTAAACGCTAAATAATTGTCTAACTAAGTGAATTGTGTGCTATACAAAGTAAAACAGAGTTGTTTTCAAGGACTGAGGTACACTGTCGCCTGCTTTCTCTGTAGCTGATTTAGCTAACGAACTATAGTAAGCTCTCAACGCCAAGAATATATCAAATTACCAGGATATCTAACTATAACCCGGCTTGGTTTCACACTTGGTCGCTTGCCTTTCATACAGTCTTCTAGCCAATAAATATTGACGTTCACCAGGGTTTTTTAGTCCCCTTCGTTCTCTATCCTGACCGCTTTACCGCATAAACACATTGCCAAGGTTGAATATTAACGCGAACCAGGGTTTTTGTCTTTTTCGCATTTTATTATCATCGAAGGGCTCTTCTGATTAAACACATTGCAAATTATGTTATCTTTGTATTTTCCTCTGGTTGCGGTGCCTTGATCAGCTGATTAAAGTTTAACTGCTTGTTTGAGTGCTCAGCGACAGCTTGTTGGGGGAGATACCGTGCATAGTTCGCTCACTAAGTAAACGACTTGTTTATTCGGTCCGTTTTAATTAAAGGGAACCGAGGCTTTACTCTTATCTCGGTTACCCTTGGTTGTATTTGTGGCTAGCTAGCTAGATAGTTACTGTTTGCATTTTTGGCTGGGGATCTGAGATTTAGTTAGAAGGGCAGCAGTCACTTTAGTCGTCCATTCGGTTTGGTTGGATTTTAAACGGAAAGCTTTACCGGAGTGCTCCGCCTCCTCCCTCCTCCAGTTTCTCCTGGGCGTAGTAGCCAGTCTTTTTTTTTATCTGGGTTCTCAGCTAGGCCCTGTGATATTTTTAGGTTAGTATATTAATAGTACCGGGACTAGATAAACTGAAGTTGGCTTATTAGGAGTGCTTATTATCCATAAAGTTTCTCAATTTGGTATTTCATTTCTGTCAACTGAAACTAAGCCCCTGTTAAAAGAGGCTTATTATCCATTCACATAGTTTCCCCACAGTTTCTATTGTGACTGCTGCTTAGGGCTTCTCTGGTTAATAAATAAATAAATTGTGGTTCCTGAGTTTCTGTCTCGGCATTAGTAATTTTCTTTGTTATCTAGGGTGAGCGAGGTCATTAGGTAGGGGGTTCAAAATGTGGCCAGAACTATGTGACGGTTGCAGGATGATCGCACTTTTGGAAAGAGATTTCCAGGGTGGGTTTGTCTGTCACCGGTGCCAGCTAATTGAGCATCTGGAGAGCAAGATCCTTGATCTTCAGGGCCAGTTGTCGGCACGACATAGTTCCTCTAGGAACTCTACTGATTGCGAACTAAGTAGTATGTCGTTTAGAGAAATGGTTTGTACGCCAAAGCAGGGTGGTGTGGGGACCCTAGAGCAGGCAGGGAGAGAAAGTTGGGTAACGGTAGGACGTCAGCGCAGGAAAGGGCGTGCACACCGTACAGCGACAGCTCCTCCAGTGGTTGAGGTGTCCAACCGATTCAGGCCCTTGCAGGAACTCGAATTGGCCCCTGACCCTGAGAGTGAGGGGACTGATGAGCAGCAGGGCACCCTGTTGGCCTCTACCCCTCAGAAAAGAGAGTTATTGATAGTGGGGGACTCAATACTTAGAGGAATAGACAGTTTAGTCTGTTTGCGTGACAAGGAGTCCCAGACGGTTGTGTTGCCTGCCTGGTGCCCAGGTAGGAGACCTCCTGGAGCTGCGTCGGACAAGCTCCTGGCCAGAGCGGGAGGGATCCAGTTGTCATGGTCCATGTTGGGACTAATGACATAGGTAAGGGTAGGTTTGAGGTTCTGCAAAGCAAATTTGTTGAATTAGCTGAAAAGCTTAGGAGCAGATCCTCCACGGTAGTGTTCTCCGGGATTCTACCGTACCACGGCAAGCAGAGGGAAGCAGAATTTTATCTGGAGGTTTAACACGTGGCTACTTAACCTGGTGTAGGAAAGAGGGGTATAGGTTTATGGGGCACTGGAACTACTTCTGGGACAGGGGTGACCTGTTCAAGCCGGATGGGCTACACCTGAACCGGAGGGGTACCTTTGCACTGGGTCAGCATATGTTGAGGGTAGCAGAGAGTTATTTAAACTAGGGACTTGGGGGGCAGGGAGGATAGAGAGTGTTACACAGAGGGAAATGCAGACTGCCCTGATGGAAGCTGACAGCGTTACATGCACTATTGATGATATATTTTTAAAGCAAAAAAGCGTGGTGGAGGGGCTTTGAGCAGCGGGCACATGGGAAATCCAAGGGAAGAGCGTTCGTGATAACCTGAAATGTTTTTATCTAAATGCAAGAAGCATTAAAAATAAATTTCGAGAACTTGAGGCCGTTATGATTAGTGAAGGCTATGACATAGTTGGGATTACAGAGACATGGCTGAGTGAAGAGGATGGAGATGAATATAATGTAGAAGGTTATAAGCTCTTTAGGAAGGATAGATGCAATAGGCGAGGAGGGGGTGTAGCACTCTATGTGAACGAAAACATAAATGTGCAGGAAATTCCTGAAATTGAACATTCCTTGCCCTGCGAAGATATCTGGGTCAGGCTCACTGGCAAACACGAGACTGGTTTAAACATAGGTGTATGCTATCGACCACCAGCTTTGGACAGTACAGTCAATGAAATGCTCTTTAAGAGGATTATGCAAGCTTGTAGAGGAGGAGGGACTATTATTATAGGAGACTTAAATTATCCTGGTGTTGATTGGGAAAAGGTGAAAGGACAGGGGAGGGGGGAGGAAGAATTTCTAGATGTCATAAATGATAATTTTTTGGTGCAGTATGTTAATAAACCTACAAGAGAGAAGGCAATTTTAGACTTAGTGCTCTGTAATGACTCAGATAGAATTAGCAATGTTGAGGTACGGGAGCCACTTGGGACAAGTGATCACTCTACTATTAATTTTGATGTTTCATGGGAAGTTAAAAAGGTGTATTCAAAAACAAAAATTTTCAATTTTAGGCGAGCAAACTTTGACAGGATGCGCTCATATCTAAGTGAAATAAAATGGGAGACACTCCTGGACTGTGAGTCTGTAACTGAGATGTGGGAAAGATTTAAGGGGGTTTTACTTGATTCACAATGCAAATTCATTCCAAAGGTGTCCAAAAGTAAGCTGAAAAAGCAGAATCCTCAGTGGATGACCGCAGCTATTCAGAGGAGTTTGAGGGAAAAGAGGAATCTTTATAAGATGTACATAGAGGATAACAATGAGATTACTAAGGCCGAATACTGTAAAATGCGGGCTGTGGTCAAAAAGGAGCTGAGGAATGCTAGAAGACTGTATGAAAGACAAATTGCAGAGGGGGCAAAAACTAACCCTAAGTGCTTCTTTCAGTAATGTAGTAGAAAAAGGAAAGTCAAAGAGCAGGTTAAGTGCATAAAGAATAAAAATGGATCGCTGCTATATAATAACAAGGATATTATGGACACCTTAAACGGTTACTTTGTTGAGAATTTTACCTTAGAGCGGTCTTTATTCGCCAGAGGGCACGCCCAATGCTCAAGATTATTTAGCGGAAATTGAGGTTAGGGATAATGTAGTATTGGACAAGTTGCATAAACTAAAGGCAGATAAGGCGGCGGGTCCTGATGGCTTATATCCTAGAGTGCTCAGGGAAGTTAGTGAGATCATCTTTAAGCCGCTATCCGCCATCTTTAGATGGTCTTTAGAAACTGGAGAAATACCAAATGATTGGAAACAGGGTAATATAATACCAATATATAAGAAAGGGGACCGTACTGAGCCAGGTAATTACAGGCCAGTCAGTTTAACTTGCATTGCGTGCAAAATATTGGAATCTATCATAAAAGATGAGCTGGACTTATTTCTTGAACGTAACAATATCTTGGGGGATAGCCAACATGGTTTCCGTAAAGGAAGGTCATGCCTGACAAACCTTCTGGAATTTTTTGAAGAGGCCACCAAGACTTATGACCAGAGCAGGGCTTATGACATCATATATTTGGATTTTCAAAAAGCATTTGACACAGTACCGCATAAGAGACAAATTTTTAAAATGAGCTCCATTGGAGTTACAGGAGGTATTCTGAAGTGGATTCAAAACTGGTTGCAGGACAGAACACAACGAGTGGTGGTCAGTGGTATCTCATCTGAGCTAGGTATGGTGGGGAGTGGCGTCCCCCAGGGATCGGTGTTGGGACCCCTGCTGTTCCTCATCTACATTAATGACCTTGATCGGAATATTGAGAGCAGATTAGTGAAATTTGCAGGTGATACTAAATTGGGAGGTTTGGCAAATAGTTTAGAGTCCACTAAAGTGATACAGGATGATTTGGATAGAATCCAGAATTGGGCAGAAATGTGGCAAATGAAATTTAATGTAGCGAAATGTAAAGTAGTACATGTAGGTAATAAAAACATTAGACGGGATTACTTCATGGGAGGTTTTAAACTGGAATGTGCTCCACAAGAGAAAGATCTGGGAGTGATTGTTGACCAAACCCTCACAGGCTCTAGCCATTGTGCCGTAGCAGTTAAAAAAAAGCCAATCGGATGCTGGGATACATTGCCAAAAGTATTGAGTTCAAATCCAAGGAGGTGATGCTTCTTTTGTACAACACATTCGTCAGACCACATCTAGAGTATTGTGTACAGTTCTGGGGACCATACTTTAAGAAAGACATAGAGGCTTTAGAGAAAGTTCAGAGAAGAGCCACGAAGCTAATTCCGGGTATTAAAGATGAAAGCTATGAGAAGAGGCTGAAGATCCTTAATCTCTTTAGTCTTAGGAAAAGGAGACTAAGGGGTGATCTGATTGAGGTCTTTAAATATGTTAAAGGGATTAACAAAGTGAATTATGTAGGATTCCTTCAACCAAGTGTTGTTAGTAGAACTCGGGGTCACAAATGGAAGCTGACCAAAGGTAAATTTGGCACTGATATTCGGAAATATTTCTTTACCCAAAGAGTAATTTCAGTGTGGAACAGCTTGCCTAACCATATTGTTGAGGCAGAGACCTTGGGAGTTTTCAAGAGCAGGCTTGACTTAAAGTTAGATACCATTGAGTCATTGAGTATCTGAAGTGATATATTCACGATAGTACAAAGAAACTGGAGAGCCTAGTTGGGCTGAACGGCCTGTTCTCGCCATTCATGTTATGTTATGTTCTGTTATGTTAGGTATGGTTGAATCTCTCAGATGTTGTACAGAGGGAATCTGCAGGGACGTGTTGTCAAGGCATCCTGCTCCTTGAAGTTTAGCGATGTGAGTGCAGGGGGTCGAGAGTTCTCACACATGGGGTGGGCAGCGAGTCGAGTTTTTGGGTTGTGTGGGGCACCTAGTGCTGTCGTGGGGAGGGACTTGGGTGGCGCCGGGTGTTTAGTGCTCTCTCACTGGTAGTTTGTTGCTGGGGGTCGTGCTGCGCTGGTTGTCCTGGTGCCTGTTATAGCCGGAGCCAAAGGTTTGATTGTAGCAGAGTTTTACTCAATAACCACACGCATTACTCCCAGACTCATGAGTGATATTTAGGAGAGGTCAGTTTCAGGGGACTGTGTGATGGTCAGTGTTTAGTGGTGCCATGATGTGCATCTTTATCATTAATCAACAAGTCACAATACTTTTGTCCAAAAAAATAAACCCCACATGAAATGTTGTGTAATTAATTTTTTTGGTATATTTAAGGTATGCATTCACTACCTAAAATCATTGCTAAATCTATCATTTATCTATTAACAAAAACTATTGCACACTATTTTCTGTGTAAGCAATGTATATGTTGATATTAACCATAGTATTTGAAAAATCCTTTGTCCTCTAGCCCTTTAAATATGTCTCTTCTTGATATTTCAGCTCCTGTGACGCTGGACCCCAATACTGCACGTGCCTCTCTCTCTCTCTCTGATGATCTGACCGCTGTGAGACACACAGGAATAAAGAATAAATATCCTGACAACCCAGAGAGGTTTAACCGCTGTGTAAATGTGCTGGGATCTGAGGGGTTTACCTCAGGGAAACACAGCTGGGAGGTGAAGGTTGGGAATAAACCTGCGTGGGATGTAGGAGTGATGAAAGACTCCAGCAACAGGAAGGGAACTATAACATGCAGCCCAGAGGGAGGATTCTGGGTCTTAATGCTGAGGGAGGGTGATAATTACAGTGCAGCAGGAGTTACTGCCCTCAAACTGGAGAGGAAACCCCAGAACATCAGGGTGCAGCTGGACTATGACAAGGGGGAAGTGTCCTTCTTCAACTCCAGTAACATGTCACTCATTTACACTTTTAAAGACACATTTACTGAGAGAGTGTTCCCATACTTCTCTCCCTGTGCGAAAACTGTTGGTAATGAAGGACCCCTGCAGATATGCCCAGTGAAAGTTTCAGTAACAGTGACTTAACTCCAGTGAAGGTGTGTGTTTGGAAATTACACTGGAAATGCTGACAGGGATTTTTGATATTCTGTTCTAAAGGTTCCCACCCAACCCCACTGTGGAAGCTCCCTCAGATCCACTGCAATCAGACATTTGACCTTGTGATTTTTCAGCCAAATTTTTATCAAACTAGATTTTACTCCGCATGCGGGTAAACAGGAATAATTGTTTTACCTGTTTATTTTGCTCTGACACGGCTCATTTATGAACTCGCATTTAGGCCAATATCCTGGAAATGTATTGGATCTATTTGACCTCTCACTATTCCTGTGTTAGTTTGTGCTATGTCAGGTTATTTACATGAGATAATACTGCTTACATTTTACTGCAAATATAAATGAAAACCTTTGTAAATGTATAAAAAGTTTTGACTGATGATGTACACTGGAGTGCCACTCTGTAAAACTGTACATGTATGTTTTTGTTCTTTGAAGAGCAAACATGTAGCTCCACAGTACCTCTATGTGTGAGAGAGTAACAGTGAGTGTTTGATTAGTGTAATGGACCTCAGTGTGAATGAGAGCAGATTTGGAAAGGACTTGCTGGAGATGAAGAGGTACAAAGGGAACAGACTATGGACTGTATATAAAGATGGATGATGGGTCTCCATTTACTCCCATTGATCAAAAATGTATGAGGGGTGGAAGTAACAAAAATTAATTGATAAAAATGGAGGTGATGAAAACGTGAATTGAAAAATAGAGTCATATATTGTCAATTGATTTGATAAACTTCATTCTACTATTCATCATTTACCACACCTAACTGACATTTATCGTTTACAGCAAGCAATTTTTGTTACTTCCGCCCACACCTACATGACACCATAGACAGTAAAAGAAGTGGACGGCGGGATGGCGCTATTTTCAAGGGGAGAGTGTGAAGCTCAATTGAACAAGTTTTCAGTTGGGCACCACGCCTACAGCGCTGGCTTGAAGTCAGCTCGCTGACATAAACCGACGTCCTGAGAAGCGGTAACTCGTCTGGTCGATGTATCCTACACACAATTCCCAGCAAGCGATTGCGTCTGTCAGTATAGTCTGATTCCGTTCGATGTTATTATGTTTTGCGAATTATTACTTCATAGGTACTTCCTTCGTTAGCGATGTGGCTCAATCGTCTTCTGTCTATGATTCGTTATGGGCTTCTGGTCTAAACAGTACGGTTATTTACGTCCTGTGCGACAGAAAGTCGCCAGCATTTCACGTCACTTTTAGCCTAGCCTGGTGCCATCGGCTAAAAATGCTTACTATTAGACCATAACGCTACATACGAAGTAAAGACGTCTGCTACAAAATGTTGTTTCTCTGTAGAAAATATTATCGCTGACATGAAGGCTCATAATGTTTTTAGTGTAAAGTTATTGATGTCAAAAGTCAGGCAAAATGAATGGGGGTGAATGGAGAAGCTACCGCTAGTTGATCATCTGCTATCTTCTAGAGCGTTCAATTGAGCTTCAACTTCCGGGTGTATTCCCACCCCCTTGCATGACACTTATCTTTTTTTTTTTTTTTAATTGAGTAACATCGGCATACAACTCATTAGGACTTAACAAAACTAAATACACAGAAACACTAGAGAAGGACATCTGAAAAAAAAACTACAAGAAGGAGCAATAAACATTAGGATAAAAGAATGCACAATCACAGTAAAAATGGGGGGGGGGTAGAATCACATAAGCAAAATTTAGCATAATCTTCATACAAGTTCTTTGCTTGATAATTTTTAACTTTTCGGAGTGTGGATATATACATTTTCATTTTTTTGAGAAAACAAATAAAGGAGGGTTTGGCATTTCTCCATTTAGTACAATGAATATGATATTTACCCAGCAGTACTACAATGTTAACTGAACTACTTAGGGCAGGGTTAATGTTTGTCATATAAAATAATATATCACAGGATCCAAATTTGGAAGGTCATGTATTTTTAGAGATAGCCAATTGTAGATGTTCGTCCAGAAAATGTTTGTTAAGGGGCATGTATAAAACAAATGTTCTATTGACTCATCAGATACATTACAAGAGGAACATGGCTCAACTTCAAATTTAAATCTTTTTTGCAGAAAGACCCCAACTGGGTATATATTATTTATAATTTTAAAGTGAGTTTCCTTGACCTTGGGTCGAATAGGCCATTTAATATATTTCGAATGAGCTTTCTCCATAAGTGCTACATATGTTCATTCGGTAGGCCCGTCCATGAAAGCAGCTCTGTTGAAGTTGTGAAACAGTTTGTCTTTCAAAAAGGTGGCAATGACTCTGTTATTGCACCTTTTGTCATTGATGGGAGTATGATTTATCATTAGTGTTGGTAAAATTGGTAAGAGAGGCCTATTTGAGCACCTTATTGTATTCTGTATCATTTTAAGTAGAGGTAGGGGTACTGCTTTGCATACTTTCTTATACTCATGTTCTGTATAGTTCGAATTATATTTATTGGTAAAGGTCATGTGATCTAATAGGTCACCATTTCTATCTAATATATCTGTAATAAAAATAATGCCTTTTTTAAACCGGTCATTTTTGAAAATGGACTTTCTATTCACAGTAATTACTCTATTATTCCATAAGGTTGATGTGTGATGTGTGATTGTGGGTAAATATCATCTTCCAAAACAAAAGAATCTGTCAGTGAAAATTAGACAATTTCACACAGAGCTTATTTGTATCAAAATCATTTTTCAAAAGAAATTCTATCCCTCTTAACTTCTTAAAAAGGGACAGGGGCGTCTCTAGGACTGACGATTGGTGGGGCCCAGAGCTCCCCTTTAAAACAATTACTAACCCTGACTTGCAGGCAATCATTGGCATAATTGACAAACAATCCTTCCAGGATTTTCCCTGCTTTTTTATTGTTTTATTGATTATTTGCGGTAACTTTTTCAAAAAGTGGCAATGAAAGTTGCAATGTCTTGGCGATTTATTTTTTTGTCGCGAGAAATTTGCGTGGATTGGTTGAATTTGCTTTAATAGTTGCAATCGCGACATGCAACTTCCTTGAGGGACTCAGCAATAGATTCACTGCGAGAACACGCCGGTACGGTACGGCGACAATCATTAATCTGGACGCATAATCTCGTGCATTTAAATCAGCGTTATTCAGAATTGCACACGGACGTTTCGAATGTTCTTTTTGTAAAGTGGTAAATAGCCACTAGATGGCAGTATTGACTTTTTTTTTGTGAAGCCCAGTCTGAAGCTAGGTTGGGCATGTCCAGGGCATGCCCAGAGGGGAAAGTCCCAGAAATGGGAGGGGGCTGGACAAGAGTATATAAGGAGAAAAATCGAGAGTGTGTAGTAGTAGGAGAAATTGCAAGAAGGATACATTTGACCAGACCTGTCACTCTTTTCAAAACCTGTTAAGCTTTTTGTGGATTTTTTCTGTGTTGGAGCATTTTCCTGTCCCAGGACATCACAACATAGCAGCCCATCTCCATTACAGGGCATTGTAAATATCTCTTTTTTTTTTTTTTTTTCAATCTTGGTCAGTAGTGTAGGGTGTAGATTAGTTCTATGTGTTTGTTAAATTAAATCTGTTGAACTTAAAGGATTTTGTCTGTCATCCCTTGCTCTCCGTGACCCATAACAAATTGGGGCCATAACAAATTGGGGGCTCGTCCGGGATAGACCATTGTGCGAGTCATTTATTGAAAATCAAAAATTTGAAATAGTGAAATTGTTTTTTGAATTTTCCTAGATATATATTGGCAGATCAACAGCAATGGATGATTTCTTGGCATCACCAACCGTAGAGGTTTTGAAGTCTTTTAAAAAGACAGAACTGCTAGAAATATGCAGACAGTTAGAGCTGACAGATGTAAAACCAGCCATGCGAAAAGCAAGACCGGCGAGAGAGATTGTTGAATATTACATTGATGAAAATGTGTTTGCACCAGGAGATCTGGTACAGTTTCCGGTGGAAAATCCAAATGTAGAATTGGAACTTAAATTAAAAATGCTAGAAATTGAAGAAAAAGAAAAACAAAGAGAGTTTGAGAGAGCAGAAAGAGAGAAAGAAAGGCAGTTTGAGTTAGAAAAATTAGCAAGAGAAGAGGAAAGAGCAGAAAGAGAGAGACAGAGAGATTTCGGTTTAGAAAAATTAGACAGAGAAGAAAGGCTCCAAATGGAGCAACTAAAAATTAAAATAGAAGCCGAAAACAAATTTCGGGCTAGCCAGGAGGTAAAGCTGATGCCTCCATTTTCAGAGAAGGAGGTTGATAAGTATTTCCAGTGCTTCGAGAAGGTAGCTAAGAGTTTTCAGTGGCCAAAGGAACACTGGCCTCTGATGTTGCAAACTGTCCTCAAGGGTAAAGCTCAGCAAGCCTATTCGGCTTTGTCTGCAGATGATTCCTCTGATTATGAGGTTGTCAAAAAGGTCATTTTGACAGCTTATGAGTTGGTTCCAGAGGCTTACCGACAGAAATTCAGAGGTCTGAAGAAATCTGACAATCAGACTTATGTTGAATTTGCTAACGAGAAGAAGGTTTGCTTTGAGCGCTGGTGTACTTCTATGGAGGTCAAGGATGATTTCAACTCACTAAAAGAGATGGTGTTAGTTGAAGAATTCAAGAACTGTGTCAAGGATGATATTAAGACCTACCTTAATGAGAAGCAAGCACTGAATTTGCAATCAGCTGCCAAGTTTGCAGACGAATATGTTCTCACACATAAGTCCAAATTTCAGTCTAGCAGTAACAATAGATGGTCCCAATTTCAGAAGAAAGGTAACGGTGATACCCAAGATTCCTCACCCAAAGACAAAGACAAATCTGGTGATGGTGCTCAGAAATCCAGTAAAAGGTCTGAACAAAGTGTGAAAGCTGACAGTGACAAAAGTGGTCTAGTTTGCAATTATTGCAAGAAATCTGGTCATGTTACAACTAATTGTTGGTTCCTTAAAGCTAAGAAAGAGCAAGAAAAGGATACCAAACCCAATACCTTTGTGAAGACAAGATTAGAAACCCCTGTAGTAGATGACCGATCTGCTAAATTGCCTGCTCCTTGTGAGGCTAAGAAGCCTGATACTGCTGACTTTGTGAGGGAGGAATTCCTTCCATTTGTGTCAGAGGGATTTGTGGCTCTGAATGAGCATTCTCCTCCTGTCCCCATATATATCCTAAGGGATACCGGAGCTTCTCAGTCACTTTTGTTGATGGACTCCTTGGAGTTACGTGATGAGACCGCTTCTGGGGATTTCATACTTGTACAAGGTATTGAAGGGAGGACTGTATCTGTACCCCTGCGCTCTGTATTCTTGAAGTCAGATTTAGTTACAGGACAGGTAAAGGTGCGACTTATGTCAAGTCTACCTATCAAGGATGTTTCTCTGTTGCTAGGCAATGACCTGGCTGGGGGCAATGTAGTTCCCCCTGTTCATCTTACTTCACAGCCGAGCACTGAAGATGGCGATGAAGACCCATCTCTGTATCCTTCCTGTGCAGTGACTCGTGCTATGGCCAAGAAGGCTCAAGAAGAAGATGATGTGGTGCCGTCCAGCACCTTGAATAGTCATGACTCAGGTGGTTCGCCTCATGACTCTGTTCAGCCTACTATGGTTTCTCCGTTTGAGGACTTATCAGACACTTTTATCAGTTCTCTATTCAGCCGGCCAGATGGGTCTGGTGATTCTGATGTGTCTGGAGACTTGTCTCTGTCCAGAAAGCGGTTGATTCAGGAGCAAAACAATGATCCTGAAATTTGTGTACTAAAGAAGAGAGCCCTTCCTGATGAAGAAATAGATGCAGTTCCAGTTGGGTATTATCTCAAGGATGGAGTGTTGATGCGGAAGTGGCGCCCTCCTGATATCCTTGCCAATGCAGATTGGGCAGTGGTCAAGCAAATTGTTGTTCCGAAGGTCTACAGGAGTGAGATCTTAACAATGGCTCATAGTTTGCCTTTAGGAGGTCATCTTGGTGTTAACAAGACTGTTGACAAGATCATGAAACACTTCTTCTGGCCTGGACTTTGGAAAGATGTTTCCAACTTTTGCAAAACCTGTCACACTTGTCAGGTAGTTGGAAAACACCAGTTAGACCCACCTGTAGCTCCATTGCAGCCTATCCCAGCATTTGGGGAGCCCTTCTCCAAGGTCATTGTTGATTGTGTTGGTCCATTACCCAAGACTAGATCTGGAAATCAGTACTTGTTGACAATCATGTGTGCATCTACCAGATTCCCTGAAGCCATCCCTCTACGCAACATCAAGGCAACTGCAATCTCGAAGGCTTTGATAAAGTTCTTCACGTTGTTTGGCCTTCCCAGGGAAATTCAGTCAGGTCAAGGTAGCAATTTCACTTCCGGATTGTTTCAGCAGGTTGTGTATGAACTAGGTGCGAAGCAGATTCTTTCCAGTGCCTATCATCCAGAGAGTCAGGGTGCCTTAGAGTGGTTTCATTCCACTCTCAAGACAATGATGAGGACTTATTGTTATGACCATGAGAAAGACTGGGATGCAGGTGTTCATTTGCTGTTGTTTGCAGCTAGAGAAGCAGTGCAGGAGTCTACTGGATTCAGTCCATTTGAGCTAGTGTTTGGCCATGAAGTGAGAGGACCTTTGCTATTGTTGAGTGAACAATGGCAAGAGAAAGAGCCACATATCAGTCTGTTAGACTATGTTAGCAAGTTCAATGACAGACTGCGTGCAGCTTGTGACCTAGCCAAAGAGAACTTGAAATCAAGTCAGGGAAAAATGAAAACTTGGTATGATCATAAGGCTAGAAGCCGTGAGTTTAAACCAGGAGACAAGGTCCTTGTGTTGTTTCCCTTACAGTCCAATCCATTGCAGGCTAGATTTCATGGTCCTTATGAAATTCTGACAAAACTCAATGATCTCAATTACATTGTGAAGACTCCAGATAGGAGAAAGCCAAAACAGTTGTGTCACATTAACATGCTGAAGCCTTATCATGATAGAAATGCTAGGGTTGCAGCTGTCACTTCAGATCCTCCTAGGGCTGAGACTTGTGAAGATGAGGGGGAGTGTCAAGATGATGAACCTAGAATTAAAGCTGAAGTTCTTTCATGTAAATTATCAAATTCTGAAGTGTTGCAAAATCTTGATGTAAAACTCCAGCACTTAGAACCCTCACAGAAAGATCAGTTTGAGAGGTTGATCAAGAAATATAAAGATCTATTTCCTGATGTTCCAAAGAGAGTTTCTATAGCCTCTCATGATGTAGATGTTGGTGATGCCAAACCAATAAAACAGCATCCATACCGGATGAATCCTGAAAAGAGAAAGATTGCTGAGAAAGAGGTTGAGTACATGTTAGAACATGATATTATCAGACCCTCTAACTCAGATTGGAGTTCACCCTGTGTTCTAGTTCCAAAACCTGATGGAAGCACTAGATTCTGTACAGATTATCGCAAAGTCAATGCTGTAACTAGAACTGATGTGTTTCCAATACCTAGGATTGATGATTGTATCAATAGAGTAGGGCAAGCAAAGTTTCTGACCAAGATTGATTTATTGAAGGGTTATTGGTGTGTGCCTTTAACTGAGAGGGCCAAGAGCATCTCTGCTTTTGCCACACCATCTGGGTTATACCAGTATGAAGTCCTACCCTTTGGCATGAAAAATGCCCCAGCCACATTCCAAAGGATGATACAGTCTACAATCGCCGGATTGCCACACACGGGTGCGTACATCGACGACCTGATCACATGGAGTGACTCCTGGGAAGAACATCTGAAAGATGTAGAGACGTTGTTCCAGCGCTTGACCCAGGCTAACCTGACTGTTAACCTGAACAAGAGTGACTTTGGTTGTGCTACTGTCACGTATCTTGGCTACGTCATAGGCCAGGGTAAGGTGGCACCCATAAATGCTAAAGTCCAAGCCATCATGGACTTTCCAGTTCCTGACAACAAAAAAGCTTTGTGCCGCTTCCTTGGAATGATCGGGTACTACCGCAAGTTCTGCAAGAACTTTGCTGAGATTGCTCTCAGTCTCACCAACCAACTGAAGAAAGGCGTAAAGTTCACTTGGGATGAAGCATGCCAAAGAGCCTTCGATCGCCTGAAGTCTCTGCTGTGTCACTTCCCCGTGCTCAAATCTCCTGACTTCAACAAGCCGTTCTCCATAGCGGTCGATGCTAGCGACCAAGCTTGTGGATCTGTGCTCCTACAGAGAAGTGACTCTGATGACATTGAGCATCCCGTGGCATACTTCTCCAGGAAGTTCAATCGCCACCAAAAGAACTATTCCACAATTGAGAAGGAGCTGTTGGCTCTGGTTCTATCCTTACAACACTTTGAGGTCTATGTTTGTACAGGGCAAAAGCCAATGATTGTATATACTGACCACAATCCGTTAATGTTTTTGAGTAAGATGAAAAACAAAAATTGGAGATTGTTGAATTGGAGTTTGATTTTACAAGAGTTTGACTTGGAAATTAAGCATGTAAAGGGTGCTGACAATGTAATTGCCGATTGCTTATCCCGTGTTTGAATATGTGTATATACATCACCTGTGTTTATTAGCATATTGTATTATATGTATGTATATACAAGTGTCAACTTAACCATTTTTGTATTGAAAAGAAAAATTTTGCCTTTATGAGTCAAAATTTTCCCCTTTTGGAATGGAGGTGTAATGTGGTAAATAGCCACTAGATGGCAGTATTGACTTTTTTTTTGTGAAGCCCAGTCTGAAGCTAGGTTGGGCATGTCCAGGGCATGCCCAGAGGGGAAAGTCCCAGAAATGGGAGGGGGCTGGACAAGAATATATAAGGAGAAAAATCGAGAGTGTGTAGTAGTAGGAGAAATTGCAAGAAGGATACATTTTACCAGACCTGTCACTCTTTTCAAGACCTGTTAAGCTTTTTGTGGATTTTTGCCTGTGTTGGAGCATTTTCCTGTCCCAGGACATCACAACATAGCAGCCCATCTCCATTACAGGGCATTGTAAATATCTCATTTTTTTATTTTCTTTTCAATCTTGGTCAGTAGTGTAGGGTGTAGATTAGTTCTATGTGTTTGTTTAATTAAATCTGTTGAACTTAAAGGATTTTGTCTGTCATCCTTTGCTGTCCGTGACGCCATAACAAATTGGGGCCATAACATTTTATTTTATTTAAACAAAACGATCGTGAAGCGCCAGTTAAATCACTTGATGTGTGAAAAAGGTAGCGCAGACGTTTGAGAGCAGTTTGTCTTTTACAAAGCGTTGAACAATTTTTGAGCGGCCTAAATAATTTTTCTGATCTGAATTTATCCCATTATTTAGTCGTCAATAGATCGCATGGAGAGAGAAACCGTAACTTCGATTGCCAGAGGATTATTGTCATAATTGGAAAACGTGTTATTAACGGAAAATAACTGAGTACAAGCCAAGAACAATCATTGACGCAAAGGCATGGTCCGGGCCCCACCAATTATCACTTCCAGAGACGCCACTGAAAAGGGACCTTGGTATGTGAAACCACATTGACTCTTGTTGGGCCGCAAAAGTTTGAATCCATTTGACCTTCAGAGTACCAATAATTGATTCAAACTCAGGGGCTCTTATACCACCTACTTTGAATATTTTAACTAACTGTGATCTTTTAATGTAGTGGGTTTTATTTTTCCACAGAAATTGGAAAATCAGTGTTAGCTTTTTTAATGCTGTTTGAGGAAACAAAAAGTGAATGGCAGGGGTATATTAATTGAGATATACCCTCTGCTTTGGATAATGTCACTCTACCAAAGATAGTTAAATCTCTTGTTAACCATCTACTAAGTGATTTCTTCATCTCCGATATACGACTGCAAATATTAATATCTCCTCTTCTTAAGTAATTCTTAGATATAGTAATTCCAAGATACTTAACTTCAGAATTCACTTTTATTGAAGCAATGGATGATTCAGTGAAAGTATTAATAGGAAACAGTTCACATTTTTTAATATTAAGGTATAATCCTGATGCTGTGGAAAATAATTTTATAATATTTAAAGCTTTATCAACCATAGATTAATCTCTCAGGAAAATGGACGCATCATCTGCAAATTGGCTAATTTTGAATTCCTTGTCCATAACTGTTATGCCCTTTAATTCTTCACTGTTATTAATTAACATTGCTAATAATTGAGTGGTCAAAATGAATAATTTTGGGGAAATTGGGCAGCCTTGTCTAATTCCACGCATTACTCTGAATCTAGGCGTCATACCAGGGTTTAAAGACACTGAACTGTAAATCTCATTATAGAGCATCTGCACAATGTTACAGAAATTTTCCCCAAAACCCATAAATTTGGGCGTTTCAAGCAAGAATGAGTGCTCGACTGTATCGAAGGCCTTGTAAAAGTCAAGGAATAAAACAAAACTGTATCAATAAACTGTCTATAATCTATCATATCTAATATCAGTCTAGTATGGTTGTGTATATTCCTTCCCTTAACAAAGGCAGATTGACGTTCGTCGATTATTTTAGTTAAGCCTTCATTTAATCAATTTGCATAAACATGTGCCAAAAGTTTATAGTCATTACATAACAGGGTTAAAGGTCTCCAATTATCTAATGACAGAATACATTTGTTAGGTTTGGAGATTAAAGAAATAATTCCTAGTTTCATGGTCGAAGACAAGCTTTTCTGTGCTATACATTCCATGAATGCATTGTAAAGTAACCCCCTAATTTCACTCCAAAAAAACACATAAATATCTACTGTCAGGCCATCTATCCCCGGTGACTTCCCCTTAGCCATACGCACAATTGCTCTATCCAATTCTTCAATATTAAGTTCATCCTCCATATACTGTTTAAAGTCATCATCTAAACTCCTCCTAAATTCTTTCAGTTTGTCAAAGAATAAAGCACAATTCTCTTTAGAAAACTGGGACTTATAAAGGTTATCATAGAAGGTTCTTATTTCTTCATTAATTTCAACTTGGTTATCAATTTTTTTACCATTAATGCACAATTTCTGAATTTTCTTTTTACTTTGTGTTTTTCTAAGCTGAAAAAGTAGGATGAATTTTTCTCCCCTTCCTCAATCCAACGTGCTCTTGAACATACAAATGCTCCCTTGGCTTTTTCTAAATACAAACTGTCAAGGTCAGCATGTAAGTCAATTAATTTTCTTTTTTCTTCCACAGACAGGTCGGACTTACAGCATAACTGGTTAATACTCTTTATAATATCCTGCTGTTTATTCTTTTTCATTTGACAAATATGCTTGCTTGTTCGTATTGCAACCTGTTTGACTTGGAATTTAAACCATTCCCATTTGTTCAAGGATGACATTTCCAATTTAACAATATCCTGAATCAATTGTTTAACTTCTGTGCAGAATTCAACATTATCCAGCAGGGTATTATTGAATTTCCATATTTGGCTTAAAGTTTATGTCTTGATAATGACAAAGATAGTGTAACTGCGCAATGATCAGTTAAGGGGGAAGCTGAAATTTCACACTTAGTAATGTTATTGATTCATTCGTCTGATATCAACCAGTAATCCAACCTAGAACATTGTCCATTACCTGACGAATGAAACCAAGTATATTGTGCAGCATGAGGATTTCTCAACCTCCAGCAGTCAGTCACTCTCAGTTTACTAAATTTATAATTGTGTCATCATAGTTATGACACTGACCCCTTGGGGGCATACGGTCCAACCACAGATTGGGTGCCAGGTTAAAATCTCCCCCTATTATGATTTGGTTGTTATGATTCTGCCTCGTGTGCTCGTTTGTGCTTGTGCGTTTTTCCCCCTTGCCTCTTGATTTGTTTTTCAGCTCCATTTCTGTGGTCTGACCGTTGATTCCCTCTTGCCCTGACTCCTGTGATGTCGTGTGACAGCCTTCAGTATGCCTGAGTCTCGTGGTCCAATCACATTTCCTCTTTCGGTTTCGGCTTTGGTATTTCATTCATTGCTTCCACCTGTGCTTAATTCTGGGTCTCGCAAAACTCTGAGTGAATGCATTCTCTGATAGGGCCATTACTAACCCAAACTAACCTGCACTTAAGGGTGTGTATATAGCGTGACATAGTACTAACCTAATTAACTCATTAGCGAGTGCGAGTGTTTCTAGCTTTTGTAAATTCCTTCCTAGCTTTCCTAATTAACTGCGTTTAAAGCTATGCTTTCCTTTGCTGTTCTCGTGGTGCTTTTTTACTCGTCACGTATAGATTACCTCAATCTAAACTGTCTAGCTTGCGTGATTGCCTTGAGTCATGATTGTTAAATTGGTTCTCGTGTAATTTGCTTAATCCCAGGTGTTTCTGTTTCCTTCGGAGATTGCCTTCCGTATCCCCGCCTCCTGCCATGTGTATTTAAGCAGGGAAGATTGAAGAGACGTCAGACGGGACTTTGTTTGTTGTTTGCTTCCTGAGTTTCCCCTAGCCTTGTGTTTGCTGCGTCCATGTCTTGTCTGCCCCTTGTCTAAGTCTCCCAGTGTTCCCGTCAGTTCAGTATAGTTCCAGTTTTTGTTTCTTTAGTCTAGCCACTCCTTGAGTGAGTACTTCTGTTTCCCCCTGCCTTGGGCAGTGTACCTTAGTTTCTCCTGTTGTTCAGTGCATGTGCACAGTGTTTTGTTTCTGGCCTGTGCGCCCATTTTCTCCGAGTGTCTTTGTGTTGTAATAAACACTTCTGGATCCTGCGCCTGGTGTCCACCTGACCTCATTCCTTAACATTGGTCAGCAGCATAAAACACTTTCCATTCCTCCAACAGTGTTATCAAGGACGAAAAAAAAAACATTTGTTCTCAGGCTTTTTGTTGTACCCATATACACAAAGGAAAATATAATGTACTCCATTGATTTTCACCACTACCATCACCCAGTGGCCATTAGTATCACTTTTGTAATCCACAACATTACCATTAAATCTATTAAACAAAATCATAGCACCCGCTGAGCGGGAAGTCCCATGACTACAAAAGAAAGTGTCACCCCATTGCGATTTCCAGAACTTGACATCTTCTTCAACTGAATGAGTCTCTTGCAGAAAAATACAATTAGCCTTTTGCTCCTTGCAAAAAAGAAAAATTGCTTTACGTTTCGCAGTGTCCTTTAACCCACTAGTGTTAAGTGAAATAAACGATAGCATTTAGCTATTTAATGCACAACTGTTAGGGCGATGTGCAGGAACGAGTGATCAAACTTAGTCCGAATAACAGTCATTTAATTAACGTGCTTTTTTTTCTTTCTTTTAAAGAACTCTAGAACGTACGTACTAGCATTTTAAACAGCCTACCTTTCAGAAATTACCTTGCATTTAATCCACGTCCACTCTTTTAAAGTCAATCTTCGCGTAGCCTTCTTTCAGGAAGGCTCGCTTCCCTTGTTTCCTTGCCGCTTCCACGAGCTGCCACTAGCCATGTTTCCATCCACACGTTCTTATGCGAATGAAGTCATATCGAATTAAAAATGCCTTATGGAAACGGTGACATTCGACTTGATTTCAAGAATATCGACACAAAGTTTATACAGTTGATCTGATCGGATTTGCTCTTGATCGGTAAAAGGCTTATGCGATAAATGCTGAAGGAAACGTTATTTGCCGAATAAATCTGCAACTGCATCGTGACGGTGTTTTGATGCCGTCGTTGCCTTCTGATAATGGTTTGCTATGTTGCTAATAGCTGGCACATAAGCACGTACAATTTGTGCAAATTATCATCATTTGTTGGTAGACGCGATCCATTTTGGCTAACTAGCTAAATTAGTCGGCTAACACACTACTTATGTTCACTTGAAGGTTCCGCGATTCAGTGAGAAAATGAATGGTAACAGCTTAAAATGTCAGAAATCTATTCGATACACCAATTAGACCGCATCACAGCATGTGACGTCATTGCGCACAACTTTTTATTCGCTTTAATGCCGTTAGATGGAAACGCATTTTCACCTGCTTTTATCGCATGAATATTTTTGGCGAACTTCAGATAGTTCGATTGACAAGTGGATGGTAAACATAGCTACAGTTTGGTGCGGGCATCGCGATCCTCCTTGAAAAAATCCTCCCGGAAGCGAATGCTCTTCTCAGTGCAGACCAGGGCATCCTTGGACCGCTTCCACACCTCGTCTCGCACGGTTCTCCTGGCGAACTGGATGATAATGGATCGCGGCGCTTTCGGTGCGTTGTTGTTGTTGGAGGTAGCCTGCCCTTGACTCTTCTCCTCTCTTTTCCCCAAACGATGTATGATGTCCACCGCCTCGCGTATTCGTTCCACAGAGAGAGGCACCACTCTGGTCAGTATTCCAATGACAACTTCTCTCATGTTTTCTTCCTCTTTCTCTGGAAGACCCGTTAGCCTTAGGTTCCATCTTCTCTTATAGCGGGCATGCTCCTCGCATGCACGCCGGAGGGACAGGTTTTCCTTCTTAAGATCAATCATTTCTTTTTGGATCGCCTCTATTTTCTTTTCGTTTTCCTTAGCTGCAGCTGTGTTCGCAAAAATACGTTTATCAAAACTTTCAAATAGTTCAGTCTGTTCCTCCAACTTAGCTGTTAAGTTCTGCACTGCGTGAAGGATGGCAGCCCCAGTCTCTTCTTCAGTTCCAGTCTGTGGCCTCATTTTCTTGGCATGCGGGCTCTTTGTTGGTGCGTGGTCCCAATTAATTTTACTTGCTTTTTGTCACTGTTCCTGATCTATTAAAATCTCCTCGATGTCCTGCTCTTCGCATGCTTCCAAGAGAGCAGTCTTGTCATAGCTGTGTTCCTCCATGCTAGTTATCACACGTGTACTATCCTAGCGTTACGCTTATAGAAAAAAAAAAAATTAACCAGTTGATGCAAAACACTCGATAAATCTTCTCGCTATTTTAGCCTACTATGGTTTTTAAACGTTAGCACGTGCTTTTCACGATTCTAGGACTAAAAACTTAACTTTTTCACGGAGCCTGCAAAAATATTGACCGCTCACTCCGCCATCTTGAATCCTCCCCTTGCATGACACTTATCGTTTACAGCAAGCAATTTTTGTTACTTCCGTCCAAATGACGAATCAAAATCCACGCCCACTGACTAGCTGATCGAGTTTTTGGCTCTCAACTTGCAGGCCTTAATGCGCGTCAATTAGCGTCATGATTACGCCAACAAAAAAGGCTACAGTTTGCGCATAGTCTTACTCGCTAGCGAGCTAGTTGGCTACCGGGCTAGCAATAGTATAGCTAGTGCGCCAATGTATTTAGCTACATAGCCAACTGGCTAGCGAGCTAAAAAGGCTGCCGTTCGCTTTCAATGCGTACACTGTCATACTCGTTAGCGAGCTAGTTGGCTTCCTAGCTAGCAAGCCAAAGTGATATCGAACTGTGTGTCATAGCTAGCACGCCAATGTATTTAGCTACATGGCCAACTGGCTAGCAAGCTAAAAAGGCTACAGTTCGCTTACAATGGAATACTCGCGAGCGAGCTATTTGGCTACCTAGCTAGCAAGATAAAAAGACATCGATGTCTATATGTTATAGCTAGCATTCCAATGTATTTAACATCCTAAAGTCGCTTTCACACCGGACGCGAAAGGAATTTTTCGTACGACAGATTACATTCAAAGTCAATGCAAAGACGCGAATACTCACATGAAAAGCGACTTAAGGATGCTAAATACATTGACATGCTAGCTGTAACCACAGAGATAAGAAAACTAGAGTGGACGATGTGTGGGCTGGACCAAAGCGGAAATGGCAGAATAGCTTCGCCATCTTATGTATGTATAAATGTCCAATGAGGCACATGTAAACAGTAGGCTAAACATGGGTGTCGACAAATTAGAGACTTGTTTTCCGTTTTCTTTTTTATCCTTTCATACTTAAAATGGACACGAATAAGGAATTGTAACAACAATATTTATTTTTAAAAAAATTTTTTTTTTAAATCCGGTATATTCGATGTTTATTTAATCGGAAGACATTACAGAGAAATCGGAACTTCAGCTGTTGTCTTGTATGAGCGAGTTTTCATTTTATACGAGCACAGTTTAGGCCAGTTATACTGCATTTTCCATTGAACCTCTGCCCCGATATACATGCACAAGATGGCGGCGGCGTGCTGCCGCAGAAACCACGGGATTGTCCACTCTAGTTGTTTTATATCTCTGTGGCTGTAACATTATAGATATCGATGTCCCTTTATATTGCTAGCTAGGTAGCCAAATAGCTCGCTCACGAGTATTCCATTGTAAGCGAACTGTAGCCTTTTTAGCTCGCTAGCCAGTTGGCTATGTACCTAAATACATTGGCACGCAAGCTATGCTATTGCTAGCCCGGTAGCCAACTAGCTCGCTAGCGAGTAAGACAGTGCGCAAACTGTAGCCTTATTTTGTCGGCGTAATCATGACGCAAATTGACGTGCATTAAGGCCTGCAAGTTGAGAGCCAAAAACTCGATCAGCTAGTCAGTGGGCGCGGTTTTTGATTCGTCATTTGGACGGAAGTAACAAAAATTGCTTGCGGTAAACGATAAATGTCAGTTAGGTGTGGGCGGAAGTAACAAAAATTGCTTGCTGTAAACGAGAAATGTCAGTTAGGTGTGGTAAATGATGAATAGTAGAATGAAGTTTATCAAATCAATTGACAATAAATGTCTCTATTTTTCAATTCACGTGTTTTCATCACCTCCATTTTTAATTCACATGCGTTTTCATCACCTCCATTTTTATCAATTAATTTTTGTTACTTCCACCCCTCATACATGTTCAGGCCCTGATAGAAATCAACAATTTATTGCCCACTAGGGGAAATATCTATTGTTGATGTCAATAATTTAATTCTTATTAGTTGCAATGTTCATTGTGATTATCTATATTTGTTCTTACATTACAGATGTCTTCAATGGAATGCTAGAATGACAAGCGCTTTTAAAATTCAATTAGCAGTACTTACTTGTAGCAATTTAGTTTTCACCAATGATAAGGACATTTTGACATGTTAAGATATCTGTCAAACAATTTTGGCAAATTACAAATATATTCTCACACGTAGAAATTACTTTTTGAGCAGTCAACACTGTTGTACAGATATCTTTAATTCGATTATTGATATCAGTAATTCCTTTTTGACTAGTAAGAATAAACATTTCCAACAATTGAATTTCCACATGTTGAAAAAGGATTGTCACTAGTGCAGTGGCGTAACAATAGGCGTGCAGGGAGTGCAACGGCACTGGGGCCCGGCGGCAGGGAGGGGCCCACTGACGGACACGTCCGGGCCCCAAAAGGCGACAGTTTAAGTGTTTTTTCTACTGTTAAAATTTTCAGCATATCTGCAATTTAATAGACATAGTTCACCAATTGAGTGCCTGGTGTGCTACTGCATATTTATACCACTGCAACTGCATTTATTTCTCAGTCATGGGGTTGGCAGGTCGATGTCATCATGGTACAGTCATCATTTTAACTAAACAAAAGTCGTTATAACATGAAATAATTTAGATTTCTTTTTGGAAAATGCTTAATAAAACAAGCAATGATAAGTTTATTCTGCTGTTGAAATCATCATTGAGACAGCAAGTGTTTCTGGGTAATGTACAACATTCCATAGACCTCCCACGTGACGTTGTCACGGTCCGATCGTTTAATCCAAGGACAGTCTGTGGTTTAATCTTGCATGCAAGATAGGCTACAAACGAAGTATTTTTGCAGGAAGCGGCAAGAGCGTAAGGAGCAGGAGGAAAGGTTGGCCAAGGTGCCGAAATTAAGCACATTTGGTTTCATAGCTAAAAGAGGCTTAAAAGCCGCTCTCCCCTTTTCTGCATGAGCGTGAGCACAGATCAACTGTTTTTACGATGTCCACTCGCTCGCTGATTATTGTTCCCACAATTCCTTGCTGTTCACAAAATTTCAGATCATCCCAATAAAGTTATGCTAATGTATTGTCCATTTACTCATTATGCCTTATTGTTCTTGATGATGATCATTCTTAAGATAATAATTTTAAGATAATAATATTGAGAAATAAATAGGAAACTTTATGTTATAGAATGAAATAGTGTAGTAGCCCTTGGTGTGTGTTGTAGCCGACGTAGGCCGTATAAAACTTGGAGAAGCATGCCTGGCCAGGGCATAAAATATATTTATCCTTCTGGAAAAAACAAAAAAATTCAGTGGCATATTAGCGGGGGGGCCATGCTGCACTCGGGCCCGCCTGGGTCACGTTACGCCACTGCACTAGTGGAAATGCATTTTCTCATTTCAGATATCGACAATTGCAATTCTGGTATGTCCCACATACCTAAAATCTATTTTGGATGTGTGGGCTTCATACAGTTCAAATACAACAAAACCATTGGTCAATTTTTAAATAGGTTTAAATTTTGTGAAAACATCAACCTAGATTTTTTGGAAGAATTTTAATGACTTGCGGTCAGAGTGTGACTGACATCTCCCACTCCACCTCTGAACATCCCGACCCACGGAAACCCATTATAATCTCAAAAACATAAAACATTAACTGCCATCACACTAAAACTATGTCAGCCATTAAAAATGGACTTAACGCCAAAAAAGTCTCAAGTCTTGGGACCCATTTAAAGTTTTGGCTATCTTTCTATGTTTAAGTATGGTAACATAATGAGACTCCAAAAAGGACTAGGTTTGATAACTTTTTTTGACAACACCCCATTCACTTTGAATGGGAATTCCTATTGCAGTTTTTTGGGAAACACTGAGACGTCATCACCAAAAGACACAAGCCGCTTGTTTTAATATACCATTGTATATTTCGCCAGCTTTTTCTAAAAGTTGTGGGATGAGTGACAGACAGAAATTTGAATTGGAAGAGGAAAAATAAAAAAAACCCGACAAATAACAATAGAGTTTTGTATAGCTGTAGAGAACAAGTGCCTCTGTGCAGTAGCCTCCAGCACAAACTAACGGACCAGTCAATATTAAACCTGTAAACCAAAATATAATGGTGGGTGGTGCCAGGAAATTAGCAGCGCAAATGAAATGAGCGCTGCAGTTCAGTCGGGAAACTCTTGCTGCAGTCACATGGTTGACTTAAGTAGACCACGCCTTCTCTCCCATACCAATCATACTTGCACACACGCCACACGCCCACCAATCAGACATGACACGATTATGGAGCACTTTTTAAATTGCTCAACTTTGCTGTGCTGCTTGCTGCTGTTTCGCCTCATGCTTGCTGCTGCTGTTTGCCTCGCGGCTCACCCTCCACCACCCCAGCTTCCACCTGGTGTTTAGATCTGCTTTTCATACTGGGGGGGGATTAGGTGTCATTTCTCATTTGGTAGCTGTAACTCCTCCCTGTATTCGGGGTTTGCACGAGTAAGTGCTCCGAGTACCCAAAGCAGATCTATTCAACGCCAAAACCAAATTAATGTATTATACTCAATAAATGGATTTTTCTTTAATATGTGAGTTGTCTCGACTGAACTTACCTTAACGGCCATCATAAAGTTTTCTCCCTCGTTGGCGCAGTGCCAGGATACTGTCTCCTGCCCTCAGGGTTCATTTCCCAAAAGCTCCGAGAGTAAGCATTTCTCATATAGTTGGACTCATTCAGTGCATTTGGTTGAAATATTTAGTTTTTGGGTAATGTTACTGTCCCGTCAAAGTTTTTATTTATTTATTTATTTATTTGGGCATTTCAAGCTCCTTTGATTAGTCAAAAGGGTTCTTTATCTCTGTGCAGTGCACAGCCCCTAATTTACACATACAAATCACTTTTTCATTACTGTCACTGAGATAAACGGAGCAAAACTGAGAGAGTGTGGAGCTTGTCATCTGAGACTTGTGGCAGCAGATACAAGCAGTTGTAGATATCGACTTGTGTTTGTGCCACAGAAATATCCCAGAAAAAAAAAATAATAATGACCTACTGTTTAGCTGGTGTACAAAATTTGTCCATGAATTCACAGTTTTGATTTTCACCATTTTTACAGCAGCAATAGTGGCAAAACGTGAGTATATGAGTCTCTCTATTTGTGATTTGCATAGTGGGATTTGTGCACATGCAAAAAGAATTTGAGAAGGTGTAACTTCAGCGTTATGTTTGCCGGATAAAAAAATACAACCTAACGATTTATATTTTTGGATACAGGCGTGCAAAACAGCTTTGCACCATGTTTACCATAGTATCTGAAACAAAACGTTAACATATGAGTTCCTTTATTTGTGTTAGGACATGCTTCCAGCTGTCCAGCTCACCGGTTTACTGAATCCGGGAGCGTACTTTCACTTATAATTCAATTATCAGTTGTCATTATTCACTCAGTATGTTTACCTGCTCCCTGTTTGCACTGAGTGGTAGCATTGCCCATATAAGACAGAGCTTCACTCTGTCTCTTTGTGAAGTCTGTGTAACCTTGTGCCTGTGTGACATAGTCTTGTAGAGGTTGTATTTCCGCATTCGCGTATTACCCTAAGAAACCGAGAATCTATGCTGTTTGCTGTTTATTTCAGCAAGTTTAATTTTTAAAAGAAACTTGTTTCCCATTTACATTCCTATTTATAATACAGCAGTGCTGTAGCCAGAGTTTGTATTATCGTAGTGTGCAACTCTAGAAACCTCTGTTCCTTTTTGTTTATTCTGCAACGTTTGTGCCGTCTGTGGTGCATTTTATTATTAAATATCAACCAAATCCACCTCTGCACTTGAGTTCAGTCCTCCACTTCCTGTCCTCCATGCAACTGCACTCTGCACATCGGACAAACCGTCACACAAGAAGACTTCACCAGAACAGAGGATCGTAGCAGTTGTGACCAACCTGACTGGCGAGTCACTTGACTGGACGACTGATGTCTAGGGGGGAATCTGGCTTCAACACCTACGCTGATTTCCTCCAGCAGTTTCACTTGGTCTTCGACCACACTGGGAAGAAGGCTGGGGACCAGCTGCTGGATCTAAGCCAAGGGAGCAGGACCGCAGCAGACTACGCGCTCCAGTTCCACACCTTGGGTGCTGCCAGCAGTTGGAATGAGCCTGCGCTGGTGACCATCTTCCGGCGAGGACTGTGTCCTGATCTTCGTGCAGAAATGCCCGGCAGGGACCTGGAGATGTCCCTGTCCACCTACATCAGTACGGCCATAGGCTTGGACCAGCTCCTTCAGGAGAAACGGCGGGACCAGCCCAGAGACCCCATCCAGCTGCCCAATTAGGGACCCGAGCCCATAGACCGAGGGCACTCCAAACCACCTGAGCATTGCTGCTGGCAACAAACCGGCCCCGGACCATGAGTCAACAAGGGGGAACAGTGCCGTCCAAGGTAAAGGTGTCACCCACGGCTCTTACTGGACAAAGATTTTGCCTCCCAGTCAAGATATCCTGTAATGGTGTGACCCTACCTACTGAGGCCCTGATTGACTCCGGTGCTGCTGGAAATTTTGTCTCCCAGCGGCTGGTGCGACGACCCGGTGCCCCAGTTTACCTGCCCAACCTCCCCCTCACCGTGGCAGCTATCGATGGGCAACCTCTGGGAAACTGCAGTGTGACCCACCAGACAGCCCCGATCTCCCTCTGTGTTGAACAGCGCCATCTGGAGGAACTACCACTGCTACTACTACCCTACTCCAGCCACCCCATAATCCTCGGCCTACCATGGCTTTTATTACACAATCCCGCCATCAGCTGGCGCACAAGAAGTTTCCAATTCTGGTCACCCTCCTGCCGAAAGCACCGCTGCCCCCTGACTATTGCCTCTATGACTTTCGAGAGCCATGACTGTGGAGACCAGCCAGACATTCCAGAGGAGTACTGGGACTTAGAGAGAGTGTTCAGTAAAGCACAAGCCACCCAACTTCCACTGCATTGTTCCTAGGATTGTGCAATAGAGCTCCTGTCTGACGCCTCGCCCCCCAGGAGCCATGCGTACCCCCTATCGGTGGCTGAAACTCAAGCGATGGAGCAGTATGTACAGGAAGCTCTACAACACGGCTTCATCAGTCCATCAAATTCATCGGCATCAGCAAGCTTCTTTTTGTGCAGAAGAAGGATGGTGGTCTCCGCCCTTGCATAGATTACAGATGCATAAATGACGTCGCGGTGAAGTATATTCACGAAGCTCGACCTCCGCAGCGCCTAAAATCTAATCCGTATCAGGGTAGGAGATGAGTGGAAGACAGCCTTTAGCACCACCTCCGGGTACTATGAGTACTGCGTCATGCCGTATGGGCTCGTTAACGTGTTCCAGTCCTTCATTAATGACGTGCTACAAAAGATGCTGGGAAGATTTGTCATTGCCTACCTAGGCGACATCCTCAGCTACTCCCGTAATTATGAGGAACATGTGAGACACGTGAGAAAGGTACTCGAACGCCTACTTCAACATCAGCTATATGTCAAGATGGAGAACTGCGTCTTCCACAAGTCCACCATCTCCTTCCTTGGTTACGGGATCTGCCAGAGTGAGTTGCGATGGAAGCCAAGAAGGTGAAGGCCGTAGTTGACTGGCCAATCCTACGGATGATCAAAGAGTTCCGACGGTTTAAAGGATTCGCAAACTTCTACCGCCTCTTCATTAAAAACTGCAGCTCAGTTGCCCATCCCCTGACATGCTGTTCAAAGGCAAGCCCAAAAACCTGGGATGGAATTCAGAGGCGCAACACGCGTTCAGTACTCTCAAGAACCTGTTTGTAACTGCACCCATACTCAAGTTGCCAGACCCAGAAAAGCCTTTCATCATGGAAGTTGACGCCTCCAACGCAGGTGTGGGGGCAGTCCTGTCACAGCGACATAGAACACCGGAGATGATGTACCCCTGTGCGTACTTCTCACACAAGTTCACACCTGCAGAGGCTAACTATGACGTGGGCAACCGGGACCTCTTGGCAGTGACACTTGCATTGGAGGAGTGGAGGCATTGGTTGGAGGGGGCCTGTCATCCTTTCCTCTTAACCGATCACGGCAACCTGGAGTGTCGGCAAAAGGCACAACGAATGAATCCATGGCAGGCCAAGTGGGCACTATTTTTCACTCGTTTCAATTTTTCAATAACCTATCGCGCAGGCTCAAAAAACATGAAAGCCGATGCACTAACAGGAAGATTCCAAGCAGAGAAGCATCCGGAAGCAAAAGAGCCCATTCTACCCTCCACGTTTGTTCCCGCTAATCCTCATGAGAGAGTAATTCTATGGGCTCACACCTCACTGTCAGCACAACATCCCGGAATTAATAGAACAAGGCACATTGTCAGGTCAAAATACTGGTAGCCCCACCTGTACTCGAATGCGGAGGCAGCCTTGCGCTCTTGTTCCATATGCGCAATGTCCAAATCACTATGACAGCTGCAACTGCACTCTGCATTGCGGACAAAACATTAAAATTTGTGACTTGGAGAGTAGGATTTGCTATAAGAATTTGAGAAGGTGTTAGCTTTGTGTTTTGTTTGTGGGGTGGAAAAAATTCTGCCCCATTCTCCTTAATTTGAAACAGATTTAATGATACACCTGTAAAACTACAAACCCCAAAACCAGTGAAGTTGGCACGTTGTGTAAATCGTAAATAAAAACAGAATACAATGATTTGCAAATCCTTTTCAACCTATATTCGATTGAATACACTGCAAAGACAAGTTACTTAATGTTCGAACAGGTAAACTTTGTAATTTTTTGCAAATATTAGCTCATTTGGAATTTGATGCCTGCAACATGTTTCAAAAAAGCTGGCACAAGTGGCAAAAAAGACTGAGGGAGTTGAGGAATGCTCATCAAACACTTATTTGGAACATCCCACAGGTGAACAGGCTAATTGGGAACAGGTGGATGCCATGATTGGGTATAAAAGCAGCTTCCTGAAATGCTCAGTCATTCACAAACAAGGATGGGGGCGAGGGTCACCACTTAGTGAACAAATCGTGAGCTGATTGTCGAACAGTTTCAAAACAACATTCCTCAACGAGCTATTGCAAGAAATTTAGGGATTTCATCATCTACGGTCCGTAATATTGTCAAAAGGTTCAGAGAATCTGGAGAAATCACTGCACGTGGACAAGGCCGAAAACCAACATTGAATGCCCGTGACCTTGGATCCCTCAGGTGGTACTGCATCAAAAACCGACATAAGTGTGTAAAGGACATCACCACATGGGCTCAGGAACACTTCAGAAAACCACTGTCAGTAACTACAGTTCGTCGCTACATCTGCAAGTGCAAGTTAAAACTCTACAATGCAAAGCGAAAGCCATTTATCAACAGCACCCAGAAAGCGCCCGGCTTCACTGGGCCCAAAGCTCATCTAAGATGGACTGATGCAAAGTGGAAAAAGTGTTCTGTGGTCTGACGAGTCCACATTTCAAATTGTTTTTGGAAACTGTGGACGTCGTGTCCTCGGACCAAAGAGGAAAAGAACCATCCGGACTGTTATAGGCGAAAGTTCAAAAGCTAGCATCTGTGATGGTATGGGGGTGTATTAGTGCCCAAGGCATGGGCAACTTACACATATGTGAAGGCACCATTAATGCTGAAAGGTGCATACAGGTTTTGGAGCAACATATGTTGCCATCCAAGCAACGTCTTTTTTCATGGACGCCCTGCTTATTTCAGCAAGACAATGCCAAGCCACATTCTGTACGTGTTACAAAATGGCTCCGTAGTAAAAGAGTGACTAGACTGGCCTGCCTGTAGTCCAGACCTGTCTCCCCATTGAAAATGTGTGGCGCATTAAGGCGTAAAATACGACAACGGAGACCGCATGGACTGTTGAACAACTTAAGCTGTACATCAAGCAAGAATGGGAAAGAGTTCCACCTGAAAAGCTTCAAAAATTGGTCTCCTCAGTTCCCAAACGTTTACTGAGTGTCATTAAAAGGAAAGGTGATGTAACACAGTGGTAAAAGGCCCCTGTGCCAACTTTTTTGCAATGTGTTGCTGCCTTTAAATTCTAAGTTAATGATTATTTGCAAAAAAAAAAAAAGTTTCTCAGTTTGAACATTAAACATCTTGTCTTTGCAGTGTATTCAATTGAATATAAGTTGAAAAGGATTTGCAAATCATTGTATTCTGTTTTTATCTACGATTTACATAACGTGCCAACTTCACTGGTTTTGGTTTTGTATTTGTTGCAAGTACACATTCCACTTTCTCAGGCACTCAGTAGTTTTGCACCAAATTTATCTTTAGAAAATGTAGCCATCATGTGGAACTGCCCACGAAGGGGAACCTGAAGGAGTGCACAAATTGGAGAGGAATCGAAGTATTTTCAATTCCTGGCGAAGTATTCAGCAAAGTGCTCCTCGAGAGGCTGAGGAAAGAGACAGAGGCAACACTTCGCAATGAGCAAGCTCGTGCACACACCAGATCGCTTCGGTCTGAATCATCCCTGAGCAAACCCTTGAGAGGAACTATTCCTTTGGGATTCCTGGCGCTTCAAAGGCTGGAAAATCTTGATTATAGACCAGTTCGGTTTAAGGCCGGAAGTCCGCGCGCGCATGCCCAATATAGCTGATGAGGGGCAAAAGGAAATATAGTGGCTATTTGTTGCGTAGAGAGGTGCATAAACTGGTATCATAAAGACGGGGACATAAGGTTTTTTTGTGTTCCCCGTGGCAAGAGACAATGACAGGCGTGGATTCGAGCTATAAATCGGAAGAACTTTGTCCCGAATGATCACACTAGAGTCTAAAGCACTCATTTTGTCAGGGCTGGCCTGACTTTGTTGACCCAAATAATGTTGGCTTCGCTCTGTGTTTCCCTACAAACGAAAGGATCTCACACCGACGCAAGCTAAAAGGAAAGAACGATCTGATCGGAGAAATATAGTTAAGGTACTGGTTGATATTATAAGTTATTTAAGTTTGCCAATCGTCAAATAATTGTTTAATCTTTTGTTGTTTCAAGGTGTTATTGTTTTGCAGTGTCCAGTTTTTGTACTCACATTTTGAAAAGGGACTGGCTTTGTTCGATCCTATAGGCTATACACGACTTTAAGTAGATGTTAAACTCTACGCAAAAAAATATCAAGCCAAAGGGGGAATTTTAGTGCTGTACGACGTTTTCAGTCTAGGTAAGCTCTGAGGGGCTCACATTACAGAACTTAGCCCCTCAGAGCTAAGAGTAGGTGTGGTTTTCATTTTGCTGCTTGCAATAATAATTTGGTTTCCTTGTGATTTCAATTTCATAATCACTTGCTATGTATAGCCAACAAAGTGGCATTTGCTTGCCAGTTAGTTTTGCGGACGTGAAATAATGTCATTAACACCATTATGATTGGGTCCCACGCCTTAAGTCATCTAATTGGCTACATTGTTCTTGCGACGAATTCGCATTGTTCAAAACAACCGGTGTTCTGTCAAATTTTGCTCCCTTGTCAAAAAATGCTACTGTAAGGCAAAGCGATCGTAAAGTCTTTGTTTTCGCCTTGATATTGCAATATGAATCAGGTTACAATAGTAACTTTGTTATTTGTTAGTTTATTATAACAAAAGTAGATGTTATAATGAGTTGGATAAGTTTGTTTTAAGATATATGCCCATATAGTACGCCATTATCATCTAATTTCTGCATTTTCAGGAAAACCCAGCGTGTACATGCAAATATATGTACGCTTACAGGTCGAAATGCGCACTGAAAATAAATCTTTTTTTATGATTTTTGAAGATACTTAAGATATGAGCGAGGAAACAGCCCGAGATTTCAGGTTTGCACAAGCGCAGAACCGCGAGGTAGCATATTTTGATAGGTAGCAAAATTTGTCAGAACACCGGCAAGCATGGTCCTAATCGCCTCTTAACATGGCTAAGTGCACAGGTACACATGTAAAATACAAGGCCATATCATTACTGTTTGACTGAACACTACACATTTGATTTCGGATTTTCATCTGTGCTGAAAATGACCATGTCAAGGACTTGCCTTGACAGTATCTCGCCGATATAGTCTCTCAAGTCTCTGTTGCGCTGACGAAGTCAAAGCTTTCAGTTTGTATAGGAGAAAACTAATAGAGCTTAGTCTAGCTATATCGCCCTGCAAAAAATGTTCTATAGGACTTCTATGGAATTTTATAGAATTCTATAGAACTCTATAGAACATCAATGGAACTCTATAGAACATTTTAGTAGAACAGCATGTTCTATATGATTTTCTGTGTGTTCTATAGGAATTTGCTAGAAGCCTATAGAGCACCTCTATGGAAAAGAAAGTCCATAAGATTATTGCTGTTCCTTAAGACCTTCCTATAGAACACCCTAGTTGAAAAACCTGTTCTATAGGACTTTGATGGTCTTTAGGACCTTCTAATAGAACAAAAGCTTAATGGGAAAGACATCTTAAATAAGGGTTAAATAAAAATAAAAATAAATCTTATGACTCCTTGCAATGCTCTGTCAAAGGGTCAATTTACCTAATGTGTACCTGGGTTCTAGAAGTGAGAGACCGGACTAATGGTATGAAAATGTGCAATATGCAGTGATATCCACTATACTGAAGTAGCAAGGAAATCTTGTCCCTTTGAACTTTAAGGTGTGCTTAAGCACATAGGGTACCAGGCACACCAACTCATTGATTCTCTGATCAGACCATTGATTGACTGACTGATCACACAACTTAGCAGTATTTCAGTTACGGTATATGAAGACCTCTTTCCATTTCCTCGGCAGCAATTCAAAAATATAAATGTAAGGCATTACAACTTTATTATGCTATAATGGAAAACTTGTGTTCCTCTTTTGCTTACGAAGACAGAATTATGTTGAAAGTTTGAACTTTAGAACTTTTCCCTTAATTTAAAAAAAATCAAATTATTCCTTTCCATTTACATGCATGTGACTGCAGATTATATGCAGATTTAGAATTAATTTGAATACCATTTGAGGTCTGCGAAGACTTATTCCCACCATCTTTATACATGTATCATGGTCACCTAACAGGATTACTAACATGGCGTTCCTTTTCAGCGAGGGCACTCAGTTCCTTCAAATTCAATTCAATTCAATTCAAATGCATTTCAGATAGATCAGGATTAGGGCTGGGTATCGATTCAAATTTCAAGAATCGAATCGATTATGATTCGCAAGATTCAGAATCAATTATCACGATTCGATCCGATCCGATATCGATTCGGTTAATGTTATTTAAACTGTCTTTTATTTTAATTTTGTCATGGACATTTGGCCCACAAACAGCTGTGAACAACTCTTGTAGGGTCAAAGTGAACTTTACGCTGCATGTTGTGCAGACTCTCCTGTCAGAATAGCAGCATCAGTGTGAAAACCAGCATGACTGACTAACCACTATCACCATTGCTTCCAATCCAATGCGTCACTTATCAATATGGAAAACAATAACAAAGATACAGCCGGTGTAAATGTAAACAAAGTGCTGGTTACTGGCTTCAAAGTAACCAAACTATCATTATATGTCAGTGTTTCCCACAGACCGGGAAGCAATGTGTGGTGGAAGACCCGGGGGGATGATTTTCATTTTGTTGAGCGTGGGGTGCATGGCACTGTTATTGTGCAAGTTCCGCGTCTTCCAGTATTTCTTATTTTTTCCGGTTTTTTTTTTTTTTTTTTTTTTTTTTTACCTGCCCATACATTATCAACAGCCGGCGATTGCGCAATGACTCAGAATTAACGGGAATCAATTTGTGGCGGGAGAAATATATTGGCTATTTTAAAAGACCGATCTTTGGACGTACGAATCGATCTTTAGGAATTAAAATGAGCATCCATTCAGAATCGGAGAATAGATTTTTTCAACACAGGCCTAACCAGGATTAAGTACACTTGGAATTTTCTCAGTTGTCAGGTAGCTCACTTGGTTAAAGCACCGTGTTACGGAGCAGAAGTGTCCGGGTCCGAGCTCCCCGGTCACATTAACACACAGTTAGTCATTATGCTACAGGAATGCAAGTTGGGAAGGATGATATAATATGGTTTCATTGTTTGTCACCTTCCAGACTAGGGTGGGATTAAAGATGCCAAATTAGAGAAAAAAAAATTTCTACAAGAACTGAACTGTTTCCTATAGAAATTTTCTATAGAACTTTTTTTCTATAGCACTCGAGATACTAAAGTTCTATAGAATTCTATTGAACTGTCCTAATGAATTTCTATAGCACATTTTTTGCAGGGCGTCGGGGGGAAAAGAATTCGGATGAACTTTTTTCCGGCTTTTTATTTGCCAGAACGATTTTAAAATGGGGGCGCCAATATGTTTTAGTGGAGTTTTATCAGTGAGAAAGGGGGTTTAAAATTTAACATTAACATTTAATATCGCGAATACATATGCTGCGCCTGTCCTAGCAACCCAGTGTGTCATCAGTGACATGACAGCTGCCGTTAACGACATGTAACTGACACGAATAGCAGCAATTGAAACTAAACTCTAAATTTCCTTAACTGGACGTACGCTTGACGTGTTTTCATATCCTAATGTTTCTCTGGGTACCCAAACATCAATCGATATTTGGAGTAGGTTGAATACAGAATTCTTAATCTTGCCATCCAGACACAAAATGTACACTGCACACCCTAGAATGTTCTCAAACGAAAAAAATTCCAGTTTATAGTCCGAATCCACGCTGTAAACTGCCTTTTACCATGGGGAAAGCGAAAGAACTTATAATTCCCCACCTTTTAAATAGGATTTGAGCGCCTTCTGCCCCACATAGTCTGCAAAGAGCATGCGCACTCAAAATCTCGCTTTTTCACGTCCTTAAACCGAAAGGGTCCATTCGGCCCTACGTCGCACTTCACCCCATGTTATTTCATTCAGACTTGTTGACGCGGTCACGCGGAGTTCCAGAGCTGATAATAGGCTCGTTCGAGATGAGCCAGGTCTGCGCAGATTCGACCACCGGCGATCAGCGCACAATGCATGCCAGTTAGTTTTGTGTCCGACTTCATCCCGCCTTGCTCTGACGTATTACAAAAGGGGACGGCGATAAAATCGCGCCAGTGAGGCGGCCGCAGTTTTTAGAGCCAGGCGCGGCAGTTGCTCTCCACCGACTGCACCGCCTGGCTCTAACCTGATCTAACAGCTGGTTGGTTTAGAGGTTGGCTCAACAATATGGCGATTTATATACACTCTCTACTTTTGTTGAATGGGAGTGAGTTTGATTTTATTTGTCAGATTTGAAGGTTTAGTCTGGTTACAGAAAACGTGTGGCTGATGCTGACGTTTAATTGGGATTCATGTCACAGTTCATGAACTGAATATAGTCTATTGTATACTAACACTGCGCTGTTTTAATTATTGAAGTATTTCGCAGTGCAAATATTTCTGGTAAGTGGGATTTTTAGGGGGCGACACCCCGGGTGAATAGGATGTACGTATTTCTGTGACTTCCTGTATTCTTGGTGTGCAACCACGTGATTGAAGAGCACGCGCCGCCATGTTGGACGATATGCAAATCAAAAATGGCATCTCGTGCGAACAATAACAGCCATACATCTCCAAATTTTTCGAAATATTGTGACTCTCTGGAGTCCTCTGCCATGTCAAGATACAGGGAAAAGGTTGAAATTTGTAGTTTTGACCCATATTATGTTAAAGCCGTCTGATTATATGGAGGATTTGGCAACATTACCAGTGATTGAATACCCCGATATCGTAAACTATCTTGTTATTCAAACCTCGTGGGCAACCAACGCACAAATGAAGGCTTATAAGAGTCTACATGCGTATAACTTTTTTGTGTCTGGCTGGGTTGGCATTCTTCTCACTAAATAACAGGGTGTTGGTTTATGCTCGGGTAAACCATTCTCTAAGAACTCGAGAAACACCGCTCAAGCCGTGGTTTGTGAGCGATAAGAATGGCGATGTGATCCTTGCACATTGTGATTGCGTGGCTGGATTAAGCGAGGCTTGTTCCTACATTGGAGATTTGCTCTTTGCGACTGAAGCTGGATATAGAATCGGGAACTCGAGATCATGTACTGAAGTAAAAAGCATGTGGCTGCCAGCGCACGTAAACAAAGTGCCGTATTTGTCTGTAAGCGACATTGATTTCAATGAGATGGGATTCTGAAGAAACTCGTCTTTATCACGCATAGCATTATTGCCGCAATTAAAAACCGCACACAAAGTTTGCATTGTTTTCTTTCAAAATCCGAAGAAAATCACGAAGCGTTGCAGGAGCTCAATGGTGAAGCGCAGCTATCTTGGTTGTTGTTATCATCCATCATGGCGGACTTCCTGTTTGGAAATTATGCGTGACGTCACGTGCACACCAAGAATATTCTCTCAAGGCTGCTGGAGACATAGACTGTATAAAAAGATGGACGAAGCTACCATGACGTCACCCATTGGTTTCAGCATACCATGAAGGAAGCCTCAATTTTGGCAATTTGAATTGCGCCATGTTGTCATTTTGAAACCGGATGTGATTTCTATTGGACGAGAGCGTGAATTGAAGATCCGGGGAGGAACATGGCTCTGGATCTGACCATATCGGACAGGGACCAGAGGATAGCCACGCCTCAAAAGAATATTCTGGCTTTATCCTTTATTCTAGTCTATATGGGACCATAATTTTCAAAAATGAACATCATGATATATCGAAGGAGACTTGAAACTTGCTACAGCTACCATAAAATAATGTGAAAAATCATTATTTAAATGAAAAATCAGGTGGGAAAGTAGGGTTATTTTCTCATAAACTTCTATAGCTTTGAACTTCTTTCTGCAACCACTGACGTCGCCATCTGCTGGCCATTAAATAGAATGCCATTCTACGGTACTTCCGTATGGGCTTCTTTTTTCAGATCAGGGTGCTGCGTCCATTTTTTTATCCAGTCTATGGCTGGAAACTGTCCGACTTGATTGCAGCTTGTTGTCACCGCCGCCCGCTGCAGCCGCCTGCTCTCGTTTACATTCCAGGCGGGGCGCAGTTCATCTCGAAAGAGTCTAATGTCATCTAGTCTCAGGCTACTCTGGGCAACCTGGATCCATGCAAGGCGGTGTTCTTATTTGTGTCATTTACATTAGTGAGCTATTAACAAAGACGCTTCAGTTGATTCAACACGGCATTAAAAAGAACCGAAAATGAAAATAGAATAAATGGGGTTAATGCAATATGAATAGAGGCTAACAATTCCCATGAATACACGAAAGCGCATGCTTAATTTGTAATAATATCACTTGTTTTATTAACTTATTTATTTTTACCTACTTAACGCTCAGATTTCTCAAGGATCGTACTCGGATTTCGTGGAGATTATTTTTCTCAAATGCTGAATTGCACTGCCCTCTGTCTGATTTCTGCAGTAAGTGATATTTATAGTTTAGCTCTGAACGCTTTTCATAGGCACTATTCGAGAAATCATTTGCGTTTCCTGAAGGGTCTACCTGAAAAAAAGAATTTAACCCCCGATGACATGCTCAATACTTTATTTTCACTCAGTTACAGCGCAGAAGTACTTGAAGTCCGCACGTCACTCAAAACTATCGCCATGGTAACTGAACGCGTTCATCGCCAAGAAACACTTTATAAACAATCTGAGCTTTGTGCAAGGGCAGCTCGACATGTCCCAGGTTTCTCGCAACCACAGGAGTGTTTTGCCGAAGATTTTCTAACAGGTTATTATTTATATTTTACAATTATGAATTAATGGCTATTTGTTTTTGAACATTAATGCATGCAGATCTTTACAGTAAATATGCTATTTTGATCAGGACAAATAAACTTATTTGGCCAAGCTAGATATAGTGATGTGTTTCCACGTTAAATAGAGCTAGCTGTTATATAGACCTGGAGTTGCATCACTTGCGTGGACCACAGCTTCTAAATTCAATGATTAGTTTTGATGTATTTTTATCTAATTGCAAAGCGTGAGATTTACCAGTACTTTGTAATGGACAGGCTGGAGTCGGTTTCTTAGAGCTGCGTCAACCAACCACGAACAGAAGTCTCACTCTCTCTTTTCATTTAATAATTTGGAATTTGTTGGAAATAGCCCTGTTTGTCGGCTTTTCAGCGACTGCGGGATCATGTTATTCATTCCGACAGGTGTATTGCTTAACAATCAAAATTGCTATAGCCAGTTTATCTCAGGCTACGCATTCCGATATTTTGCCAATAAACAAATGCCCATCCTACATATTCTTGCAAGCAAAGTAAGCTTAAAGCTATCCGGTCGCAATTATCATAAGGCATCAGAGATGGAAAATCCAGCGGTCAGAAAGTAAGAGTCCCGCCATGTTTTTATCCACCCTGGAATTCAAACTGGTGACTTGATTTTCACCTGCTGTCTGAGGAATAGTGACTGTTTGCCAATCCATGAGGTTGGAACAAAATAGTGAAGAGGACTTCTGAACCCAGATTTTTCACTTCTGTAAGGCATAGATAAAGTGGCCTTTTCATTATTCACAGCGAGATAACCTAACTTAAGTTTTAAACGCTTGTGAACAAACTAATGTGTTAAATAACTATACAGAATAGTTTATGTACTTTTTTGGTTAGATTACGTCTCTAAGCGTTTATACCGAGCGTCGTTGGCTTGATTAGGCCACTGCAGTGATTTAGCCCGCTGGTCTGTAAAAATATAGAGTATAATTCACTGGTTTGTCTAGAATTATACATATAGAGTAGGCTATAAATCTGTCAGTATTTGGTCCCGTTTCACTCCCCTATGTTTGAAATTAATAGTCTTCCCATCACAGCAGCGATGCGCCCAGTACTGTGATGCTAGTCGTTAATTAAGCAGTCAGTTTTTCACTGAAGGGCACACATTGAGATTACGTGTAAAGACTGACAAAGATTGGGAAAGCTATTTTAAAAATTTAAATGTACTTGTTTTAAATCCAATGTAAAATCATATAAAAATCTAATTGATTTGTCACCTCAGTTTCATAATCCGTTCAGGGTAACCTAATTTAATTGTTTTCTTGTGCCAGGACAGAATGTCTGAGGCTGACGTGTGGGTCGGTGTGTGGCGGCCACATAAGCCGAGGGGACCTATTGCAGCTCTTTACAGCAGTCCTGGACCAAAGTACGCACTTCCTGGCTGCACAGGTACGCTGCCTGATGACTATTTGCCATTAAGTCTTCAAGGAAATTAGTTCACAAATAACTTACAGGCATTAGCAGTATCCTGATTCAAGGCTTTGCATTGTGACGGACTGGTGCCCATTTGGTCCACTTTCTACTTTGTTTCGCTGAGGCAGAGAATATGAAAAATAATACTGTAGCGCGGCGGTAGCAGTTAAGTGACTAAAGAAGGAGCGGATTCAGAGTTCAATTTGCTAGCCGAACTGGCCCAGATTTATATGCCTGGCTTCTGGCTTACAAGCCGCTAACCCCCAGAGGTTGAGAATGCCGCTTTTACTGTCTACAGTCAGTCCCATCCGCCCCGCGCTCCGACTCTCGTCAAGCATGTAAACAGTCCTACTTATACTGAGTGTCCCCCTTCAGATTCCCGGGTAGAATCACTAAACCGTAAGGGTTCCCACCCCGTACAATTAACAAATCCCCTACACAGCATCTCCCTCATAACGGCCCCAACACATTTACAAACACATCCAACATAACCATTCCCCCCACAGTCCATTCTCACCAGCCACGGCATTACACTGCCCCCCCCTCTCACGAGTCTTCGACCACGAGGCACTCCATCTCAAAGTCCAGAAAACGCCGTGGCAATCTGCGCGTCCATGACAGGCTGCTGTGTTCTCCCCCAGGGAGTGGTTGACCCCCCCAGTTCAGGCTGGCTCGAGGGACTGGCGGCCCGCGCTGGGGGCCGAGGTGAGGGGCTATCAGTCGCTATCGAGGGCTCCCGCCCCTGGAATTCTGGGCGGTGGGCAGCCTGCGTTGGGGACTGAGACGGGGGGTTGTCCGGCGTCCTCGCCGGGGATCCGCCGAAGGTGGCCGTCCCCCTGTACGGCACCAGCCGGTCGCGGTGCAACACCACCACACGCCCACGTGGGGAAAGCCTCACCCTGTAGGTCACTTCGCCCAGCCGCTCCAGCACAGCACAAGGCCCCCTCCAGGCACTCTGTAATTTCGGAGACCTCCCCTTCTTCCGTTTGGGTCCGTAAACCCACACCAGGTCGCCCGCCCCGAAGTGCAACCCCTTCGAATATTGATCGTAGGCCCTTTTTTTTTTCCTTGCCCCCGCAGACTCAGCATGCTGCCTGGCGAAGGAGTGTGCCGCCTCCAGCCTCTGTTGCAGCCGTTCTGCATATTCCGGTTCCGCAGGGGTCGCTGCCGTGTCCGGGGGATGCCCGAAGGCAAGGGACGGGGGGTTCTCGGCCGAACATTAGCAGGGCAGGGGTGCAGCCTGTGGTTTCCTGTGTCGTGGAACAGTAGACTAGCAGAATGAGGGGAAGCTTCAGGTCCCAATCCTTGTGGTCCATGCTAACCACCACCGCCAGCTGTGCCCCCAGCGTCCAGTTAAAACGCTCCACTAAGCCATCGCTCTGTGGCCTTAAGGGAGTGGTGAGTGTCTTGTGAAGGGACAGCTGCTTGCACATCTCCGCAAACAGCTGGGACTCGAAGTTGCGCCCCTGGTCAGAATGCAGCTCCACCGGGACCGCGAATCTGCTGAACATGCCCTCGATGAGAGCCTCACACACTGTCGCCGCCTCCTGGTCCGGCACAGCGTGGGCCTCCGGCCATTTAGAGAAGTAGTCCATGGCGCCCACAACGAACCGGTTTCCCCTGGGGGTATGGGAGAATGGCCCCAGGATATCGACGGCGATGCGCTCCATGGAGGCCCCACTCTGTATTGCTGGAGCGGAGCCCTGCTTTGGTCGGCCGGCCCTTTGTGGGCTGTGCAGGGGTCACACTGGCAGCAGAACGTCTGAACATCACGCCGGCAGGTAACCCAGTAGAACGACTGGCGTACCCGGTGCAATGTTTTCTTGACGCCGAAATGTCCCACCCCTGGCTGGCCGTGATTCGCTTGCAACACCTCTGCCTGCCGGCACTCAGGGACCACCACCTGTCATCTGTCCCAACCGGACGTCGGCTCCTTCCACCGCCTCCACAGCACCCTGTCCTGGATCAGCAGCCCTTCCCACTGGGCCCACAAGCCTTTCACACCGGGCCCCTCCGCTGCAACCTCCGGCCACTCGGGTTTCTTGCCCCCTTCCAGCCAGCGGATTACCTTGCTTAGATCCATGTCATTTCTAGGGTCTGTAGCCCAGTCGGCTGTCTCCTCCAGCCAGAGCGCCATGCACGCCCCCAGGCCTTTGCCGCTTTGGGCTCCCGCGCCTCAATGCGGCTGCAGTGGGCGCAGTCAGGCCTGCATGGCTGTCTGGACAGGCCGTCTGCATTGCCGTGGTTCCCCCCTTTTCGGTGGACAATTGTGAAGTTGTACTCCTGGAGCTGTGCAATCCAGTGGGCCACCTGCCCTTCAGGTTCGCGGAATGACAGCAGCCACCTGAGTGAGGTGTGGTCTGTCCGGATCTCAAACTTTCAGGCCGCACAGATAGTGCCTGAAGTGCTTGACGGCCTCCACCACGGCGAGCAGCTCACTCCGGGTGACACAGTAGTTGCGCTCGGGCTTGGAGAGCACCCTGCTATAGTAAGCAATAACCCATTCGCCGTTGGGGGTGGCCTGGGCTAGCACCGCCCCTATGCCCTCGTTGCTGGTGTCGGTGTCCAGGACCAGCTCCCCCTCTAGATCAGGTACTGCCAGGACAGGCACCCGGCAGAGGGCTTCTTTGAGCGCCAGGAATGCCTGCTGTTGTTCAGGGCCCCACTCAAAGTGGACTTTCCCGCTGGTCAGGTGGTTGAGTGGTGCGGCCGTCGTGGCAAACCCCTGAATGAACCAGCGGTAATATGAGGCTAGGCCCAGAAAAGAGCTCAGTTCAGATCGGTTGCGGGGGACCGGCCAGTCCCGCACTGCCTCGACCTTCCCCTCCATGGCAGCCACCCCAGCCCTGCTCACCTGGTGGCTAAGGAAGGTGATTTCTCGCCGCAACAGTTTGCACTTGTCCGGGTGCAATTTCAACCTGGCTTTAATGATCCGGGAGATGACCAGGTGGAGAGAACGCAGGGCAGTGTCGAAATCGAGGGCATGGATCAGCACATCATCCAAGTAGACCTGCACGTTCTCTTTGGGGACATCCGCCAGCACTCTCTCAATCAGCATCTCAAAGGTAGCGGGGCATTGCACAACCTGAAGGGTGGAACGTTGAACTGCCAAAGCCCCTCCCCTGTAGAGAAGGCCGTTTTGGGGCGTGACTCAGCCAATAGCGGTACCTGCCAGTAGCCGTTTCTCAAGTCAATGGAGGAGAACCAGGCCGAGCCCCTCACCTTGTCCAGGGCCTCGTCCACTCGCGGCAGTGGATACGCGTCCTTCACCGTGGCTTCGTTCAGGGCACGCATATCAACACAATCTCAGTGACGAATCTTTTTTTGTCACCATCACCACCGGTGACAACCATGGGCTGTCTGAGGGTTCTATAACCCCCCGCTGCTTGCATCTCTGCCAGGCAGTCCCGTGGCGGCCTACGTTTCACTCCCAGCCTCTCTCCAGATGGGGGCTGATCTTGCCAGTGTCAACGTGGTGCTCCAGCAGGTTGAATGTGGCGCAGTCCTGCACTCATACAGGATGTCCCGGAGACGACGGTCAGGCTGTCAGGGTTCTGGTCCATCACCGCCTGAATTGTCATCTCCACATCTTGTTCCCCTGCAGCCGTTACACTGTAAGCTAGAGCAGCAACATTAGGTGGGGAGGGGGATCAAGGGAACTGGTGGGTCAGCCCTGGACAGTGAGCACCTGGGGAACTCCAGCAGCCACTGTCTGCATCTCAGGAAACAAGGTGGGCCCCCAAACAGTGACACTGTCCCAATATTCAGATTCAATTCGCATTTAGCTACAAATCAAAAAGTCTAGCCCCAAAAGACATGGTTCTGTCAGCAATCCAAACCCAGTGTGTTACGTTGTAACCCCCCATCTAACAGTCACTGTACAACCCCTCCACAGTGATGTTCAGCCTGACTGACAGCAGGCGGAGGTGAAACTTGTCCCCCAACAGTGTTGAGAGTGACACATGAGCCCGTATCAATCAGTGCTTCATTCTGTAAGAGGTGGCAGTCATGGGGCAATACTTGGTGTGCCTACTCCTGACAGAATTATTCACTGCAACCCCCGGAACAGCGACTGGCTCGGTCCCCTGCGGGATGTGGTGCACTGTGTCGGCGCCAGGGGCGTGGTTGGGGGTGGGGTCACAGGGGTTGGGGCAGCGGTACTGGGTGTGGCTCTCAGCCCACGGTTCTAGCAAACTGGGGGTCTGGGGGCAGGTGCTCCCCCAGTGCCGGTGGGGCGACAGCGCTGCGTGGCCAGCCAGCGAGCACCCGGGATCCACCCCTTCTGCCAGAATCTGCTCCACTTCCTGCGCGCATGCACATGAGTACCCTCTCCCAGGAAGGTGATAATGTTCCACCAGTTCACCAGCATGCAGCCTGAACTCAAAGGAGGTGGCGCAGCATTGGCTTCCGCTTCCTCTTAAATCGTCTCTTGGCTGCTGGCGATGGCTTGGGAATCAGTCATCTCAGCTACGGACACGGAGCAATAGGCATCCCCCTCCAACGCTGCACTCAGCTACGCAGCCATCTCTGCTTCAGTCCACTGATTAGCCTGAGCAATGAGCTGAAACTGTTTCCAGTACAATTCCCATTCTGTACTGCCGTCATAAAGTCACAACCCCCACAGCTGACTGGGGGCAGCAGCTGGCATTGGGATTTGCTCGCGGAATGCGGAAGTGATAATGTTCACCAGTGCGGCAGCCTGATCAGGAGAGCATTGAAAGTCTCTTGGCGCCGAAACATCAGGGAGGGGCGGAGAATACCCAGCGGACGTGTGTGTGCTCTGCGCCAATTCCTCAGAAAGCACGGGGAGCGCGGGGCCCGCAATGCTGTTCACAAGGCTATCAGACAAGGGCGGGCTAATGGTAGCAGCCCCTGAGTTCGGTCCCTCCAAAACTCGGCTAGCCCCATTATTATCAAGCGCCAAAGAAGGCTCGGGTACAGCGTCAACACGAACGGGGGATTCGGGGCTCATTACAAGCTTAGCACAGTCAGTAGCTGGCGTTCCTGATAAAGCAACATGCCTGCGCGGTTCAGCTATCGGACTACATACGGCGCATTTCTCTTCTTCAAGCATTTCTCTATACAGTGATCTGCACCAGTACTTAAGCATTTCTTTCTCCCGCTCCACAACGGATAGCTTTTGTTTGACGTAGCCGGGGAGCTCATCCCCCATTTTGGATTGTCCTAGCTTCCGCAGAGCACCCAGTTCTGCGGGGGAATAACCCCCAACATTATCCATTTACTCCGTTAGCTCCTTGCTATCACGCCCCAGCACTCCGGCCGTCTTTCCCCCCAGTCTGCGGTGGGGTTAGCAACGCAGCGGCCGCTGCGGTGACGTCCATGCTATCCGCGGAGTATAGCCACTTAGCTGCTGAGTTCGTGGGTTTAAGAACCAATTCTGACACCACTGTAGCGCGGCGGTAGCAGCTAAGCGAATAAAAAAGGAGCGGATTCAGAGTTCAATTTACTAGCCGAACTGGCCCAGATTTATTTGCCTGGCTTCTGGCTTTCAAGCCGCTAACCCCCAGAGGTTGAGAATGCCGCTTTTACTGTTTATGGTCAGTCCCATCCGGCCCGCGGTCCGACTCTCGTCAAGCATGTAAACAGTCCTACTTATACTGAGTGTCCCCCATCAGATTCCCGGGTGGAATCACTAAACCGTAAGGGTTCCCACCCCGTACAATTAACAAAACCCCTTCACGGCATCTCCCTCATAACAGCCCCAACACATTTATAAACACGTCCAACATAACCATTTCCCCCACAGTCCATTCTCACCAGCCACGGCGTTACAATACATTTAATTGTGTTCCAGACCAGGGAATCAAGTGCGGAAGCAGAGTACAATCCAATGGATAGGTTATGGACAGCAGTACAGTAGTATTTGGGGACGGGATGCCAGTAAAGGAGAGCACAGTTCAGCACAGATGTTATAGGCAAAGCTGGGTTGTCAGTTGCTGGCCAGTGGCTTTCAGTATGCGAGGTGGAGTGCACACTTTGCCCGAGCCGAACTGTCCCACAGCAGGATGGAGAGGCTTCCGGGGAACTTGGTGCCAAACCTGATGACCGTAGAAGGATTGGGAGCTTGTTCCTAAAAAACTTGACAGAGAAACAGACTTGGAAGGGTTAACTTGAGCACAGTCCCAATCCTGGACCCTGGAAGCTTGCAAGCTTGTTCAATTCAACTGAGTAAAGAGGATAGCTTTCGCAAATAGCTGTCATTAAAGGAAACGTAACATTTAATAATGACAAAGAGTTTTCACGGGGAATACTGACTGGCTCTGAGCACAAATGGCAAATTACAGTCCAGGAACTTGCAACTCAAAGCAGGGGGTTTAAATTCACATCACTGAGCCATTAGGAAATAACCATGAGGTGAGATACAGCCCGGGAGGGGAAAACACGCAAGATATAAGCTAATCAAAGGAGGCATACTTCTAAAAGACACACAAGTTGCTGAATTGGAAGGGAATCAAAAGCCATGTACACAAGGGTTGTGACAAAATGAGCCAATGACAAGAGGACTATTAGTTAGTTTTGTGCAATTCTTTTAGTTTGGACAGTCTGCGTAATTTTGATACAATTTATTTAACGATTTGAGATTGCATGCTCTTGTGATTGATCTACCTTTTTCTTATTTTTTGTCGAGAAAGGAAGTGAAGGTCAGGACATCAGGAAACTTAAAGCACCAGCATTCAGTTTTGGTATTCGTCGTGCTCAGCTATCATCGAGCATCTCTCCTGGGCCCGGTCACCTTGTGCCGTCCAACATCATAAGGACAGGTCAAAGTTCAGCACCTGCATATTCGCTTTATGGTCGTCCCAAAGACCCCCAACGCTTCCTAACCCCAGCGCCAGGTGTGTTACCAACAATGCTAACAGCAAATATTGGAGTGACATACAATGCTAACAGTAAACATTAAGTTCAGCGCCATGTGAGTTACCTACACTGCTAACAGCTAATGTTATGTTCAGCAACAGGTGAGTTACCTACAATGCTAACTGCTAATGTTAGAGTTGCCTACAGTGCTAACTGCAAATGTAGCGTTCATATTCAGAAAGCCATCACCTTAGTGCCAGGGGAGTTACATACAATGCTATCAAAAAATGTTTAGTTCAGGGCCAGGTGAGTTACCTACAACGCTAGCAGCAAATGCTAAGTCCATATTCATAATTCTATAGCCTCATGGATTTGACACTCGTTGGGAAATTTCTTACACTTTCCCAGGCAGGTATGCTCCAGAAAGATCCGGTCAGTCTGTGTATCACAGCGCTCCTGCATACTCAATGTCATCTCGGACAGGAGGCTTCTACAATCCCACATCCCCAGGTAATTAATAAATTTATAAATACTTGTTATGTTCCAGACCACGGAATCGAATGCAGGGTACGATCCAATAGTTAGGATTATTGACGGTAGTATGGTAATGTTTGGGGACGGAACCCCAAAGGAAAAAATGGAGACACAATCTTAGAGGAAGAGAGCATAGATCAACACAGATGTAACAGGCAAAGCAGGGCTGTTAATCGCCGGCCTGTGGCTTCCGGAATAACCGCCAGGTGGAGTGCACACTTCGCCAGAGCTGAAGTGTCCCACAGGAAGATAGAGTAGCTTGAGGAGAACTTGGTTCCAATTCTGATGACTGTAGAAACATTGGGAGCTTTTCCTAACAAACTGGATAGAAGAACAGACTTGGAAGGGTTAACAAGGGCGTGGTTCCAGTCTCAGACTCTCATTATTCTTGGGAGCTTGTTCCTATTAAACTGCACGGAGGAACTGACCTGAGCTGGGTTAACTTGAACGCGGTCCCAATCCTGGTCCCTGAGGAGGCTTGGAGGCTTGTTTGAATGAACTGAGTAAAGGCCCATTCAGACTGGGGCGAAGCGGAGAAGCGGCACGAATTTGCAGAATATTCGCTGCACGAAAATTCCGCGTGAAACCATGCACACCGGACTTGCATTCCAATTTCGCACAACAGACAAACAAATCCGCGGGTTATTTAATCAAATTGGACCATGAGAGCAGCAGCAGCGACAATTACATTTTTTATATGTATCTGAACGATACCTATCTGAACCTTAGCCTCTCGTCTACTTTTGTACTGACTTTCATCTCCGTAGCCACCAAGCATTTTCATTATTGATGTCCGGACCAAATCTTTCAGCTCGTTGTTCAAGTAATCATCCCACCTCTTATCATAGGGGACAGGATGCTGGAGAACAATATTAATGAGTCGCTCTCCTTGTTCGTCACCGTACTATGCTATGTACTTTGAGTTTGTATCTAGTTTTTGTGGCTTTGCAGTTTGAAGTTTGAATGCTGTAATGTGCATTGAAACAAAGCATTTCATTGTCTAAAATACAGTGGCCGACAGGGGCAAACGCGCTGCAACGGCCAAAAACATCTCCAATCAGAGAAAAGCGCTGCATTCAAAAACACGCAAGCTGCAAAAGCAAATGCAAAAGAAAAACGCTGCATATCCCTGTCAACACATATGCGCTGCAACGGCCCAAACCATCTCCAATTGGAGAAACGTGCTGCAAAAACAGAAATGATGCAAAGCCAAAAACACGCAAACCTTAAAAGCAAATGCAAGAGAGAAAAGCGCTGCATTTAGATATCAACACAACGGAAGTGCTCCTAGTCGCAATGGGGAGCACCAACTAAAGCAGCTTTTACTTCTGTCCTGAGCAAGACTAGCCCGCTAAGCCTTTCTGGCTAGGTAGCCAGCTACCTAGCTAATGTTAGTTCACTTGCTTAGCTACCAAGTTGGCTAGCCAACAGTTTGGTGCACGGATATCAATAGAAAATAAATGAATAAAAAATCCATTATTTTGCTATCTCACTTTGCTAGAGTTGAACCGCGAGCATTTATGTTATACCAAATATAGCTGCTCCCTAGCCTTAATTCGCTTGCTTAGCTTGCTAGTTCGCTAGCCTAGCTAGCCAACAGTTAGGTGCACAGAATTCAATTTATTCAATAAATGAATAAAAATTATCCATTATTTCGCTATCTTAGAGTTGAACCGCGATCATTTGTGTTATACCAAATATAACTGCTCGCTAGCTAGCTCGCCAACGTTGTTTCGCTTGCTTAGCTAGCTAGTTCGCTAGCCTAGCTAGCTGACAGTTATATTTAGTATAACGTAAATGCTCGCGGTTCAACTCTAGCTAAGTGAGACGGCAAAATAACAGATTTTTTTATTCATTTATTTTCTATTGACTTCCGTGCACCAAACTGTTGGCCAGCTAGGCTAGCAAACTTGCGAGCTAAACAAGTGAACTAATGTTAGCTAGGTAGCTGGCTAGCTAGCCAGAAAGTCTTAGCTGGCTAGTCTCACTCAGGTCAGAAGTAAAAGCTGCTTTTGATGTGCTCCTCATAGCGACTAGGAGCACTTCCGTTGTGTTGATATCTAAATGCAGCGCTTTTCTCTCTTGCATTTGCTTTTTGGTATGCGTATTTTTGGCTTTGCATCGTTACTGTTACTGTTTTTGCAGCCCATTTCTCCAATTGGAGATGTTTTGGGCCGTTGCAGCGCGTATGTGTTGACGTGGATATGCAGCGTTTTTCTTTTGCATTTGCTTTTGCAGTTTGCGTGTTTTTGAATTTGCATCATTTCTGTCTTTGCAGCGCGTTTCTCCGATTGGAGATGTTTTTGGCCGTTGCAGTGAATTTGCCCCTGTTGGCCACTGTACTAAAAGGGTAGTTTTGCAGACGGATTTTCGCAGAAGCTTAAGTCCGCGCCGCATGAAAGTTCCGCCTTGGTGTGCAAGCTTACATTCGAACCCATGAAATCAGCTTCTATAAATATCTGCGCGAATAATGCGCACGAAATTTGCACTTGGTCTGAATGGGCCTTTAAGAGGAAAGCTTCTGTGAAATGCTGTCATTAAAAATTATGTTACACTTAATAAAGTCCAAGAGTTTTTATCAGGAATACTGACTAGTTCTGAGCACAAATAGCAAACTACAATCTAGCAACTTGCTACTCAGAGCAAGGGGTTTAAATACACGTCACAGAGCCATTAGGATACAACCACAAAAGAGGCAGAGCCAGGTAGGGGAAAACACGCGAGACATAAACAAATCAAAGGAGACATATTTCTCATGGACACACAAGTTGCTCAGTAGGAAAAAAAATGAAGGGCATTCTCACAGGAGTTGTGATGGGGATTCACTTGGATGGAAACTTCACCCTGATTTCCTTCCATTGTTTTACACTTGTGCAGTGCCCGTTCAAAACATGCCTGTTCGGAGCTGGCCAATTTATATCTCGAGATTTCTCAAGAAGCACTGAGCGAAACAGCTTGGCTCTCGACACTGCACAAACCTGGAGTCCTTGGCAAAACTCCTGTCAAGTGTGAAGCAGATTACATGAATGGCTCTTGAGATGTGGGGAGGACACACATACCCACACACACAAAGACAGATTCCTTGTTTATAGTTAGATTTGTCCAAGGGCTGATGGTGGAAACTCGAATGAAAATATTTAGCAACTTGCAGTTGTCTTGACACGGGGTCTTGCTGCATTCTGTGGCCTCAATGATTCAGCCATGGTGGTAGCTGCCTACAGTCTGCATGACTTATGTGTAGTCGTGCGCTAATCCTTTTTGCCTCAGCTAGTTCTGGGTGGCCTGAGGTTTGGCTCGTTGACTTAACCTTTGAACTAGATTTACTGGAAAAAGTCCTCATTTCAAATCATTTAGTTAAGAAAATAACCTCTTTCTGAAGAACTCATTAATCATACCGTATGTCCATTGAATGACGGCTCGGGGGGTTTGCAACCTTAGTCCACAGCATAAGTTCCTATTTCGGACATACTGCTACTCTAAGACTGTAAACATCCATTTTAAGGCTGCTGCAGGGCAAAAAAATTGTCTGATTCAGAATTCAGGATTCACTTGTATGGTTGGAACAAAAACCAACGTTCACAAAATCCCTTGTTCAATTATTCAAGTCCTTGGCTCTTAAAGCTTTGACTGCTGTAATTGTCATGTTTTTAACAACATTTTGGTATATTCTAGAAGTTCTTAGAAGTGATTCCATAGCAGACTCTTTTAACCTGGTTGAAAGGCTGGTTTTTCGAAATTTAAAAGTTTCTTTTCAAAAACAGAGCTCTGAAACCCCGTTGCTTTTGGGAACATATTTATTGTGATGTCTGTATTAGATTTTTCCATTGAGAAATTCCTGATCACACTCTGTATTTGTGATCTTACACAGCAACGGGCAGCTGATGCTGTCACTGAATTGTGTTTTCGTTCCCGTCGCACCCAGGGCCCGCAGCTTACATGCTGCCTGCTGTACTGGGGACCAAGGCTGCGAGCAAGCGTTCGGCCCCGAGCTTCTCCCTCACGGGAAAGAGCAAAGTGGGCAGCTTTCACGAGGACCTCGCAAAGGTAGTACTTCTCAACAACCGTCGCATTTAGACATATGTGCGTCACATACACCGCAGCAATCACCCTCACTAGCAGCTACATGCTACCGTCTCTTCTAGGCCCCTTAGGGAAAAATACATTAGTTTATCATACCCATGCGCATCAGAATTAGCGGCCGCATCAAATTTTTTTTAGCTAGTATTTTTAGTATCGAAAAAGGGTGATTGGCGTAATGCTCTTAGTGAGGGTACCCGTTGACGGACACGTGAGAAAGTTATTTTCCTGTGTTGTTCTCAGTCAAGTGCCAGAATTTAAAATAAACAGGTCAAGAAACCTAGAAAAACATGTGACTAATGCGTAAGTAAACTCTATATAAAATATATAAACTAAAAAATTTCACAAAATCCGCCCACCTGCATCACATTTTCAAATTAAAAGAATGATAAAGTTTTTTTTTTTTTTTTTAATTTGGGGGCCTTACTATGGCCAAGTTGATTTATCTGGGAAACATGCTGTAGCACAGGCTGTCTCTTTCTGCAGCCTGGAGCTGACCATCAGCGGGGGGCACTAACAACATTCTTATTATCACACATATTTTATATGGACTTGAATAGCGCTGTGATTGAGATGAAGGGGTTAACGCACTTAACACACTCAGTCCTGGACAGGGGCTTGAGCTTGAGCCTATCCCAACATGCAATGGGCCAGAGACAAGAACGCACATGGGAACATGGGACTGTCCACCAGTCCATCTCAGAGACACACACCATTCACTCACACTCATAACTTTGGGCAGTTTGAGTCCCCGGTTAGCCTGACTGGCTTGTCTTTAGACTTTGGGAGGAAACCCATGTCAGTATAGCGAGAGCCTGGGCAGGATTTGAACTCACAACCCTCTTGTGGAAGGTTAACAGCAGGACCTGCTTTGCCATCACTTTGACCTTTTAAATAATGAATAATGTGAGGTTGGGTTGTTGTTTGGAAAGACCTTCACTGTGTTGGGAGTTTGTGTAAAATAATACCTACTTCATTGTGCAGAGCCCAGGGCCTGGAACCTACAAAGTGGTGGACCCCAGCAGCTACAAATTTAAACCTCCCCAGTACAGCATGATTGGCCGTAACGTCATGCCTGGAGATCGCACCGAGATACCAGGCCCAGCGACCTACCGGCCAGAGGGGGTCAGTGTGAAAACAGCATATCTTCTGGTGCTACCATACATTTCTTAAGATCAGGAATATCACCACCCCTTCCTCCCTTTCTCAATCCACCCATTACTTAACCTGTTTATTTTTGGTTTGGGCCGCTGGGTCTTCTTGCAATCCAAACCAAAGAATAGTTTTTTCTGTCATTCTAATTTAGCCATGATTGCTGTTTTTTTTTTTTCACAGTAAAATTTCAGTCATTGCTGAAAAAAAAAAAAATCTAAATTCAAAGTTATAATAAGGCAGTTTGGTTTTGCTGATCTTGTGATAACATGCTGCTTTGCCTAAAAGTCTTAATTCTCTTCTTTTTTTCCCAGGTCACCTTCACGAAGAGGAAAGCCCCAAATTTCTCTTTTGGAATCCGGCACTCTGAGTTTTCTACCCCTGTTTTAGTGGATAGAGAGCACTAGTGACTGGCTGTGTGCATAATCTAAGAAGGGCATTTTGTCATCAGCAGAAAGGCATTGCCCAATAGAGCGCTGGAAAAATAAATAAATAAATATGCTTACCTGTGGATATTTGTTTGAACAGCAGAAACGTGATTAAATAATTCATACAATCATAATCCCCATTGCTCTGTTCCTGGCTGTGTCTTTAATGCAATGTTACTGTCTGAGGCCAAAATTAGTCCTTTGGTGGAGAGGAAGAAAGTTTACAGGGTCCGCTACAAACTGAAGTCATTGTTTATTGAATACCAGTCCCTGGTGTTTATAATGAAAATGTGGGACACAAATGTCTGTAGCTCATATTCTGCACTCTTGAGTTTAATATCCACTAAAAGCCAGGCATCGGTAAATGGACGGCAGACTCCCTGTGTAGACTGACTGACAAAACCTTTGTTCAAGTAAGAAAAATGAGGGCGTGCTAAAACATTTGACTGGCACTCCTGATCTGCAGTCCCATAGGGCTCAATTGCACGTAATCTTAGAGTACAACTTGGGTCTCAAGTGTAAAAATATTTAGAGTGACGAAATTGTTTTCATTTATGACAGAGGTACTCACTCCTATCCAGAATGAGCTGCTGTGGGTACTGGTTTTCATTCCAACCAATCATTTGCACACGTGATTCTACTAATCAGCCCCTAGAGTTTTTGTTAAAGGCCTTGATTAGTAGAACTAGGTGTGTAACTACTTTGTAGGAATGACTGCCTGCACCAACACCGGCTCATTTGGATAAGAGCGAGTATCCCTGATTTATGAGCCCCACAGGCTTTGTTGGAGTCGTTTATGGCTCACAAGTGAACATCATGCTGTAGCTCCCTGCGAGGATTAATGGCTGTATGTGAAGGGGTAACGGTACCACAGGATCAATGTGCTATAGAGGTTTGATGACCTGAATTGCGTGTCTCCACCAACCATGCATGACTGAGTGGCTGTGGGAGGATGGAGAGCTCAGTGAAGCCAGAGGTTAGAGGGTGCATCTCTTCAGTAATTACATACGCTTTAATATGAAACAAGTCCTGTGACTTATCACTGGCACTGAGGCTGTCATCATAATATAAAATCTTCTTCAGGGCCAAGGAAAGTGCATTGTACCATCTCCACACATTCGCTGGGGTTTCCCTACTGGGTGGGATGGAGAAATTAATAGTTTCCAAGATTTCTTGCTGCACATATTTTTATATTTCGTCACCCCATTAAAATAATGGTCGAAGTCATTTTTTGACGAAAGTTTTAAATGATTAATAAATATCATATACCCTGCATTTGGTAAAGTTTTTTGTGTTTTCCCAAAAACTTGAAAAAAATTACTTAGGCCATTATTTTAATAGGGTGACGATTTGCTTGTTAAAGCAGGGCTGAATCTGCCGAGTTTCTTGCTGGATCCAGTTACGTTTTTGAATTTCTGCATCCATCATTACAACCACAAATAAGAAAAAACTTAGGAAAGTATGTGAAATCAAAATTAAAACTAAAAGTGATTTGTAAATTATTTTCATTGATAACAATACAACTGAACAATAATTCATGTTTTGCTGCCCAAATTTTATTGATTTGTCAAGATAAATACTTTCCATTTCAGATTTTTGCAACATATTTCAGAGTATTTTGGACAATTAAGTATTTATTTCTGTAATTTTTGCCCTTCCTTTCCACAGTTTTCAATGAACATTGAGGGACTGAAGCTGGCAATTTTATTATGAATTGCACAAAAGAACGAAGTGCAAATGATTAGAAGATGCCCCTACGGCCTTACATGAGGACCCAGAGCGCTGGCCAACTAATATCAGGGGCAGAGTTTGAAACTAGAAAGTCAACATTTGCGTGCAAATGCAGGATATTTCACTCCGCATCCCTCGCCCGAGTGGAAATGGACTCGTCTAAAATTGCCCCCAAGCAAAAAAGGACTATTACGAAATCACCACACATCTCTTGTAAAATAGCAAAATGTTTGCCTTCAAATTGTACGGTTATTGCGTAACTGTGTTACTATCAAATAATTTCCCACCGTACAGGAGCCTGAATTAGATTTTTTTTTGGGAAAGGAAACAAAAACTGAAAATATACATTTTTGGCTATTTTTACCCAAAATAAGCTAAATAATAGCATTTTAAAGGCCTGTATCTAAAAAAGAACGAAAACTATAATCTTAACCCATGGTGCCTACTGCCTAGCTATCTCTATGCCAGATTTGAGGTCATCTGGCCTTGAAATGAAAGCGTGGCGCCCATTTGATCAAAAAGCCAGGATGAGGAGAAAAACAAGAAACGGAGCACAAACAGTATATTTCTCTTACCCTATAGGGCAGTGAAACATAACAAGAGAAGTGGAATCTGAGTCAGGTGATCTGCGAACGGTGTCAGATAGAGGCGAATGCAAAAGGTGCTCATTAACAGTCGACGGTCAGAAGCGGTGTGATCCAGACGAATAGCGGAGCCCGCAGGACCGGGGATTCACTGGGGCACCATGGTTGAGGGATCTGTCTCTGATCTGGAGACCAAAGGAGAGCACAGAGGAGGTTGTCCCTGATAAAGTGCACCAACTTCTGCAAACGCTCCGAATAGAGAGCTAGCTAGAATGCTTCCAACAGAATACAACCCAGCGACGAGTAACACTCACTCAGTAACTTACTGTATACACACGACGCCATTTGACAAAGTGATCCAGAAACACGGGCGAGGACATCAAGTGCGGGGAGAGAAATGAAACTTGAATTCATCAATTATGAAAAACGATCCGAAAGCTGACACAGGACTGCTGAAAGGGGAGAAACAATGAGGGTGCCGACTAAAACGTGACACAATTTATGAAGCGTTGCAGGTGTGGTTTTGTCCCATTCTTCCTGCAAACGAATCTTAAGGTGTGCGACAGTACAGGGTCTGGGGATGTGCATTTCTGGAAAAAAATACTATTCGATAATCACTGCTAAGTATTCGAAAATCGACTCCCAGCACTGGGAGCGACCAGCACTTGATAAGTATGGATTCCAGGCTAGGAGAATCCACCCCCTTCGCGGGAGCGCGTGTCGGCGGGAGCGCGTGTCGCTTTTATTTCGCTTTTGCAACCCAGGAGAGAAACAGTTATTCATATGTTAAATTCTTGCGAAGGAATTACCGCTTTAATCTCGCAACCAATCAAAGTGCAAAAAAGTGAGAACGACTGTCTCAAATTTTTCATTTTTGCGAAGGAGGTATAGAAAGTATATAACAAATATTACAGCTTCGCGACATAATATCCTAAAGCCACGTGATACGACTGATAACGAACGCAAAATAATCATAGCCTTCTTATTCCACCACATCGTTTTCAGTGGAAATATATAGCCAGGGTAATTACAAAATTAAATTCAGATGATATGAGCAAGTAGGCCTGTGCTTCACTTGGCTGCGTTTCGCTTCTAAGTTGCATTAGGCCAACTTTTCAGTAGGTTGTGGTATGGAGACGCTTCCATGTCCACGCCATCAGATGGTCTTCTTTTCGAGAAGACAAATGTGTGTCTCAGGTCTTAAGAAAATTAAATTACGTGAATGAATGAATCAATCAATCAATGATCAAATTTAAAAAAAAAAAACATAAATCCAGACTTCTTTCATGAACTTTTTTTTTTTTTTTTTTTAAAAACTCATAGAAATAGACCGATATGTATTGCAAGAAAATATTTAGCTAGCCTACAGTAAAATGTAGCCAATTCTGACCAGAACAGTTTTAAACGGTCTGCCTGCAGTGAAACAAGACTGCTTATCGTAACTCTGGGAGCCCAATTATCACTTTTCATTGATAAAGTCAGAACATGTGTGATCTGATATTAAGAATAAGAACAGGAGATTTCCGTTATATTAGCAGCTCTCTGTGGGGATTAAGTTTCACTAATAATTAAACATAAAAGGCCTCCCAGGGTCTTTAGCAGCTTTCTGGTTATAAAAAATTAATCAAATCAGTATACAAAAACAATACGGATAATTTGATGAGCCTATAAACAGTTGAATCTACTCATCCAGATTGGACGGTCCAATAATTTTCTGCTACCTGTCAGTCGAGGCCACTGTCCTCTCTGTTTTGCGGATGGACAGGTCGGAGTCGGTGTGGATTCAGTTCACCTTTAACCACCAGGGAACGTTCCCTAGGGGTTCCCTGAAGGTTTTTTAAACAGCTTCTACAGAAGGTTCGCCAACTATTCAGGTTTATTAAATAACCTTTGGTTCATTTTGTAACCTTCAGAAAACCTTTAGAGAATGTTCTCTGGACGTTCTCTAGAAGTTTTTCTAACCTTTAGAGAACGTTCTCTGGACGTTCTCTAAAGGTTTTTTAAACCTTAAAAAAACCTCATGAGAACCTCCAGGAAACATTCTCAAAAGGTTCTTTGAAGGTTTTCAAAATGCTTCGTAGAACCTTTAGAGAACGTTCAGAGAACGTTTTCCAAAGGTTTTTAAAACATAACCTCTAGGGAACATCCAGGGAACGTTCCCAGAAGGTTACCTGTTTGCTGGGTATCAACCTCCTCGGGTTCCTACTGGTACCACTTCCCATAAATATCTGTAAAATCCTCAAAAAATTTGAAAGTATTGTTTTTTGAATATAGTAATTTTTTTCATTCCTTAAACGCACTGGATATTTTGCCATGAGCTGGTTTCACATTTCTAGGGCTATTTGGCTGTGACTTCCGGTGCACATGCGCAGTTGTGTTATTTTTGGATTTGTGTATAGAAATCAATGGATAATAGTGAATAGTTATAACTTTGCCATTTAGTTAGCTAGCTAGCATTTACATGCATTAAACATAGCTAAGTTGGCAAAAAGGCTCTCTTGCTAGCTAGCTAATGTTATATTCCATGCATTTAAATCAATTTAAAATAAGTGTTATGTGAACTAACTTGGCTGGAGTTGCACCGCAAGCATTTAGTTGGCATTAATATGCACCGAATATAAAGGTTGCCACCTAACATTGACTAAGAAACCAACAAACTAGCTTGCACACTAGGCTAGCAAGCTAGTTCGCCTGCTCAGCTACCTATTTGCGGTGCATATCAATCAGTAAAAAACAGTGAATCGCAATTATGTCGCATTAGCTGTGTAGCTAGGTCAGTTATGCATTGACAAGGCTGATTAGTTGTTCACTAGCAACTGACTTTTTACACTAATGTTGGCCAAAGATACTCCATTGAAGTCCAAACATAATACAACTGCGCATGTGTACCGGAGGTCACAGCCAAATAGCCGTAGAAATGTAAAACCGGTTCACGGCAAAATATCCACTGCCTGAATCAAATGATAAATGGAGTGTGAAAATTTCATTAAAGTATTTTAAAGGCTTAATAAATTTTCTATTCAAGTATGAAAATAAAAAACCTCAAAGCCTCACCCATGACAGTGAAAATTGCCACGCTTATGCCGATGTTACACACGGGCATGTCAGGGATCCTCGATTGTGCTTCACTTTGAAAATCTTTTTTTTTCTTCCCGCCACCAAACAAAAAAAAACAACAAAAATGCAGTCAAGACAGAGTGAGAAGGAATATCTACCATGACACTGAAAAAAATTAACAGTAATCACAATATTTATTAAAGCAAAGGGGAAAAGGCAGAGAAAAAAAATAAAAAGAAAAAAATGAGTAGACTTTATTAATTAAAACAAAAGAAAAATACATAAATAAAAAAAGCTAATTATGCAGTGTTAGGTTAAGTGAATGTGGAGAGGATAGGAATAATTCTTAATGGCCAGTGATATCTGTTGTATACATATGATTTTTTTTTTTTTTTTTTGTGCTTAGGCCTTAGTTAAGCGGCTGTGAAATAATATCATGAAAGTATGAAAATTTTCTATGAAACTGCTGCATTTTTTTTTTTTTTTTTTTGTAGGGCTGAGTAGTGTTCAGTTGACAGTTGTTTAGCTAATAGGTCTGACCATTGAGACATTTTCAGCTGTTTTTTGTTTTTCAAATTTAGCTGTATTGTTTTCTTGGCGAGAGTTAGGGATAGTTGTGTTGGAATTGAGTTCATTTCACCTAATATGCAGATGGATGGGGTTAATTCGATGCTGCATTTAAATAGTGCAGACAGTTTGATGATTACCTCGTCCCAAAAGTGTTGTTAAGGTTGGCAGAGCCAAACCGCATGGAAGTAGTGATCTGTGGTGTTGAGTGCGCACTGAGTGCATATATCAGTTTCTGATAATCCCATTTTGTACTTTGTTTGTTGTGTAATATGTGTTCTGCGTATTACCTTGTACTGGATTAGTCCAATATTAGTATTTTGTGACATGTTGTAGATGTTCCTGCAGATTTCATTCCAGAAGTTAGCGTTAGTTTTGATGTTCAGGTCTTTTTCCAACTTATCTATTGGAATGCACGGTGTGTTATCAGGACCAAGGGGGGATATGAGTTTATAAAGTTTGGAGAAAGGTTTACTCGATTTTGCAATTTTGCTTTAATCATTCAATAGCGCTGATTCTTTTAGGTCAAAGTTGGTGAGATCAAAATTTTCCTTAATAGACTGTTTTAATTGGAGGTATTGGAAGTACTGATTTTTATTGATGTTGTATTTTTCAATTAACATCGGGAAGGAAAGCAGGTTTTTATTTTCAAAGATATGGTGTAGAGATCCCTTTTTCTTTCCATTTATTGCCATTCATAGGTGATTTGTTAATAGTGAAGTCGGGCTTGTTCCAAATTGGTGTGTGCGCTCTGGGACTTGCTGTGAAGTTTATCATTTTATTGATTTTCCACCAAGCTGTGAGAGTTGTGGAGACTGCAGGATTCTTGAAACAACACTTTGAAAATCTTGACCAAAATCGTCAGTCTCTTATCCATATTCTTATTCCATTAGTATATCATGAGGGATAACTGTGACGTCCAGTGATGGCCAATGCTGTGCAGCCTCGGAAAGCCAGCTCTTCTTCATAATTTGTTATGCCACTGATACTTTTGGTGATTGTGCAGACTGTACCTTGTTTAATACAGTTTATACAGTCAATGCGCATTATGAGCTGAAGCTCCGAAATGTGGTCCACTGTGGCCAACGGCAAATTGTGTTGAGTCATGAAAAGAATCATGTGGTCGTTGTTTGTTTTCCGTGGTGTGTGCTCACGTGCCCTTTCATCGTTTTCAGACTGAATAGCTTCCAATAAGTGAAAGCTGAAAGTCTGTCTTAGCAACCCATACTGACCAACTGATTCCGAATTCCATTAAAATGTCAGATATTTACCATTTTAAAATATCCATTTCCTGCGTATGTCTCTGAGGTTTGAGTAAACTCTTTAAAGACTTGTCGTCGATATGAAATGCTCTCAAAAAATGAAAACTCTGCTCTCTGGTCCATTCAATTGGCTCAACTTTACCAGGCAAAAACATCAGAGCGCAGAAAAGCGCTTGAATCCAAAATATGTGTGTAATGATAAATGATAACTGATCCAGATCTGTTTGGCACTTCATGTTAGAGGATGAGTCAGCTAACCTTGGGGTGAAGCTACCCTCTGAGTGATAGCAACAGAATGACACTGTGTTCTCATACGTCTCGTTTTGATAGCCGGTGACTAATTTGAAATTTGAAATTAATTTGCCAAAGCCCACTTTCTGTTGAATTGGCCTTCAGTGGAGCATCACATATGAATGGGTGCATTTCTTACCCGGGCGTCCCTATCCAGTTCCTCCGTCTCCGTCAGGCTTTATTTCAGGTTTACTGAAAATCACGGATCTCCAATCCCAGTAATACATGAAGTTACCAGTTCGGCTTGCGTCATATCCTGAATGTTTCCTTGATTGTTTTTCCCCTGCTTTATCTAGCCATTTTTTTTGGGTCAGTTTTGGTTTTCTTTTGTGAATTGATTTTCATGATTCAATTACTGTCTCATTCATTCCCCCACCAATGGTGTTCCAACCCGTGCCCACTTGTACCAACTTTGTTGTCGTCTTTGAGAATTTAAGTTCATGGTTTTTGTCTCCCCTTTGCTAGATGGTTGTCTTCAGGGTTAAACCCTCACTCGAAGCATCTCTTTATTCGGGAATTAGTTCCCTGCACCTGTGGTCCTGGTGGGTGGAGCATCTCCCTGTATCTGAGGTAAAGGACCTTGAGGTAAAATGGCCACAGAGACAAGATGTCATAAATCCAGAAAAAAAAAAAGAATCCCAAAGAACCATAAAATTGGTCCCCCTGAATCATCAGCAAATCATCTCAAAACCCATTATTGCAAAGTAGCACTTTATTTTGAGAAATGTTTTTCAAACGGCAATATTGCATAAAACCAAGCAATGACTCCCAGAGGCTATTTTAATCAATTTATCAATTGTTCAAAACTATCAAACATCCATCTCCAAAAATTATGATAAATGCGCATGTCATCAGACATTGCAGATTAACACTGCTGCTGCTGCTGCAAAAAAAAAAAAAAAAACTAAACTAAAAGCAGTACAACACATGAAGAGACAAAGGTTTTTCTTAAAATTAATATACTCCTATCTGATTACATTTACATGACATGCGTCTAGTTTTGCCTGTAATGGACTGGCAAACTATCCAGGGGTACGTTTCCACAGCAATTAAATTTAAAGAGGCAAAATCTCTACACTCTAAGATGGCTATAAACTAAAACTGACACCGGATTCTTGTCCAATAACAAGCTGATTTCCAAAATGTCCCATCTGTGTTAGGATAGATTTCAAGGTTTTATTGTTTTTCTTTAAGAGTTTAAGTGGCCTGGCTCCTCAAAATTTGGCTGAACTACTACAAGTTCACAATCCAGTCAGAGCCCTAAGATCAGCGAGTGAGCTGCTGCTGGTTGTTCCCAGATCTGGGCTCAAGACCAAGGGCGACCAAGCCTTTTCACTAGCTGCTCCCAAGCTGTGGAATAGCTTGCCGCTGCATGTCAGACATGCAGAGTCTTTGGAGATGTTCAAGTCTTCTTTAAAAACTCACTTCTTTTCCTTGGCCTTCGGACCTGTTGTGAGCCAGACCTGATCCCATGACATATGCTCTGTCCTGTGTCCATGTGTACTTCATACTGTATTTTATGGTTTGTGTTTCTTTTTTATATTTTATCTTTGTTACACTGTGTAAGGCACTATTATTGTCATACGCTCTGCCTCGTGTCTGTGTATTTAATTCTGTATTTTATGGTCTGACTTTTCTATTTGCATTTTATCTCTAATTTTGTGTATTATATTTTTATTGATGTTTCTTTTTTGTGTGTATTAGTATTTTATTATCTCCGTGCTTCCAAAAAAGCGAGGAGATCTTGGAATACAGTTCGGCGTCTGTCTGTCCGTCCGTCCGTCCGAAACAGTAACTCCTCTTAGGCCGTTAGACCAGTCAACTTGAAACTTTGGTGTGTGTAAGGTAGTGACCCAGAGAGGTGCACTACGTGTTTAGAATTTAAATTCATTTCCTCTTCTGGCCACCAGGGGTCTTTCTGTGAAAATTGAAAAAATGGCCATAAGTTCCTTATGCATTGAGCTAGGACGCTCAAATTTTTATGGGAGGTGCATGGGATGACCCTTCATCATATTTCCACTGGTTTTTGATTTGACCTCATTTTGACCGTTTTCTAGGCAGTTTTCTAGGTCAAATGGCGTCAGGTGTGCCAATAGTTGAAAAGGATGGCACGTTTTGTTATTACTCAACGTCGAAGGCTGCAAATTGGTATGGATATGCATCCTGGTGATAGCAACCTGCATGCCAAAATTTGCCGTCCTGTGATTCATATTTTGGCCACTAGGGGGCTTTTTGTGAAAAAAGAAAAATGGCCATATCTACCTTATGCATTGAGCTAGGACGCTCAAATTTTTATGGGAGGTGCATGGGATGACCCTTCATCACATATCAGACGGGTTTTTGATTTGACTTCATTTTGATCGTTTTCTAGGTCAAATGGCATCAGGTCTGCCAATCGTTGAAAAGAATGGCACGTTTTGTTATTACTCAACATGGAAGGCTGCAAATTGGTTTGGATATGTATCTTGGTGATAGCAAACTGCATGCCAAAAATTGCAGTCCTGTGATTCATATTTTGGCCTTTAAGTACTCTATCCCACTAACCAACTATATCACATTGCTATAACTCTGATCAGTATCAGTGCTTTGTCACTGCAACAGGCAGATTATCATTTCTACAGCAGAATGCCAGTTCAGTGAATTGCCCTCTGACACATTACTACTACTCCCATAACATTCGTTGCGGAGCGCGGAGATTTGCGATGGCGCGCCATCTACATGCGTCTAGTTGCTTTTTGTAAAGCACTTTGGTAAACTTCGGTTGTTTTAAGTGTGCTATACAAATAAATGTAACCTTGACCTTGACTAGCAAATATCATTTATATCCACTGGTGTTTTTTCCTTTTTTGCTCAAGGCATTTTAATGCCACATGAAAGCTATGCGGTCAGTTATAAAGCTACTGCAAAATCAATAAATAGCCAGTTAAAGCATTTCTCTCGTGGACAGGCTGCCTTTTTTTACTCTTGCGTTCACAGAATGTGACGGCCCCATAACATTCACATGATGCCGAAGGGCATTCCAAACAACTGTGACGTAGGAACACTACTATTGCTGCCCTAAAGAGTTATCACTATGAACGGAAGTGACCTCCCATGATGCGGGGCGTAGGGATTAATCCTATGGAATGAATTGCGGTGTAGGTAATGGACAGATTGATATAGAGTTAACATGCTGAAATTAAAATAAATTTTCATCACAAATCAATACAACAAAACGGGGAAGTGTGGCATCCTGCAGTTGTGGAACCAATTCGGCGGTCTCTGAATATGTACAAAACCTTGACAGTATAGCGAAGACAAGATATTTCTCTAAGCTTAAGTATAACGAAGGTCCGTGTAGGCTTCCGGATCCTTACGAGCTGAAAGGTTGGAGGAACGACCCTTCTTTGGGTCTGGGTTGGCTGGATCATCACTTGATATTCCTTCATCGAACATAAATTCTACATTTGTTGATCATCGTTGAGCAGTTAAAGTAATTCACAGTAGTATGTTTACCGGAGCGATTTTAAAAGGGGGCGCCAATAGATTTTGGTGGGTTTTATTCGTGATAAGGGGGTTTAGAATTTATCGTTAACGTTTAATATCACGGATGCATATACTGCGCATTCCCTAACCAGCTGGTGTGTCATCAGTAACAAGGCTGCCACCGTTACAGCTGCAGTAGACATCAAACTTGAAATTTTCTTGACTGGATATACGCTACTCGTTTTTACTCACTCGAATGTTTCTCTGGGTACCCAAAAGTCAAGATAAGCCGAAAGTACTGATCTCAGTCCATGCTGATGACGGTTGAAAACGGAATTCTTTTCAATACTAATATCCGAACTGTCACTTACTCGCTACTGGAAAGCACAAGGAACCGATCGAATGACCCAACACAAAAAGCAAGATCATTCCTTTGCTATGATCGAATAATAAAATGCGAAAACTTAGCAAAATGTCATGCTAGAAATGATGGAAAATAACTTGTCACTTACCCGACAGAAAGTGAATAGTACAAACACGCGAGTGGGTCGACGGCACCCAGTTCTTTCGTCGAATTGAATTGATCCAAACGGATTTTTTAGGCTCTAGTTCAAGAATACGAAGGAAACGTATTCCTGAGCCCTTAACGAATCGATTTGTGCAGTTAATTACGCTGCAACTAACTGGTATTATTACAGAAAGTGGAAGACAACTGTACTTCGCCTATTAAATCAATTGTAATGTTGAGGCTTTTTTTTTTGCCAACCACGCTAGTCAACAAACCCACGTGGCCAGGTTTGTGACATCACGAGAACTACTGCTATACATATGTGCTAAACATGAAGCTAAATTATGCTTATTCATACATTTGCAAGCTTTTGTCCAATTTTTCCGCCATTTGAACTGTTATGTGTTTCCCATCCTATCAGCAAAACTGAATTTCCTTCAGTGTGTGCTCCTCATCAACAGCTGAAACATTCCTGTAGACGTCTTGCAGGCTGCAGATGGCAGCTCTGATGTCTGGATTATTCAGGAGCTCATATTTTCTGTTTCCTTGTATTTCAAGCATTTTTTGTATTATCTCTCCCAGGACATTCACAATTACTGGCAGGCAGACGACCCGCTCCGTTAGGGTCTTTGCCACGCTCGCTCTTCCAGCCAGTGTGCCTAACATTTTGACAGCGTTCCTAATTTTCTGCTGGGCTTCAGAGATGTTACTGCGCTGGGTGTAGACCTGCCTGAGCTCCCATTCAATCTGCTCTATGGTCCTGCTGCATGCAGCCATCTCATCCTTCTTTACTCTTCTTAGGTTCTTGTATACCGCCAACTTGGAAGAGACGTTCTCAATTGCCCTTTGATTGCCACGCACTTCTTGTTCTGCATTCTTTACTGCCCATCTGGCTTGATTCAAGTCCTCCGCGGAGACTGCGATCGTGATGGCTCCTGTGAGGACAAGATTGTATCTTAACTACATGATTTACAAGGGTTTAAGTTCCCATCCTACCTGGGCCCTCACTTAGAAATGGTGCATAGGATCAGAAAAGACACATACACGCTATCTTTGTCATGGCTTTCAGATATATAAAAGCATTTATCTATTAATACTTATTAATAAAAATGAATAAAAAATATTTATTAATAAAAAGGAACTTTATTCTGTGAGTGCCTGTGACTTGTTTCTTCTGTTTCCACTACTGCCTGGCACCGAAACTGCTTCAAGACTTGGAGAAGAGCTTGCCACTATATCCTATATTCAGATTAATGAAAACAAACTTCACATTAAACCTTTAAGCACTGAATAAATTTTCAAGGAATTAAAAATGTGGTTATCCTGAGCTGTTGAAAACCTGTCATGTGGCAACTTGTTTAAAAAGAGTTCTTGCGGGAGCTCTTTTAAACAAGTTGCCACATGACAGGTTTTCAACAGCTCTGGTTTTGATATCTTACACCATTGCGCAGCTATAGTTGCCTGTGGTGCTCAAAGGGCTAAAAAAACATGCCCCAAGGTGGCTGGGGAGAACCTGCTTTCCAGTGATGAATCCGGAACGCCTACATCTATGGGTATGGCCCCCACTCCTACTGGCATGTGACTAAGAGGTCGTCGCAACCATCATGAATGCAAAAGCTTCTTTCACGAGGGCACTTTATGCGAACAGGTGGAAGATATTTTCAGGGTGGTGAACGGCTCACGGAGTGGTAGCCGAGAGCGCCTCAGTGCCAATAATACTGCGTTTTTTGCAGTCTCTGTTGAAAAAGAAGCTTGCTACTTCAACCTTGAGAATCTATGTGGCTGCAACTTCAGCCAGACGTGTCAGAATCGATAACCAAACTGTGGGATCTCATCCTCTGGTCACACATTTTCTTAAAAGGTGCCCAGCAGCAGAACCTGCCACACGTTCCCAAGGTTCCCTCATGGGATCTACCTCTGGTGCTAGAAGCCCTCTGTCCCCCTCCCCCCTTCGAACCTCTGGGGGAATCGGGGCAAAAGTGGCCTTCAGCAAAAGTTGCCTTTCTTCTAGCAATGGCGTCAGCGAGGCACGTAAGTGAGCTTCATGCCTTGTCGGCGAGTGAAGTGTGTGTACGCTGGTTCACAGACGGCACAGCCCGTCAACCCGTCATTTTTTTTTTTTTTTTTCCAAAGAGACAAGCGCTAGCGCAATTTAATCAGGTCATCAAGCTGACTGCATATGACCCCTCGAGCGTAGGGGATGAGGTGGCTAACTCAGCAGAGCTGCTCTGCCCGGTAAGAGCCTTGAGGCATTATGTACAGGCAACTGCCGGACATTTGCCGCACTGATTGTCTGTTTGTCTGCTATGACAACCATAGGAAAGGGCATGCCATGTCAAAACAGAGATTGTTCAGATGGATTGTCAAAGGCATACAGGTCAAACGGACTGCCTTTGCCTCTTAAAGTCAGAGCCCACTCCACCAGGAGAGCGTCCCCTGCCTGGGCAGCGCTACGAGGGGTGCTTCTGAGTGAGATTTGTGCTGAGGCAACTTCAGCCTCACCATGCACCTTTGCCCATTTATACAGGGTTAATGTTGCTGCCGCTCAAGTGTTAGCGCCGGCCATGCTGCAGGCACCCACAGGCCGTTCCCGGTAAGGTGGGTACCGATTCCTTGTGGCTACGTTGGGATTAGTCATCCAGTGTTAAGCACTGTCTCTGGCAGTCTGTAAGAATGAAATAGAATGAGAGTTACGAACGTAACTATGGTTCTATGAATTCTGGATGACCGCCCGAGTTCTGTCACTCAGAACCTCGGCAAGAAGATTCGGGAGGGACATCGTGGAGTGTGACGTAGGTAGATATAGCCAGGGCTGCCCTACGTCATCCCACGTCACATGTGACTTTGTTGATACTAAATACTCGACCTGCACCCGCGCGAGACTGATAACATCCAGTATTAAGCACTGCCTTTGGCATTCATCCAGAATTCATAGAACCGTAGTTATGTTCGCAACTCTTGTTTCTAATTGCACCATCTGTTTGGCAAAGATTCACCAATATTTGCATGCATTCTTGGAATCAAGGATTGCTTTATTGTTTTTAATGAGGACCGGACAGGGCCCACACAAGTACTGCCCATTTTTGTAAAAATGAGAACACCCAGTACAACTAATTGGCATTACATGAACAAACCATTAGAACTTAAAAAAAAAGTACTCACTTTTTTGGTCAGGTTAATTCATGTCAGTTTTTTTGTGTGAGAAATTTAGTAATGATGGGATCAGCTGTGTTGAAAGAAAGCAATAAAAATTGAATGGTTCAGTGCAATAACTTGATAAATGCCCATTTCATGTTTTATGGCATTACACAGAATCAGAAGTCTATTTCTCCTAGAAGTGCGTAAGGACTCATTCGCCCCATTTACACCTGGTATTAAAATGCATTTTTTGTGATCGGATTGCAATTGGACAGCGTTTGACCACATACATTTACACCAGGTAGCGTGCGCCTCCGGCATCCACACTGCAATCCTATCACAATCCGTCCCGTGACGTCGCATCCTTCTTCTCCCCTCTCCTTAAGTGGCGCGCCTCGCTAACCGTAAAAACTGGTAAATAAGACGCACCTTTAATTCAATATTTTTCACTTAAAATGCATTGCGTCTTATAAACCGGTGTGTCCTATACACTAGTAAAATGCTGCTAGAGTTAAAGGGGGATGTTCTCATGTGTACCCTGGAGAGGGCGCTATGACCTGAACCTTCCTTGCCTGTCCTAGAGCTTGGTATTCGGTCTCTTCAGACCAAGAAGCTGCCTTGCCCACCGCAACACAGCGAAAACTTCAAGAAAGAGCGATACAGCTGCACAAAAACTTCACGTCGTGGACTTTGCTGAACAAAATGAAAATCGCCATTTTGTTTGAAATAGTTTGGAAGAACTTGTTTATAAATTTTTATAAATTAATAGCTACTAATAACACAGTCTTTGATATGAAACCCTATTTACCGACAAAACACTCCACAAAATATATTGCGTCTTACATACCAATGCAACTTACTGAGTTTTTCTCTGAGTGTTTCCGCCCACAGAGTTATTGTATGCAGATTGGAGATGCATTTGCATTTACACTTGTGTTCGATGTGGCCAGAATCCGTCACTGACCACCTTCAGAAGTGGTTTGAAAGATGGGATCACAATCTGTCCTCAATGCGTTTTGAGTGCATTTACACCTGTGCTTTCATGTGGTCAAGCGCTATCCGATTGCAATCCGATCACAAAAAATGCATTTTAATACCAGGTGTAAATGGGGTCATTGAGAATCTATTGCTGTAAGACCATACTTGTTTGATCCCAAATCCGACCCTGAATGGGAGGAAGAAGCAGTTGAAGCATTGCAGCGACGTTTACAGCAAGATGTCGATGAGAGTCAAGGTGAAATTTTAGTGTTTTGCTCGTACTGTCTCGCCTTGCATGCATGTGATTGTAGCTGCACTGTTATATAGTCATGTTATATAGACCACTTAGCTATCCGGAGGAAATTTTGCAAAAAGCTCATATTAACTATTTCTACCAAAAAGTAACACAATTCCGACACCAAGCTACTAAATGAGTTTGTAGCAAAAAGACACAAACTATGCAAGCGTTGCTTCTGTGGAGCTAGCGAATCGATAATTTCCACCGGAAATCTGTATCCGACGACTACTTCTTTTTCGGCTTTTTATTAGCCAGACCCATTTTCAAAGGTGATAAAATTCTGCCACGGCAAGGCAGATCAATTGTTTGTTATACTAGGCACGTTATAGTGCGTTTTGCGATTGCTTTCACCGCGGTAGCCTCAGAGAGCTAGCCCACACAATGGCAAAGTATCCGGCTGACCCCGGTCATGGATAAGTGAAACAATCACAGTAGCTGTAAACAAACCCAAACACATACCCTGAGCTCTGAAAAACCTACGTCTGGTCTAACTGCAGCCTTTTCAGCTCAACTTTGCAGACACATACAACACCTTTCCAGTTAGCTTCAACTGTAGAGGCTACAATCAGGCAACGTTATGATGAAACTGCCACATTCATGCCAACCAAAGTTAGCATGCTAACCATTCATGCTAACCTTGAACAGTTGTACCAAGCATCCAAATTACAAAAAGTATAAGAAGTTAGCTTCGAATGAGGTTTATGTTCACGCACCTTCTGTTGAATGTCCCGATATTACTCTTGCGTATTTAGGACACAAATATTAGCGAAAGTAACTTAGCTATGTTAGCCGCAGTGCTACAACCACATTCAACAGGTAGCATGTTAGGCAGGCTTATGCAGCAAAGCAACACAAATGGTAAAACTTACTGCTTCCGCGTCTGTGAGTCACGTACAGTTGCTACCGATCCAGGCTTTATCTTCAGATATTTTACAAAGCCTGTGTTTGAGGCCAGTTGTTAGTGCTAACTATCGCTAGCGGTCCTGCTAGCCACCCGTAACACATTAGCTTCACTTACATTATTTGCTGTTATATCGTTACTTGCAGCTTGTGGCTCCGAGCGCTTGATCGACGCAACTGCTCCAGGTTTGAGAAGCAGCTGAAGCGCATATCCAGTGTCGAATTATCCTTTATTGACAAAGCTGTCTTTGGTGAAATGCTGAGCACAATCAGCTAACATTCCCTTTGGCCGTGGCTGTTTGCTGCCAGCAAACAAAAAAAGCTACCCACTGATTTCTGGTGGCATCATCTTTTGGAAGAGAAAATAGTTTTTTTGCATCCAAAAAAAAACAAGTAGGAACAGTTTTGGGAGATGTATTGATAAATCTACACATTAAATGATTTGTTTTCATTAGTGTCCGATAGAATAAATTCTGGGGTGGGCAGGTCCAGCGGCGTGCATGGCTCTGGCTAGATCTGTCCTGATTGGACGCAACAATCAGATTTTGCCTAGATCTCGAGACAAGCTGTTCAGAGGGGAAATCACGTTCAGGAAATCACATTCTTGGATTACGGCAAAACCCCTGTATCTTATGTTTAGAAACTTTGCAGAGGTTCTGGATCGACGTCCAACATTATATCATTACTTGTATGTATTAAAAGAGGGATCTGCATAATAGGGGACCTTTAAGCCAACCAGCATAAATTTATCTCCAACAATTCAGCGTGTTATGTTACTGGAGCCATCGTGAATTAACGATAATTAACAAATTACTCCAACGGTTGGTTTCTCTGCAAAAGTGACGGATTTCGTGAATTTACCGCGTACATCATGTGATGAGATGTCACATCGTGTGTTATACTTGGCTGCGGGTCGCCAGTGCCGTCAACCCAATCTAACGAGGTTCACTTCTAGGAATTATAGAATTCTGACAGAGTATACAACCCCAATTCCGAAATAGCTGGGACAAAGTGTAAATTGTGAATAAAATCAAAACGCAATGACTTTCAAATCATACCAGCCAGTATTTTATTCACAATAGAACAGAGATAATGTTGAAACTGAGAAATTTTACAATTTTATCCACAAAATGAGCTCATTGCAAAATTGATGGCTGCTACAAGTCTCAAAAAAGTTAGGACAAGGGCCTGTCTACCATGGAGGAGCATCCCCTCTTCTTAACACAGAGTTGAGGCGTCTGGGCATTGAGGAGACAAGTTTCTTGAGTTCAGCCATTGGAATTTGATCCCACTCTTGTTTAATACGGGCTTCCAGCTGCTGGAGAGTTTTGGGTCTCCTTTGATGGACTTTTCGTTTAATTATTCGCCAGATGTTCTCAGTCGGTGAAATATCTGGACTGCAGGCAGGCCAGTTCAGCACACGGACTCTTCTACTACGAAGTCATGCTGTTGTAATAGCTGCAGTATGTGGTTTCGCATTGTCCTGCTGAAATACACAAGGCCTTCCCTGGAATAGATGTCGTCTGGAGGGGAGCATATGTTGCTCTTACCCCTTTATATATCTTTCAGCATTCATGGTGCTTTTTAAAACATGCAAGTGTCTCATACCATATGCACTAATACATCCCCATACTATCAGAGATACTGGCTTTTGAACTGAACGCTGATAACAGGAGGGGTGGTCTTTCTCCTCTTTAGCCCGGAGGACACAACACCCATGATTTCCAACAAGAATGTCAAAATTGGACTGGTCTGACCACAGGACATTTCGCCACTTTGCTGCAGTCCATTTTAAATGAGCCTTGGCCCACAGAACACGGCGGTGCTTCTGGATCATGCTCAACAATGGCTTCCTTTTTGCATGACAGAGTTTTAGGTGGCATCTGTGGATGACACAGCGGACTGTGTTTACTGACAGTGGGTTCTTGAAGTATTCGTGGGCCCATTTAGTAATGTCAATGACAGAATCATGCCGGTGAGTGATGCAGTGGTGTCTGAGGGCCCGAAGATCATGGGCATCCAGTAAAGGTCTTCGGCCTCGTCCCTTACGCACAGAGATTTTTCCAGTTTCTCTGAATCTTTTGATGATGTTATGCACTGTCGATGATGAGACCTTCAAAACCTTTGCAATTTGAAGTTGAGGAACATTGTTTTTAAAATATTCCACAATTTCTTTACGCAAGCCTTGACAGGTTGGAGAGCCTCTGGCCATCTGTACTTCTGAGAGACTCAGCCTCTCTAAGACATCCCTTTTCTAGCCAATCATGTTACACACCTGATGCCAGTTAACTTAATTACTTGCTAAATGTTCTTTCAGCTGATTCTCTTATATATTAATTGCTTTTTCAGCCCCTTTTTTTTTTGCCTGTGTCCCAACCTTTTTGAGACCTGTTGCAGCCAGAAAATTTGAAATAAGCTCATTTTGTGGATAAAAATGTAAAATGTCTGTTTCAACATTTGAAATGTTATCTGTGTTCTATTGTAAATAACATATTGGCTCATGTGACCTGAAAGTCATCGCATTTTGATTTTATTCACAATTTACACTTCGGCCCAACTATTTCGGAATCGGGGTTGTACTTTCACCATGTACCATTGTTCTGGTCAGGATGACATTGTAAAGTACATGCATTGTTGCTGCATACAAAAAGTAATATTCAAAACCATCCAAATCTTGATTTCTGTGAAATTGACATATTATGTAATTGCACTCAACCTTTAAATTTATTTGCCAGAAGAAGCAAATACGTTTGAATGGTTTGACAAATCAGGAGGAAATGAGGTATCCTAAAGCTGCTTTCTCACCGGACGCGAAACGAATTTTTCGCACGACAGATTACATTCAAAGTCAATGCAAAGACGCGAATACACGCGCGTATATTCGCGTCTTTGCATTGACTTTGAATGTAATCTGTCGTGCAAAAAATTCGTTTCGCGTCCAGTGAGAAAGCGGCTTAATCCTGCAACTATAACACTGAGCAAGTCCCCTGGATTTCCTTGGATCACAAGAAAGAAAAAATAATTTAAAAAAACATGGTTATCATCAGCTAATTAAATGGCTGCTGATATCTGAGTGTCGAGAATCAGCGGTGCTTGTGGCATTTAAAGAATATTGTAAAGTGAATGGAGCAGGCAGTTTAATAATACATTTTATTTTTCCGCAGTAGCTTACCAGCTATGGTGCCAAAGATGGGGATGGACATCAGTCTTTTTCCAAAGTCCTGCTTCTTTTCACTCTCCCTCATTTTATCCTCAAGGTCAGCAAGAGTTCCCCGAGCAGAGTTCAGTGACCACTGAGTATCTTTCAAAGCAGAGCTGTAAATGTCAATGCAGGAATTAAAACCCTGGATCTTCGTTCTCAGGCATTCCAGTTCATTTAATTTATTTTGCTGCTCTCGGTCCAGGTGTCCTTTCCTGGCTGTCAGATTCTCAGTGATCCGATCCACCTTCGAGAGCTCAGCAGATGCGGCTGAATCGGCCCGCTCCAGGTTCTGTTCGCCAGAGAGAACAACTTGCTGGACGGTTCCTTTTTTTGATTCGTCGAAGTTGAGCAGAATGTCTGCAAGTGTGCTGAAATTCTGAATTCCGTTCTTGAGGTGTGGAATTACAGCCCTGATGAAATCCCCCTCTTGCCACATTTTCTCTGTGGGCGAGAAACATGCTCCATAACACTTACACTCAGTGGCAAATGGCTGACATAACACTGTCATATGCATGACATAACAGTGGTCACAGGGCAGCATAACAGATGATGCCAGTTTAAGCCATAAGATGCAACACAGCCAGGGCAGTTGCTAGGAATTCTGGGCCCCCTGACAGAATATCGGTGTGGGCCCCCGACTTTTCATTGCCTTTTTTCACGACTATGTATCATGATGTTATTCTTTATTTTTCTGTTTCTCAGTGTTTTTGGCAGTGCCCAATGCAATACACCCAATTTTTCCTTCTTTACGGTTAACCACTCAACAAAGAGAGTATCATTATGTAAATTATGAATTATTAGTTGTCTTATTCACATTCACTCACTCACCATCAAAAACGTCTTCAGACTGCTGGTGGGGAGGGTCTGTTGCTGGGCTTGGTTCAGATGAAGCGGCCACAGCTGATTCTGGAGTAGCAGTGCATAAAGGTTTAATTGTTCCAGTTCATATTACTTTCATAAACATTTGAAGTTATGTTCTATGGAACAACTAATGAAGAACTAACCTACTGAGTCTTGGAATAAACAAAATCTAAATGGGCTTCTCAGTACCATAGCTCTAAGCACTCAGCTTAATTTTGCTATTGTGAAGAGGAGGGCAAGCTCTGCAAAATTACCCCCTGCGTGAACAAGACTTATGTCAACAGGCTAAAGTAGCAGTTTCGTTTTAGTAAACACTTAAGGTAAAAGTAATGTCATCCTTGTCAAGCGATTATTTAAGTTATGCCTAAGGTTACAACTCTGACTGCATCAGTGACGTGCGGTGGAGGTTAGTTTGGTGAGGCAGAATCCTTCCCTTTGCTTGATTAGCAATCAGACGATTAACTAGTTTAGTAAGACTATTTAGCAGAATGACGGGCCAGTTTAAGTTTCTGCGGCGTTATTACTCAGTGTTGTAGCGTGCTGGGCTAAGGTCGGTCGCTTGTACATTGTGTAACTGCACTGCCTTGGTGTCTGTGCTTGTTCCATCATTAATAAAGAGCATTCTCCTTTACTTGTGCAGTATACAGGACACAGGAACAGTCATTATAAAAACTATCCATTCTAGTATGGTCCTTGAGTCTCTCTTCAAACTCCATCTTGTTACATTGGTGTCAGAAGTAGAATCCAAAATGGCTGCCACATTCAGGGGGTTTGAAGAGCTCAGCACCCGACTGCAAGCTAAAGAGGGAGCAAGACTGAAGAGATTCCTGAATACAGCTGATGGGAGGAGACATTCGAGCATAGATGGTCCCAAGCCGCCTGATGGCGCTAGTGAACCACGACTAGCGGTAGGGAATCACAGCCAGCCATGTGTCGCTACGTCGCCCATTTCAGCCGCTGGCTTCCCCCTCCTACAGGCGGCTCCTGGGTTCAACGCCGCCTATAGGCCACCACCCACAGCTAGCATGCTGCTGCCCAGGGAGTCTCTGGGGGCCAGAGCAAATTCCATTCCACGGCCAGCCCCGTCAGAGGGTGTGCGCCGAGCTTCGATGAGGCTACCCCGCTACAATGGGGAAGAGCCCCCAGAGAGGTACCTCATCCAGGTGCAGCTAGCAGCTCAGCTGAATGGGTGGTCGGCAGAGGAAACTGCAGTCCAGGTGGCGCTCGCCCTGGAAGGGAGGGCCCTACAAATCCTCACAGACCTTCAGCCGGAGGACAGGCTGAACTGGCCGGCCGTGGAGGGGGCAATGAAGACCCGGTTCGGTCACCAGGCCCACGCAGACGAAGCCCGGGACAAGCCGGTCAGCCGCCGGAGGAAAGAAGGAGAAACCCTAGGCGCGTATGCAGCGAACCTCCAGTCCTACGCACGGCGTGGGTACCCCACTTTCCCTGCCGACATACAGAGCGAACTAGCGCTCCAAGCCTTCGTCAGGGGGCTACAGCCCGAATGCTTGCGGGAACACATCCGCTTGCTCGCCCCAAGGACTCTGACAGTAGCCCTGAAAGAAGCTGAACGAGTCGAGCACGTGCTATGCAAGGGAAGCCAGCCCCCCAGCATAAAATACACAGCACGTCAAGCGACTGGTGGGGGGAGCGAGGATGAGGAACTGTCCCGCCAAGCCACCACAGCACCTCCACGACCACGGAGGGGGGCAAGGAGGGCCTCCTGAAGGGCCACGGAGGGGTGCTACCAGTGCGGAGAGCCAGGCCACGTAGCACGCTGCTGCCCGGCCCCGGCTCCAAAGACCCCAAGCCCCCAGCCACCGTTAAACTAGGACAGGGTGGCACAACGGGAGGACTGCCATCCATATCCAACCCCTCCCCCCGATGCAAATCACAGCTACGCCTGGGACGCCTGGGCAGAACGAGCGGGCTGTACCTGAACTGCTCCCTTAATGGCACTCCATGCCGAGCCCTCGTCGACACAGGGTCCACGATCTCGCTGATCCGGCCAGGGACGCTACCCAGTGCAGGGGGCTGGAGATCCACGAAGCTCCGCATCACCACAGTGACCGGCGAAAGCACCCAGATGCAAGGCAAAGGGGCTGTCCGAGTGGATGTTGCTAACCGCACCATCGAACGCCAGTTCTGGCTGGCCAACATTCAAGACCCCTGCATCATCGAGCTGGATCTGCTAGCCCAGTGGGAGGCTGTGGTGGATATTCCCAGAGCCACACTTTTCCTGGGATCCGAAGCCATAGCTCTCCAGCCCAGCCGTGAAGGAGAGGTCAGGGTGGCCGACGCTTCACCGCCAGCCAGGGGGGCTGCCACAACCCCTCAGGCAGCCCAGCCGCTGTCCAACGAGACCAGGCAAGCCCCTCGACGACCTGTGCCGGAGAAGTTGCGTAGGCCTGGAGGCGGGGCAACAGCTGAAGCTCCGGGAGCTGCTGGAGCAGTTCGCCAACATCTTCGCAGCCATAGGCGCCATTTGTGGGGGGGCATTGGGTCTCCTGCACCTCCAAAGTTAAGGTTGGGGGTGCAAAAATCCCGCAATATTAAAACCGCAAGTTTTCATAGTTCATCTGCCCCGTTCAGTCAAGCTACCGATTAAGGCAATGCGGGACCTTTAAAAAAAAAAAAAAAAGGCTAATTCAAGCCGTCTACAATTGCAGTTGCAGGTTTAGAAGCTGAATCAATATTGGAATTAATAGTCATGTCCACAAAATGTGCGTCCTTGATTCGTTGCCGTGGCCTACTCTAAAAAAATCTGTTAGTGAATAACACATCGTCTTTAGCTGCTGTTGTAGCCAAGCAACTCAGGAAGATTGTAACAGAATGGGCAACCGTACTGCAATTTACTGAGCTAGGTTTGTTTCCCAAAAGCGTTGCTATTTGCTAACTCTCAGCAACTTCCATAGTCCGGTTCAAACCAAGGTTTTCGGAAACGTACCCCTGAACGGTTACTTTCAATGTACCTTGTTTAGTTTTAATGCTTTCGCGTACGTGAATACGTTAATAATATGCAATCGCCTTAATAAGAAGTGTTCCCCACTTCCATATGAGCGCAGGCACGATAAACGGTACAAGTTCATTTTTCCCAGAAATGTGGACAAATAAACAGGTTTTTCAACATGATAATTTAGACGTCTGCTTTATATGAAGAACGTATGGTTTTGACTACTTGTGAAGTAAATTTTGGCGGGATTCATTGGTTTTTGGCAATGCAGTAGAGAAATTAAGGTAAAAAACAGGCTATTTTTAACATAAATGTGAAAAAAACCTGGACCTCATTTTCATCGTCCAGCTGGATACATATTGGAAATGAATTGTGACGTTGGCTTCAGAATTTCCCTTGCTGAGATTAAACGCAGTAAAATATAAAGTACCGTAGTTAATTAACATAATTTTATATTTCCGGAAAATGACATGCAGGCTATATTATGCAATTATATCTCTTAAACTAGTTCATTAAAAAGAGCCCATTGATATTGACAACTTGTCTTTTGTTACCCGGTCTGTATTATTTTTATGAAGCAACAGCCGATTTAATGAATAAGCCCACTGCCAACTTTCGTGAAATTTTCTGGACTTGAATATTAATTCAAATATGGATTCAGCTTCTAAACCTGCAACTGCAATCGTAGACGGCTTGCATTAGCCTTATTAAACAAGGCCCCGCATTGCCTTAATCAGTAGCTTATGCTTCAGTATAGCCCTGAGGTTATATCGGCTTTTAACTTGCAGCTTGGGATTTCATTTTCATAGTCGAGATAGGGTGTACTATTAACCATGCGTCTGCAGCATGTGGCACTATTTAAACACAGCAGATGCGGGGATGATGGAAGATAAGTAGCCTATAGCGTTGTAGTAGGATAGCGTTAAGAGACAGCGGCCTTAGCCCATGAACTACGCGTTGCATGCATAATTATTGTGTGCGCATACTGCGTGCGTCTTGAAGCAAGCTGGAAAAAAATGTGACACATGAGTATCCTACAGGCTAACGCAATTTTTAAGGGCCCGTTTGCAATTTCAAATCCTCGGCTAAATAAATGACTGAAAACAGTTTAGCCTATGTCCATAAATGCGGGGATGGAAAATGGATGCTCCCTCCGACATTCGTGTATGCCTTCATACATTGCATCCATTCAGCCAATTAACGTTATTTCACAGATCTCAACCAGATTTAACATTAATCAAATAAAGTAGCCGACTGATATTTTCTAAATAAACCTCTTTAACATTCTAAAAGGCTGGACTTTGGACAAGGCAGCCCACCCTTGGGAATACAGCAGCCTGAAAAAAAATATTGTGACCCCCCAATGTAGACCAGAAGTTGGCGCCACTGTTCGCAGCTAAGGACGAGGACTGCACGCACACAAACTTGGTGCAGCACGGCATCGACACCGGCGAAGCAAAGCCCATACGCCTTCGTTCCCGCCGTCTACCCCTGGCCAAACGAACTGCGGCAGAACAGAAGATCCGAGAGATGGCGGAGGCGGGCATCATCGAATCCTCCAGTAGCCCGTGGGCCGCACCTGCTGTCCTAGTCAAGAAGAAGGATGACAGCTGGCGGTTCTGCGTTGATTACTGACTCCTCAACGCAGCTACCTGCAAGGACTCCTATCCCCTGCCCTGGGTCGATGAAGCATTCGACCACATCGCTGGGTCCAGCTGGTTCAGCTCCCTGGATCTCCGCAGTGGCTACTGGCAGGTGGAACTGGAACCGGAGGCCCGACCCAAGACCGCGCTCTTCATCGGCCAGGGGCTGTGGCAGTTCAGGGAGATGCCATTCGGGCTCTGCAACGCTCCAGCTATGTTCGAGCGTCTGATGGAGAAGGTCCTTGCCGACATCCCCCGGAGCCGCTGCCTCGTCTACCTAGATGACCTCGAGAACGCCTGGGTGAACCTAAGGGACGTTTTCCGTGCCATTCGCCAGGCCGGGCTACGCCTCCACCCGAAGAAGTACCATCTGTTCCGGAGAGAAACGTCCTTTTTAAGGCATGTCGTCAGTGCAGCTGGGGTGTCCACCGACCCCGCCAAGGTGGAGGCAGTCAAGAACTGGCCGGTCCCTCGAAATGTCGGAGAACTGCGGAGCTTTCTGGGTCTCGCTTCCTACTACCGACGGTTCGTGAAAGGCTTCGCCACCATAGCCAGCCCCCTGCATCGGCTGACGCAGAAGGGCTAGGAGTTCCGGAGGGGAGAGGACTGTGCTGCTGCCTTCGCCAGGCTCCGGTCAGCGTTGGTGGGGGGGCCCCGTGCTGGCCTACCCCAACCCCAACCGACCCTTCCGGGTGGACACCGACATCAGCAACGAAGGGCTTGGGGCGGTCTTGTCCCAGGAGGGAGAAAACAGGGAGCAGGTGGTCGCCTATTACAGCCGTTCCTTCAGTCGACCAGAGCGGAACTACTGCGTCACACGCAGAGAACTGTTGGCTGTCGTCTGTGGCCTTCGCCAGTTCCGGCTGTACCTCTACGGGAGGAGGTTCCTGCTGCGCACCGACCATGCCTCCCTCACCTGGCTGTTGAACTTTAAGGAGCCAGAGGGGAAACTAGCACGATGGCTGGAGGCCCTACAGGACTATGACTTTGAAATCCAACACCGGGCTGGCCACCTCCACACCAATGCAGACGCCCTGTCCCGAAGGCCCTGTAAGGGGGGCGAGTGCCTTTACTGCCAGCAGATGGAGGACCGGAACCCCGCTAACCCAGTGGTGGCAGCCGTGCAGACCAGCCCGGGGCTCGACGATGAATGGGAGATCACTGACCCCACTCAACTCCGAGCCGAGCAGAGCCACGACCCCGTTCTCTTGCGGGTCCTGGGATGGGAAGCGGCCGGGCAACGACCGGAGTGGAGGACGTGGCCGCCTTGGACACGGGACCAAGGCTCTCTACTCCCATAGGGCCAGCATCACCAGCCGGGATGGCCTGCTGTACCGACGCTGGCAGTCCCCCTGTGGCCAGTGGGTAATCCTCCAGCTGCTGGTGCCCCACCAACTCCGGCCCAAGGTCCTCCAGCTCGTGCACGGGTCAGTGGGGGCAGGACATTTCGGGGTAGCCAAGACCCTCCACCGGCTCCGAAGCCAGTTCTACTGGCCAGGATGTTCCCAGGCAGTGGAACTATACGTGCACCGGTGCGACACCTGCACCGCCAGGAAAGGGCCGACCCGGCGGTCTCATGCCCCCTTCCAGCAGTACCAGGTGGGGGCCCCCATGGAGCGGGTAGGGGTGGGCATTCTGGGCCCCTTCCCGATGACGGACTAAGGCAACCGCTATGTCCTTGTAGCCATGGACTATTTCACGAAGCGGCCAGAGGCATACGCGGTCCCCGACTAGACGGCTGCTACCACGGCGGAGTACCTGGTCAACGAAATGTTCGCACACTTCGGAGTACCTGAGGAGCTGCACAGCGACCAGGGCTGGAACTTCGAAGCGGAGGTGTTCGGGGAAGTCTGCCGGCGGCTCGGGGTCAAGAAAACGCGGACTACACCGTTGCACCCTCAGAGTTATGGGCTGGTCGAACGGTTCAACCGTACACTAGCCACTCAGCTAGCGATCCTGGCTAGCAGGCAGCAATGGGACTGGGACCGTCACCTGCCATTGGTCCTGTGGGCGTACCGGACTGCGGTGCAGGAGTCCACCAAATGCACCCCGGCTGCTCTCATGTTCGGGCACGAACTCCGCACCCCCGTCGACCTGGTGTTCGGGCCTCCTCCTGAACCGGAGCTGGAAGGTGAGGCTGGCCTGGAGTACCTCTACAATCTACGGGAGCGGCTCCGGTTGGTATATGAGGTGACCAGGCAGGCCCTCATGGACGCAGGGATGCGCCAGAAGAGGGCCTACGACTCCCGCTGCCAGGGAAAGGACTTCGCCCTGGGTGCTGCCCTATGGGTCTACTGCCCCGAGCGGAAGAAGGGCGTCTCCCCCAAGCTGACGAGCCAGGGGGTCGGGCCATGCACGGTGTTCCAGAAGCTGTCCGATGTCGTGTACCGGGTCCGGTTGGTCAAGCAGGGCTGAGTGGTGGCGCTTCACCGTGACCGGTTAGCCCCTTATCGGCCATTGGACACGGCTAGCGGGGAGCCCGGTCCCGAGGGCCCGCCTGGAACGCCCTCCTCCACTCCAGGGACTGTTGAACTACTGCATCGGCAACGCCGGCCCCCCAGCACTTACGGGACTATGTACTGAGTGCCTTGGTTGCTGAGGACAGCTAACCGGCCAGAGGGGGGCTGTGTAGCGTGCTGGGCTAAGCACAAGCAGGGATACCCAGCATGCACTTCTGTAAATAGTTGCCTTACATTTTGTGTTCATTGTGTCATTTAAATCTGTAAATAACTGTTGTGATTATTTAGTTAACAAACACCGTTATTGTTGTTGGTTTCTTGAGCAAATTAGCCATTGTTAAGCGTTAGGCAACCTGACCGAAACGTAGCAGCCGAAGAGAACGGTCGGTCGCTTGTGCATTGTGTAATTGATCTGATTAGGTGGACGTTCTTGTTCCATCATTAATAAAAAACACTCTCCTTTACTTGTATAATGTGCAGGACACAGAAACAGTCTTTTTAAAGACGATACGTTATAATGTAGTGTATAAGTCTCACCTTTATCTCCATACAACGTGCTTGCAATGCTCTCTAGACAGCAGATTTGCGCGTACTTGCTTCCAGGAAGCCGAAGCAATGTCTTTAACAAATTTTAAAACAGTTCGACTTTTGCAGACTTCAATGCTTAATCAATATACATTGTATTCTCCCTTATATAGGCGCTTTTACACCCAAACAAAAAGCGGGCGTTTACTTTCAGTCTTCTTTCGTAATCCGATTAACCAAATGTTTAAACGATATACAGAATTACCGAGAGCTGAGAATTTTTCCTAATTGATTATTCAGATTTCCATCCTTGCAGTCTCGAATTGAAGCGATACGTGAATGAATCTTTTTGTCATTATCTCCTCTATCAGTATCAGGCTTCCTACAGGATTGGTCTTAATTGTTTTGATTGTCAATCAGGAATAGCACATGGGAACAGGTTCACAAAATCCTGTGATAAAAGTTTGAGTCACTGCCTCACCTCACCGCACGTCTCTGGCTTCCTGTAAGCAAGTACTCGCAAATCTGCAGTTTCGTGAGCATTTCAAGTTCGATGTAACCTACTGAGTAATAACGCCGCGGAAACTTAAACTGGCCAGTCATTCTGCCGAATAGTCTTACAAAACTAGTTAATCGTCTGATTGCTGATCAAGCAAAGGGGAGGTTTCTGCCTCACCAAACTAACCTCCAACTGCACGTCACTGGACTGCATGCAGTTCGCTAGCCAAACCTAGCCTGTACTGTCACAGCTAGTGAGAGCTAGGTATGCAGTAACCACTCATAATAAGAATGGAGGAACGTGTCCTAGGCTGCTGCTCCCGGATTTTTTGACGGTATATTATAATGGCTGGCGAATGATAACCTTACCGATCTTTTCTGTGGATGATACTGTTAATAACTGAGTAATGTATTTCTTGTCAGGCGATTTTTTTACTCAGCTGACCGCATGTTACATTAACGTAACGTTAGCAGCTGAATAGCCAGCCTGAACAGCTAACATAGCAAGCTAACGTTAGTTAAAAATATTCTCACCTTTCTTTGAAAATAATTTTGTAATGTTCTGGACCCCTGCTTTGATCCTGCTGTCCTCTCTCTATTATTTTCTGGTGTCCAGATTTGTGGGTTTTTTTTTTTTTTGACATCATATTCGCCGACGGACGACAGACGGACACGCAGGTGGCGACAATACCGAGGGGTAAAAACGGAGGGTGCGTTAGAGCGAATCTGCAAATAAGCCGGCTGCGCGTGATTCCCGAAAAATTATGCGAGAATCTTGCCGAAGTTGCGCGATAAGCCCTCCAAACCCTGTGATAGCTGCAAGATCCTGCAGACGCGCTCAAACGCACCCGGAGTTTTAGGCAGCCGACGTCACAGTATGCGCCAGAATTTGCACCTGCGCCAAAAGTGCGACCTTTTTTTTTTTTTTTTAATTGGAACACATGACATTACAAAAACAATGACATACTCAATTATAAGTACAAAACCCAAAACCAGTGAAGTTGGCACATTATGTAAATCGTAGATAAAAACAGAATACAATGATTTGCAAATCCTTTTCAACTTATATTCAATTGAATACACTGCAAAGACAAGATGTTTAATGTTCAAACTGAGAAACTTTTTTTTTTTTTTTTTGCAAATAATCATTAACTTAGAATTTAAAGGCAGCAACACATTGCAAAAAAGTTGGCACAGGGGCCTTTTACCACTGTGTTACATCACCTTTCCTTTTAACGACACTCAGTAAACGTTTGGGAACTGAGGAGACCAATTTTTGAAGCTTTTCAGGTGGAACTCTTTCCCATTCTTGCTTGATGTACAGCTTAAGTTGTTCAACAGTCCGGGGTCTCCGTTGTCGTATTTTACGCTTCATAATGCACCACACATTTTCAATGGGAGACAGGTCTGGACTACAGGCAGGCCAGTCTAGTACCCGCACTCTTTTACTACGGAGCCATGCTGTTGTAACACGTGCAGAATGTGGCTTGGCATTGTCTTGCTGAAATAAGCAGGGCGTCCATGAAAAAGACGTTGCTTGGATGGCAACATATGTTGCTCCAAAACCTGTATGTACCTTTCAGCATTAATGGTGCCTTCACATATGTGTAAGTTGCCCATGCCTTGGGCACTAATACACCCCATACCATCACAGATGCTGGCTTTTGAACTTTGCGCCTATAACAGTCCGGATGGTTCTTTTCCTCTTTGGTCTGGAGGACACGACGTCCACAGTTTCCAAAAAACAATTTGAAATGTGGACTCGTCAGACCACAGAACACTTTTCCACTTTGCATCAGTCCATCTTAGATGAGCTTGGGCCCAGCGAAGCCGGGCGTTCTGGGTGCTGTTGATAAATGGCTTTCGCTTTGCATTGTAGAGTTTTAACTTGCACTTGCAGATGTAGCGACGAACTGTAGTTACTGACAGTGGTTTTCTGAAGTGTTCCTGAGCCCATGTGGTGATGTCCTTTACACACTGATGTCGGTTTTTTGATGCAGTACCGCCTGAGGGATCGAAGGTCACGGGCATTCAATGTTGGTTTTCGGCCTTGTCGCTTACGTGCAGTGATTTCTCCAGATTCTCTGAACCTTTTGACGATATTACGGACCGTAGATGATGAAATCCCTAAATTTCTTGCAATAGCTTGTTGAGGAATGTTGTTTTTAAACTGTTCGACAATCAGCTCACGCATTTGTTCACTAAGTGGTGACCCTCGCCCCATCCTTATTTGTGAATGACTGAGCATTTCAGGGAAGCTGCTTTTATACCCAATCATGGCACCCACCTGTTCCCAATTAGCCCGTTCACCTGTGGGATGTTCCAAATAAGTGTTTGATGAGCATTCCTCAACTCTCTCAGTCTTTTTTGCCACTTGTGCCAGCTTTTTTAAAACATGTTGCAGGCATCAAATTCCAAATGAGCTAATATTTGCAAAAAATTACAAAGTTTACCTGTTCGAACATTAAGTAACTTGTCTTTGCAGTGTATTCAATTGAATATAGGTTGAAAAGGATTTGCAAATCATTGTATTCTGTTTTTATTTACGATTTACACAACGTGCCAACTTCACTGGTTTTGGGTTTTGTACAATAAAGTTGAAAGAAAACGTACATCCCCTCCATCAGTAATATAAACAGCAGAAAATCACAGCGATAGTTTTAAAATTATAATAAATCAAGCAAACATCAGTTATGTCAGAAAAAAAAGAAGAAAAAAAACATAATAATAATAATAGTAATAATAAATAAAAATAAATAAGCCTCTTGGTTTGTCTTTCAGCTCCATTCCCGCGGTCTGACCATCGATTCCCTCTTGCCCTGATTCCTGTGATGTCGTGTGACAGACTGCATGCCTGAGTCTCGTGGTCCAATCACGTTCCTGTGCCCTCCAAGCTTTTCCTTTGTGTTTTTCTAAGTCTGGTGTTTGCCGCGCCCACGTCTTGTTTGCCCCTTGTCGAAGTCTCCCTGTGTTCCCGTCAGTTTAGATCCAGTGTTTGTTTTTAGCCTAGCCACTCGAGAGTTGTGTACTTCAGTTTCCCCTTGCCTTTGGCAGAGTACCTTGGTTCTCCCTGATCAGTGCGTGTGCAGTGTTTTTTTTTCGGCCTGTGTGCCATCTTTTCCCCGTGTTGGGTTCTAATAAATCCTTTTGGATCCTGCATCTGGTGTCCGCCTGTCTACTTCCTTAACGCATGGGCATTATTTTTTTTTTTTTTTTTTCCAGACCTTGTAACAAAGCAAGGTCGTTTTTAAAGGCGGACCATGAAGGAGGGGACTTAGCATAACGACACTTGTGTATATAATACTTTGTAATTATATCAAATTATTAACTAAAAACTCAGATATTTTATCTTTTAAGGAATACCCCCATTTGTATATTTTTAAAGGACCAGAAATTCTTATCAGTAGAACTGGACGACATTAAGTCATGAAGAGATTTCCACAGATTTTGAATGTTCTCACATTTAAAAAGCAGGTGCTCTGTCGTTTCCAAATTCGTTTTACACATATAACAGTTATCAACCACTAATTTAAATCTTTTTCTTATGAATTAATTTGAGGGATAAATGTTGTTTATAGTCTTAAAATGTACTTTATATTTAGGAGGAATTGGGAATTTTAAGTATTTTGTTCGAACAGATGATATTTCTGATTTGTCGTAATCTTTAAAAGTAAAGGTGCTTTTTGCTATTCCTGGATAGGAAGTGTTAACCAAGTACTGCCTTACAAACTCATTCATTCATTTTCTATACCCGCTTATTCCTCACTAGGGTCGCATGGCAAGCTGGAGCCTATCCCAGCTGACTACGGGCAAGGGCAGGGACCCATCCTGGACAGCCTGCCAATCCATCGCAGGGCGCACACACCATTCACTCTCACACTCATACCTTTGGGCAATTTAGTGTCTCCAGTTAACGTGATATGCATGTCTTTGGACTGTGGGAGGAAACCGGAGTACCCGGAGAAAACCCACGCGAACACGGGGAGAACATGCAAACTCCACACAGAAAGGCCCCAGGCTAGATTCAAACCCACGACCTTCTTGCTGTGAGGCAACAATGCTAACCACTGCGCCACCGTGCCGCCCACCTTACAAACTTATTGTTACATTATTCCCACTATAGAAGGCAGATTATGCCTCTTTTTTTCTAAACCCTACTGTCCCACAAAGTCCTTCAGATGAGCAGGAGCCTTCCTTGCCCTTGTAGAACGGCGCAGTACAGGTAGAGGCTCTGTTCCCATATCCGGCAGCAGGTCAGCTGTAGGTGATTCAGGCACTCCCTCAGGTGTGTCCGCTGTAACTGGGGAGGTAATGACATGGTTCTCAGGTGAGGCCTCTACTGCAGGTCCCGGAATTGATAAAGTGGATGGCTCTGTAGGCCCTTCAGACATGGCCGTGTCCCTGGTCATTGTCGCATAGCGCTTTCGGATTTGGTCAACGTGTCATCTCATGGATTGCCCTTTTCCTGTCTGTACTGTATACGAGACAAGACCGGTGCTTCCCTGCTGGAATCCACTTAGGTCCAAAGCTATAGTTCCGAACATAAACATCATCCCCAGGAGAGAAACTCCGCCATTTGCTATGTACATCATGTTGCTTGCTTTGCTTTAGTTGCTTCTGATGGATTTTGGTCTTTACAACCGGCAGCAGCAGATCCAGAGTTGACCATAACCTCCTGGACATGAGCATTTTAGCTGGTGACAAGCCTGTTGGTATTTCTGGGGTTATTTTGTAGTTAAAAAGGAACCTGGCCAGTTGCGTCTCCAGTGTGTCTCCTTTTGTTTTCTTCATTCCTTCCTTGAATGTTTGTACTGCCCTTTCTGCCAGGCCGTTCGATGCTGGGTGAAACGGAGCTGATGTCACATGCTGTATTCCATTCTGCTTAAGGAACGCTTCAAACTCAGTGCTTTTGAAACATGCTGCATTATCTGATACCAGCATCTGTGGCAAGCCATGAGTACATTAACACTGCCTGAGCTTCTCAATGGTTTTGGCTTGTTGCTCTGTTGGTGGGATGTAGAGCCCGCAAATGTCAAAATTGCCCACTAATGTCAAAATACCCGCAAATGTCATAACACGTCAACCGCAAATGTCAAAATACCCGCAAATGTCATAACACTTCAACAGCAAATGTCAAAATCTGATTAACCGCGAATGTCGTAACACGTCGACCGCAAATGTCAAATGACCATGGACCACGTTTTAAGTAGTGTCAAGCGTTACATGCCCACATAGCCTTCATAGTTTACCAATTAATTTTATCTGTTAGGGCCCAGTGGCAATAAACATTGGCCCATCCTAAAGTATATTATCAGAACTATTGTCACATATAGAAGAAAGTATTCCAGATGTGACAGTTGAAGGGTCCTGTCACTAGAAATGTCTCCTAATAAGTATTCGCCCTGGCTACCTTGCCAACGAGCCTGGCTCTTTGGTGATGTGGTCAGCGCGTTTGACTCTTACCTGGGAGTCTGGGGTTCAATTCCCCACCTGGGCCCTCCTTCGGCCTGCTACAATTGCGCCACGAAATTGGCATTTTCTTTCACATGTAAATTACGACGTAAATTACTGTAGGCCTGCGTCTTTATAAATTCCGCGCTCAAGTAGCTGGTGAAACGGCATTGATTGGCAAATTGATTAGTGAGGCTCATTGAGCAATAAGCTGTGCAACATCGCATTCTATACTTCTATATTAAGATTGTAGAAAACCGATTCTTGTGGCTTCTTTTGACAGAAGCCTCGCAAAATAATTTATAGAGACGTATTGATAATTTGCGTCGTCATTTATGTGCGAAAGAAAACCCCTCATAATTTTGTGGTGCTATGTCTAACAATGCTATCAAAAATAAATTTGACTCTCCTTCTACCACTTCGTCTGAGCGACAGCTGATCAAGAAAAGTAAACAGCTGCAGGTTTAAGTCATTAAGGTTTGAAGGGAGAGGTTTTGGCTTCCCTTTGTCACAGCCGACGAACCGCCACGGCTGAAGGGGGTTGAGTAATATTGCATCCACCTCGAGCTGTACTTGCCATTTCTATGAATTGATGAGCACTAAGGCACCTAAAGGAAGCTATTCCTTGCCTGATAATTGGGTAACTGGAGAATACCAGCAGAAAATGCCAACAGAAGTCTGTCGAACTATAATGCGCAAATGGCTCAAATCTTTAGAGAAAAAACAAATTTTTTTCACAACATGTTCGAGAAACTATATTGTGTATGCCATTTTGCCATTTGTAGGAAGTTCTACTTTCAAAAAACTTTGACAAAATAAAGGATTTAAGAAATTTATAATTTAACTCAGTGTGACACTTTGTTACACCTTAGCTGAAAGTGAGTCATATACATTAAGTCTGATCGCGATTTTGTCAACTTTGGCCTCAGGGCTAATCCTTATTTTTAACTTGGCCATCATGTCATCATCATCCTCATGATCATCATTATCAGAATAAAGTTCATCACGTTTCCACAGTCCGTATTTTTGCCATCCTATTTACAGAAAGGGGAATATATTTCTTTTACTTTTTCTTTTCTTTATTCGTGTTCGTTCACAAATTTTTTTCTTATTTCATTTTAATTAGTTTGTTAAATATGTACAGCGATAACGCCCCTCTGGTTCTCGACGAATCATACTTGATAAGCGATAACACCCTTGTGGCTCTATACAGACTATTATTATATGTATGTTATATGTGTGTGTGTATTTACATGCATGACACTGACACACATACGTATGACTTGATTTGAGTGTATTTCAACTTGTTTTCTTTCATTACTTCATTTTCCTCATTATTATAATGCCAGTAATGAGTTTAATAAGATTTTTACATTTGTGGTTGAAGTGTTATGACATTTGCGGGTATTATGACATTTGCAGTTGACGTTTTATGACATTTACGGGTATGATGACATTTGCAGTTGACGTGTTATGACATTTGCGGGTATTTTGACATTTGCGAGCTCTACATGGGACATACTTCCATCCATCTAGAGTGCGCATCCATGATGATCAGAAACATCTTCCCCAGGAAGGGGCCAGCATAATCGATATGGAGTCTGCTCCAAGGTGTGTCAGGCCACTCCCACGGGTGTAAAGGTGCAGGCACTGGAGTCTTCCTGTTTTCTTGACATGCTTCACACGACTGTACTTCCTTTTCAATTTCCATGTCCATCCCAGGCCACCATACATAGGAGTGCGCCAAGCCCTTCATCCTTGATATGCCTGGGTGGGTCTGGTGTAGCTGCTTCAGTATGGCCTTTCTTCCTCTCGTGGGAATGACCACCCTCGCGCCCCACAACACACATCCATCCTTCATGCTCAGCTCCAGCTTCCTCTGGCTGTATGGCTTGTGTGATGGGTCCACCACCCCCGGCCAACCTTTCAAGCACCACTCGTGCACTTGGGAGAGTGTTCTGTCCTTAGCCGTCCACTGCTTCACCTGCGCTGTTGTGACTGGTGGTTCATCCATCACCTCCAACATAACCACTTGACCCGTGTCATCCTCTTCCTCTGTGTATGGCAGTGGTAGCCGACTCAATGCATCTGCATTTACATGTTCCTTACCTGGCTTGTAGACCATCTTATACTCATACACCCTCAGCAGGATAGCCCACCTTTGCACTCTGGGTGACCCCATCTGTGGCACGGGTTTCCTCTCATGAAACAGCGAGATCAGCGGCTTATGGTCAGTGCAGATTGAGAACGTTCTTCCATATATATACTTATGGAAGCACTTGATCCCAAAAATTATCGCCAACCCCTCTTTGTCGAGTTGCGAATAACATTTCTCCGCAGGTGTCAGTGTGCGTGACATGAATCCTAGTGGCTGCTCGCTGCCATCTTCCATCACGTGAGACAGCACTGCACCAATGCCATACGGCGAAGCATCGCAGGACAGCACCAGGTCTTTGTCAGCTGAGCAGTGAGTCAGAACTTTGGCTGATCGGAGTAACTGCTTTGAAATCTGGAAGGTGTGGGTGCAGCAGCTGGCTGACTCACTAGCTCCGGACCTCAAAGTTTTTTCACGCAACACACTGACATCGGAAAGCACAAGTCTTGAAGCTAAATTCTTCTTTTAGTATCTTTATTACAAAACTGAAATCATACAAAATAGAGAAATAATAGACTTTCGACTTTACTTAGTAAACTAACTGAAATTAGTGCGCTGGTCAAAAGACCGTGTTGCATCAAGGTCCAGTGGCTTCTGCCGTTTCGCGGGCTCATGATGTATTTATACTATACATACAGCAGCCAATGAGAAAACACCATTCTATCGCGTCATTAGTCACTGGCCTAACCTTCATTCCACATTACAACACGGAACAGAAGATACTTCAAACCCAAACATCTCAAACAGAATATTGATTCAAATTATCTTAAATTATATGTGTAGAAAATGGCTAAAACTAAAGCTTTTTCCTGTTCCCTGTTCCAGGCCCATGGCACATTTTTACTCAGCTGATAATGCAATGGAGCTAAATGTGTGGCAAGGTTAGGCAGGAATTTATTATAGTGCAGTACTTCAAAAGGCCCAAATAGGCTTTCAGTTCTGTCAACAAGGTGGGAGCTGGGGCTTCCACTATGGTTCTCACCCTGCTCTCCACTGTGAGCAAGCCTTCCGCATCCACCTTGTGGCCTAAGTACTCCACCTTATCCTGTAGAAACACACACTTGCCTCTTTGGACTTGCAGTCTCGCTTCTTTCAGGCGTCGGAGTGTTTCATCCAGCCTTCTCCGGAGCTCTGCTTCATCTATCCGGGGCCGGCCCAGCAGCAGGCTCTCCATCGTCCTTTGGAAAATTGCAGGCGCTGATGAAACTCCGAACGGTAACCTGTTATAGGTAAACAGACCCTTGTGTGTGCTCACTGTTAGGTAATTTTTCGATTCCAACACTATTTGTTGATAGGCGTGGCTTAAATCAAGCTTGGAGATCTGTTTTCCCTCCCTCCAGGGCATTAAAAAGGTCATTGACACAGGGAATGGGGTATTGCTCTTACGATGAAGCACTATTCACCATCAATTTGTAGTCACCGCCCAACCTGGCCTTACCAGACTGCTTGAGAACTGGCATGATGGGCGCTGCCCACTCCGCATACTTGACTGGTGATATTATCCCCTGCTTCAAAAGTCTAACTCCTCGTCCACCTTAGCTCTCATAGCACACGGCACAGAGCGTGGATGATAGAATTTGGGGCGGGCCTCCGCAGATACCCTAATTGTTGCTTTCATACCTTTCAACATGCCCAGTTCATTTTTGAACACTTCCCCATTTTTTGTGAACACTCTCTGTAGCGTCAGCCTGTCTGCTCTCGTGTGTTTGATTTCATCCCACTTTAGCTTTTTGTTTTCCTTGTAAAATAGGCCCATCACCTTTCACCACCATCAGGGGTCATTTCTTCCTCTGCTGTGCATTTCCACTTTTACCACTGCCACACCAATTACACCAGTTTTCTCCCCTGGGCCATTCCGTGTTGCATGCGTTACAGTTCAGACACACATTTCGATGATAAATATGACCAAAATTTTTTATTGCTTGGAGTTTCCATCTTGTTTAAACATTGTTTGTGGTCCTGGGTCAGTACTCTTTCATGGTAAGTAAGAAAAATTTCCCTCCCTTTGCCAACTTTTTTGCTACAGCCTCATTTTCAGCGTTACGTGTGTTACATTCAGAGAAAAATTGAATGTTGTCACTTTTTTCAAGTCCTCAAAAGTCTGAAGTGTGCCGCTGAGTGCATTTCTCTTAGTTATGATTTGAATACCCAATATATCAAGTTGTTATATCAGGTATTGTTGGGGATTTGAGAAATACCAAAATCTTTTAATGGGGGAATTTTGGCGTTACATGCGTTACAATAAAAAGTTATGTGAGATACGCGTCTGATTTGGGTATGAAGAAATCAATTTCTGGAGCATTTTATGAACATTGAGTGATTTGCTTTTTTTTTTAATATTTTTCACAAAATGGAGTGGTTTAGGAGTCCTTTCTTTGGAATGGTTTCAGATAGGCAGCCATTTATACCAAGGAAACTGCAAGATGCAATTCTTGCTGAGACCAGTCTCTGTGGTGAAACGTTGTTGTTTTTCTGCAAGAAGCCATTCTTGCTGAGACCAATTTCTGTTCTGAATCTGAAACCATGTTTTTGAGCAATTTCTTGACACAACTGACAGTGACAGGGCCACCAAGTCTTCTATAAAGGAATAGAGTGGAAAAAGCCCTAGCAGACCTATGTCCTCCATGTAACTGAGAGGACCGATTCTCAGGATCCCTCACTTTTATTCAGACAAGTTTCGCTCTTTACCAAATTTCCGATTTCTGTGCATGATTCTCCCTTTAATTTATGATATTTGAAGTTTATATTTGCCCAGGGCAGTACAGTGCGACAGTTTTGCTCGCATTTGTGATTTAAAAAAAATTATGTGCGAAGATAAGTTTGAAAACACTTGCACACATGCGAAAGGTTGCATAATCGCTGTTGATCTGCCCCAACTTTGTCTTCCGCTAAAGACGAATGGGTGTGTATTGTCTTTAAGATATGCAGGAGCGATGCATCAAGGGAAATTTATTTTGAAGTATCTACCGACCATTTAAATGCTATTGCTGAAAAAACTACATTTCCTGAACAAGAGCGCTGCACACTGTCAAAGACTGGACGAGGCAGATTTGAATCGCTCATTCATCCGCCAAACTGACATTACATCAATCGGGTTCCTTTAAACGGCTTCAGTTTATGCGGGTCGTCAATTATTTCCCCAACCCTATACCAAAACCCAACCCCAAACCCAAACTCAAGCCCTGAACTCGACCTTAACCCAAATTGTAATCTTGTTTAGATCTGAAAGTCAGTGTGACGGATGAAAGTAAGTAACCACCATTTGAATCTCACTGTTGTATAAATCATATGTCAACATGTACCAGGGTTGGGTTCAATTACTTTTTTCAATTGATCTACGGCTAAGCCCCGCCCTCAAATGTGATGAGCCAATCACAGTGCGTATTCTCTCCCCATATACTCGGACATTCTAAGCCTGAACTTCCATTGAAATGCATAACAGAATCTCCAAATCGATCGCCTTTATGGGATTTTAAAATGTTTCTAAGTTTAAAAAAAGGTCAAACGCTGTGCTTGGGGTAAATTTAACTCCGATACGAGGTATCCCGAGATGCTAGGTGATGGGGTGTATTTTATACCCTTCCCAAAGCCACATCATAACTGAGAAGTGTCTCCTCTGGATAAAGCTGCTTTCACACCAGACACAAAACAAATTTTTTGCACGGCAGATTACATTTAAAGTCAATGCAAAGATGCAAATACGCGCGTATGCATTGACTTAGAATGTAAACTGTCCAGCGAAAAATTTGTTTCGCGTCCGGTGTGAAAGCAGCTTAAAGCTTTGTGGAAGACCCCCACTATTAACGTAGCTAACAAAGGTCAACAAGGATGTCTACATTTGTTCCAAGCTAAGACAACATCGTGTTTAAGATGACATCTTGTCACTTCGCTGGAGATTAATGTAAAGTTATCTTTTACATCGCTAAGTTAGCTAAAGTTAGTAAACTCTATGGCTAACCTCAGTGCTGACGGATGTTGGCTAAACGTGAGCTCCTGGCTGCGTTGTTCACCATGTCACCTTGTTTACTTAGGAGGAGTTCAGACACGTCAGGTTAGATTTCTTGAATTCGTTAGCTAGGCAATAGTAATACGTAAATTCAATTTATTACCCTGCGGTGCACGAACAATGCTGATCCTCTATCTTGTGTTGTTAGAGGGTGACTGAAACAAGATGCAGTTGATCGCGTTTGCACTGAGACCTGAAAATTTTAGCTTCAAATTTAAACTTTCCATTGACCTTCTCCTCTCTAAATTCATTAATGTACTGTATCCCTCCAATGCATAGTGTAACCCTATTTGCTGACTTCTTGATGATATCTGAGCCTTCTATCTCCAAAAATCATCGATAGCATCCTGAAAAAGATCTCCGACTGTGATACCAGCCATTAGCGCCTGTTTTAAAATGTTGATTGTTTTTCTGAGTCAGTGGAGGGGGTGGGGCTTAGCCATAGGTCAATTACAATTACAGTAATTGCAATCACTTTCGTAATTGTAATTTAAATTTATTTTTTTTTATTGAAAGGTAATTGGAATGGAACATTCTGTCCAGAAAGTAATTAAATTACAATTACAATCAATTGTAATTGGAAAAAAAGTAATTGAATCCAACCCTGACATGTACACAAGCAAAAAGCAGGAAAGAAATCAAAGATTGTCACTTTTTCCTGTGAAAAATGACCTTTAAATTTTTATAATGCACGTAACGTTACGTGTGTTACACATCTTTCAGGCAAATTTCCATTGGGAAAATATGAAAATCTCAGTGATTTCTTTGGTTTATTTTTTTTGTTCACCCATCCTACCTTTGCATACAAGGAATTCAGGCCAAATATGGTCAATTGTTTGTTCTACATACATAAGAGGGTAATTTTGTTACGTGCGTTACACAGGCAACATCCTAAATCTTGATATTGATGATTTTTGAAAAATTTCCTAAGTCGGACATTGAGCAATTTGTATGCCTTTATTCTGTAAAAGACTGTGACTCTGTATTTTTTGTGTTGGAAATGATAATAAAGTGAGAACATAACACGTTGCTGAATACCCCTCAGCCCGGACACGATTTCCAGCCTCAAGGTCACAGCGTTAAGGTCAAAGGTCAAATCCAGCAAAAAAAATCTGACGTTGCACATCTATGGGTCATAGTGAGTTACCATACCAAATTTGCGAAGCTGCGATCATTAGTTGCTGAGTACTAAACCATACAAGATTTCCTGCCTCAAGGTCACAGCACAAAGGTCAAAGGTGAATTCCAGCAAAAAACATGACATTGCACATATGTGACAGTGAGTTACCATACCAAATTTGGTGAAGCTGTGAGAATTAGTTGCAGAGTACTGACCCGGACAAGATTTCCAGGGTCATGGTCACAGAGCTAAGGTCAAAGGTCAAATCCAGCAAAAAACCTGACGTTGCACATCTATAAGTCACAGTGAGTTACCATACCAAATTTGGTGAAGCTGTGAGAATTAGTTGCAGAACTGAACAAGATTTCCTCATGGTCACAGAGCTAAGGTCAAAGGTCAAATCCAGCAAAAAACCTGACGTTGCACATCTATAAGTCATAGTGAGTTACCATACCAAATTTGGTGAAGCTGCGATAATTAGTTGCCCAGTACTGACCCGGACAAGATTTCCAGGCTGAAGGTCACAGCGCTAAGGTCGAAGGTCAAATCCAGCAAAAAACCTGACATTGCACATCTATGGGTCATGGTGAGTTACCATACCAAATTTGGTGAAGCTGCGATCATTAGTTGCCAAGTACTGGCCCGGACAAAATCATGGACGGACGATGGATGACAGACAGACATGCAGGTGACAACAATACCCCTCCGGGCAGGAGTAAAAACGAGGGGTAAAAACGTATATCATTGTTTTTGCCTTTTTTTTCTAATCTTGAAAGTGGTTTATATTTGTGGCATGGATGGCACAAGTGACAAATCAAACTAAAGTTATCGTTTCCTGCTGGTTTAGATGTCTTAAGTTTCCAAAAAAAGTATCCCATTGACAGAATTAAAAATTTTTTTTTTCTGACCCAGGACCACTTTGGCTGGAATGGCCCCCCTGTATATGACTTTAATGTGATTTGAATTTGTTTTAATTGGAGGCGTTGATTTACTTCCCATATTTCCTTGAACTTCCTTTCGTTCATTATGCTGACCCTGCAGCCTGTATCAATCTCAAAAAGCACAGTTTTGTTATTCACTTTTACATTCACTTCAAAAGGCTTTACTCTTTGTACGGCTGTGTCCACTTGTATGCAGGCTAATGTGAAAGTCTCCTCCGATTCTGAGCCCTCATCACCGTCAGTCATTCTCTCCCGCACGTTCCTTTTCATGGGCACGATCACCCTCTCTACCCCGATTGCGACATGCCTGGGCTATATGCCCAATTTTTCCACAACAATGACACTTTTCATTTTTGAATTTCCACTCAGCTGCGCTGTGTTGCTTCCCATGAGATCTGTAACATTTTCTCTGTGCCTGATTACCACTGTCCTCACGACTGCGTCTGGCTACACTGCTCTCAGCTTCACTTTATGACATGCTACTTTAGTTTGCAAATCCTTCGCATTTCGACCAGTGGCTTCTGCAGCGACGGCAATTTTATAGGCTTTCTCAAAGGTCAGATCAGACTCGGCTAATAAGCGCCTTTGGACCCGATCATTATTAATACCGCACACAAGTCTGTCCCGCAGCATTTGCTCGAGTGTTACTCCGTAATTACAATCATGTGCTAATCTCCGTAGTTCGGCTACATATTCACGGACCGTTTCTGTAGGCTGGCGGAGCGCGAGTCAAATTGGTATCTCGGAACAATTTCGCTTGGCTTTGGATTAAAATGATTTTGCATTAAAACCTTCAATTCTTGGTATGTCTTTGTGCTGGGCTTCTCTGGACTCAGTAAGTTTCTCATGAGCTTGTACATGGCTGACCCCACTGCACCATGATGAGAAAGCTCTCTGCTTCTCACCATTATCGATGCCATTTGCTTCAAAAAACTGCTCAAGTATCTCGCAATACTCTTCCCAACTTTGGTCTTTAGCCTCATAGGCTGACAGGGTGCCAATCATAGAGCTCATGTCTTTCTCGTTCTTATTGCCACCCCAGCAAAAAATTTCACTTGTAAAACGTGAAAAACACGCCACAGCAAGTAGTAAACATGTGTTCACAACACCTGTACATGAAAAGTGGCATGTGGAATACACGTGTGAAACTCATGTACAGAAAACGTGTACAAAACACGTGTCAAACGCATGATTTACACATGTACCTGACACATGTACAAAACACTTGTGAAACACATAATTAACATGTGTACCTGACAAGTGTAAAAAATGTATCAAGCACATGATTTGCATGTGTACCTAACACATGCAAATCATGTGTTTCACATGTGTTTTGTACACATTAGGTGCACGTATAAATCGTGTTTGATGCGGGTTTTTACACGTGTCAAGTACACGTGTAAATCATGCGTTTGACAAGTGTTTTGTACATGTGTCAGGTACACGTATAAATCACGTGTTGCGTGTTTTTTACACGTGTCAAGCACACGTGTAAATCATGTGTTTGACACGTGTTTTTTACGTGTCAAGTACATGTGTAAATCATGTGTTTGACACGTGTTTTGTACACGTGTCAGGTACACTTATAAATCATGTGTTTGATACGTGTTTTCAACACGTGTCTAGTTCACATGTAACTCATGTGTTACATGTTTTTTACACGTGTCAGGTACATGTGTAAATCGTGGTTGAAATGTATTTTGTACACGTGTCAGGTACACGTGTAAATCATGTGTTTGACGTGTTTTGTACACGTTTTCTCTACGTGTGTTTCACACGTGTTTTCGACATGTCCCTTTTCACGTACACTTGCTATGACACGTGTTTTTCACGTTTTACACGCGAAATTTTTTGCTGGGTCTAGTAAGGGAAGGGCATCGATGGCGATTCAGCAAGAGGACCCAGCAGTGGACCGCCGTCGGTTAAGTGGGATTTTCGGGGGCAGCACGGCGAGTAAACAGGGCACTATCGCCGTCGGTGCTGCCGCTTACGCGAGGCCTGGTAACTCCGCAACGTGACAGCGACACATGACTGCAGTACATTAGCATTCACCTAACGGTTATTTTTCTGTTTTTCACCCTAATGGTCTTGCTCGATAATTTACCAAATTCATCAGTGAAACCTGGATCAAATTAAGAAAAGAACCAGCTATAACTGATAAAATCTTACAAAATTAACCTGTCTGTTTTTGTTTTTCCAAAAGAGTGTGCAGAAGTTTGCCTGAGCAAGATCCATTTTAAAACTTCATGAAAACCACATGGCTAATGACGTTGAGCTTAAAGGACAGAAATATGGATTAAATATAGGTTATAAGGTAAAAGAATAGAATATTTATGCTCTTGAAATAATTTTCAAAAGTCACCTTTTTACGCCTTTTGCTCTGTCAGAAATGTCAGATGGCAGTTGATAGAGATGGCAATTTCAACACCGAAGTTCGAACGTTTTCAAAACTTTTTTACACTTCCGGATCCGACGCGGTGTTCGAGAAATGTTTCGAAACGTCACGTGATCGCTATCAGTCCGCCGCGAAAGGTATTTAGAGCTGCAGGGTGAAGTTGCCTTCAGCTGTCGACTTCCAGGCTGCTCAGCCTGTCAGGCTGCGTAAACGCCGCCCCCAAGTACAGCCAATCAGATAGTGAGCTAGAGTACAACCAATCCGCTCACGAGGCACCCAATTCAATTCAATTTCCTCTCCTCAAAGCGGAGCGGGCTTAAGAACATCAATATTGTTAAAAAACGAATGCATTTAATCGTCTTTTCTCATTAAAAGAAACTGATTCGGAGGTAACGTTAGATATTTCAGCTATTTTGATTATGGTAACCAATGCAAAGAAGTGCTTTTTTTTTTGTCTTACAGTTAACTTATAGACCTAAACTAAGCTAAATAGGTCATACTTGTTAACCTAAACACTTCTACAATATAACTTCAAGTATAACTCTGTTTGAAACATAAAATTGGCCTCCTTGTGTGATATTTTGTTCAATAAGCTGTTTAGTTGAGCTTAAAACTTCAACTGCAAGTTGCTGTAACGTCAGCTGCCTTCAAGGCTGATTGTAGAGACTAGTGCCTTGCAGGCTGGTTAGAAGGCTAATGTTGATTTCATCTTGTATAATCTTTAATAATAATATTCAGTCAGATGCCTTCAAGGCTGATTGTAGAGCACTAGTGCCTTCAAGGCTGATTGTAGAGACTAGTGCCTTGCAGGCTGGTTAGAAGGCTAATGTTGATTTCATCTTGCATAATCTTTAATAGTATTCAGTCAGATGCCTTCAAGGCTGATTGTAGGGACTAGTGCCTTCATGGCTGACAGTAGAGACTGGTGCCTTGCAGGCTGGTTAGAAGGCCAATGTTGATTTGATATTGTATAATCTTCAATGGTATTGCCTTTAGATGCCTTCAAAGGCTGATTGCAGGGACTAGTGCCTTCCAGGCTGACTGTAGAGACTAGTGCCTTGCAGGCTGGCTAGAAGGCTAATGTTGATTTCATATTGTATGATCTTTCATAGTATTCAGTCATATGCCTTCAAGGCTGATTGTACAGACTAGTGCCTTCCAGGCTGACCGTAGAGACTAGTGCCTTACAGGCTGGTTAGAAGGCCAATGTTGATTTCATATTGTATTATCTTTCATAGTATTCAGTCAGATGCCTTCAAGGCTGATTGTAGAGACTAGTGCCTTCCAGGCTGACTGTAGAGACTACTACCTTACAGGCTGGTTAGAAGGCTAATGTTGATTTCATATTGTATGATCTTTCATAGTATTCAGTCATATGCCTTCAAGGCTGATTGTACAGACTAGTGCCTTCCAGGCTGACCGTGAAGACTAGTGCCTTACAGGCTGGTTAGAAGGCCAATGTTGATTTCATATTGTATTATCTTTCATAGTATTCAGTCAGATGCCTTCAAGGCTGATTGTAGAGACTAGTGCCTTCCAGGCTGACTGTAGAGACTACTACCTTACAGGCTGGTTAGAAGGCTAATGTTGATTTCATATTGTATAATCCTTAAAAGTATTCAGTCAGATGCCTTCCAGGCTGACCGTAGAGACTAGTACCTTACAGGGCTAGTTAGAAGGGCAATGTTGATTTCATATTGTATTATCTTTCATAGTATTCAGTCAGATGCCTTCCAGGCTGACTGTAGAGATTAGTGCCTTGCAGGCTGGTTAGAAGGCTAATGTTGATTTCATATTGTATGATCTTTCATAGTATTCAGTCAGATGCCTTCAAGGCATCAGGGCCCGGGGTGGGTGCTGGGGCGGGACCTGCTGCAGGAGCATCAGGGCCCGGGGTGGGTGCGGGGCTGTTTTTTTTTTTTTACTTTTTTAGCGGGGCGGGTAGATAGGGCTCCACGATGGCGCCGAGACATCGTTTCAACTCCTAAAAAGAGTGTAAAAAGTAAAGACAACATCAATATGCAACAACACCTCGGTCAGTTTTCTGAGGTAACGTGGTTGGTTTCGAACGGTAATAAATCTATGGGCTGAAAAATAGAAGATTTTAAATTAGCCTTGGAAGGCTCCAACTCAGTAGAGACTCCCAGTAGAGACCCCCTCAGTAATGCTGAGGGAGTCTCTACTGTCAGCCTTGAAGGCATCAGAATTGTAAACACGCACACACACATATATATATGAAATCATCAGCCTACCAACCAGCCTTCAAGGCACTACTCTACTGTCAGGCTGGAAGGCACTAGTCTCTACAATCAGCCTTGAAGGCATCTGAGGCAATACTATTGAAGATTATTAGCCTTCTAACCCGCCTGCAAGGCACTAGTCTCTACAATCAGCCTTGAAGGCAGTTAAGGTTACAGCAACTTGCAGTTGAAGTTTTTAGAAGCTCAACTAGACAGCTTATTGAAAAAAAAAAAAAACTCACAAGTAGGCCAATTTTATGTTTCAAATAGAGTTATACTTAAAAGTTATATTGTAGAAGTGTTTAAGTTAACAAGTATGACCTGTTTAGCTAAGATTAGGTCTATAAGTTCACTTTTAAGACAAAAAAATAGCACTTGTTTGCATTGGTTAATATAATCAAAATAGCCGAAATATCTAACGTTACCTCCCGAATCAGTTTCTTTAATGAGAAAACTCACGATTAAATGCATTCGTTTTTTAACAATATTAATGTTCTTAAGCCCACTTTCCGAGTAAAGGCTGGAGTGATTCATCACATGATGATTTCCTGCAAATGGCCTATTGGGTCAACTCTTTGTGTAATCCCGTTTGCCCTAGTTTCCGGACTTAAACATTTCTGCCGAAGATGGGTCTCAGAATGCTTTTCTTTCATAAAGTATGTTCATTGAGAAGGAGGTTGATAATGAAAGTTTTATTTCATTAAATGAATGTTTCAATATGTATATTTGTCTAGTATAAATACCATTACCATCATCTGGGGGTCTGAAGTCCAGGGTCTGAAAGGCTCATTTGGGCCCAAAGTGGTTTTCAGACCCCCACAACTCCCCCACCAATGCTACTATTATCCTAAAACTTAGTTTGGTGGTGGGAAAGTTCCCAAATATGAGGGAGAAACACTTTTCCAACAGTAACATTCACTGAACTGAATCCTAGGGACCCCCAAAAAGTGAAAAATCACTAGCTGCTGGGATTTTGGGGGCCCTTCTCTCACCCTTCTGATGTCTCATGCTGATTCTGGCTGCAGAATCCTGATATATGGGCCAGAATAAACCAGCACATCAAATTTCAGCTTGCAATCTCTACTATGTGAGAAGTTACAGTCCTTCCAAAATGCTAGAAAATGAAATGACCAATTCGCGCAAGTCAAAAAGGGGTGTGGCACCCAAATGTCACAAGGGTGCCACCCGAAAACCGTGAGAGATATTAACATGAAGCTTGGGATTCTCTTGTTTGGTACCATAAAGATTTTTCAGACAACGTTTGATCAAAATCTGAAAGGTGTCATGTATAGGGGTGGCTGAGTTGACATGGAATGACCCATTAGCATTCAAAAACTGACTTGACTTTTGACCATGTTTTTGTTAGTCAATCGCGCGATCTATTTCAGCTGCCGTAAAATAGGAATGAACCTTCAATGCACCTGACCACACCTCATTTTTAGACCAACACACCCATAATTCCTCAGTTTTGCACAATTGCATTTGCTATTAATGCAAACTGGGAGCTGGACAAGATAATGACAGCTGTGCTGGTACATAAACTAGCAGAGATATTTGCACCATGCTTTGCGCCAAAATGCACTGGGTGAAAGATGGAGCCCAGTGACTTGTCTTTGACGGCTTTTGGTGAATGCTATTATTATCCCCCGGCAAAAAGTGGATTGGGGGATATTGGAATGAAGCTCGTCTGTCTGCCCGTCCGTCATTCTGTATGTCTGTCTGGCCGTGGCGGGGGATATTAGTCACAATGTTGCCTTGTTTTACATGAAATGGAGTTTGTCATGATTAAATTCATGTAGATTTGTGTTTGCACCACATGGCTCATAGCCAAAATGAAGTCTGCAGGAGTTTGGAGCATGTTAAATATATAGTACTAGGAATATAAAGAGGAGCTGTGCGAACAGTCCATAGTTACAGTGTTTTATGACTCGAGACATTAAATTACTAACCTCTTACACTCTACGGGGAAAATGGGTGAAATTCTGCCCATGTTACGTTCTGTCACAAAAAGCTCTGTATCTCAGAATTATAAATGCCAGATATGGGCCCGTGTTCACAAAGCATCTTGGCGCTAAAAGTAGGTCCTAACTGCCGGATTTAGGAGAAACACCTAAAAAAATTGGGCGTGTCGGTTGTAAATTTAGGACTCCAAATTATTTTTACTAAGTGGTATTCACAAAGCATTTTAGGCCTAAAAGTAGCTCCTAAGTCTGGGAGAGCTTAAAAGTAGTGAAGAGGACTCCTAACTCGCTGAAACCTATTCACAAAAAATCGGAAAATGGCTGCTGCTGTTGAAAGACGGAATGACTTGGAAAATCTGAATGATGCGCAGTTGTTGAAAAGATATCGGATCGACCGTGAAGGGATTTTATTTGTTGACTTGGTGAGGGAGAGAATTACGTCTCCAACCGTGAGAAACAACCTAATAAGCCTCGAAATAAAATGTTTGACAACTCTTAGTTACTTGGCCACCGGAAAAATGCATCTTTGCAACGTGGAAAATTTAGGGATTTCACAATCATCTGTCAGTCGCTCAATTCAACAAACAGTCAATGCGCTCTGTGAACCCCATATCATCCGACAGTTTATCCGATTTCCAATGGACATTCGCCAACAACACAGAATCACTTCAATTCATGCACATCTCAGGTATGCCCGGTATCATCAGTGCAATTGACGGGACCCACATTCGAATTATTTCTTTGACCCAAAATGAAGAGATATTTGTAAACAGAAAAAAGTTCATTCCATCAACACCCAGATAGTTTTTGATGCCGAATACAATATTTTGGACATTGTTGCGAAATGGCCAGGATCCACGCATGACTCTCGCATTTTAATGGAAAGCAGTTTATGCCAATTATTTGACAGGCATTATGTGCCTGCGGGATGCCACTTGTTCGGGGACAGTGGCTTTGGTGCTGTACCTCGTCCTGCTATGCATGAATTATTTTATTACGCTGTTGAGCGAGGGTTACATTTAATAGATCATCATAATAATACCAGCCTATGTCATATTTTGTATACATATTTAAATTGTAGGCTATAAATTACAAACCAAGCTTAGTATGCTTTCCTGTTTAAACGATAGCCCGTTTATAGGCTGCAATCTCGGACCTCCCCTGCGATTGCAGCCCATACCACCGCTTCTCGCAGTCGTCTATCGTCCGAGGATTTGCTGTTCACCCCTGAGCCAAATTTCTCTTTGATAACATGCTTTCGCTCCAGCGCCAACTGGGCCAGCAGCAGTAAGTGTTCGTAGCTCCAGTTGGGCTTTTGCGTCTTTTTTGAACTTTCATCCATGACAGTTTAGGGCAAACAAACTTAAATGGCTCGACATTTAAATGATCGCAACATATTCTCATTGGGTAATAAGTTGCCAATTATTGGGGAAAATTACGCGTTTTATTATTGACTCATTTTATGCTATTGACGTTTTTACAACTATCTCTTTCCTATGTATGTTTATTTGCCGAGAGCGTGATATGTGGGGACTGCGCATAGTGAATTTTCAGTAGTGCTAAACATATTATTTTATGGGACAAACCAGCCGCTTGGACTATTTCCTCATTTTTTTCCTCCATGGGTTGTATGTGGGATATTTTTTCAATGGGCCGCCCTGTCACCAAACAGCCAATCACCGTGCTCATTGTACCAAGACTCGTGCATGAGAATTGATGTCATGCATAGCAACGGAGATTTACTCCCACCTATCTCAGAGCTATTCCTATTCTAGGAGTTACCAGTTTTCTTAGCTAAAAGTTGCTCTCAGCGGCTTTGTGAGTAACTTATAAGATTTTACTCCTACATAAAATGTTTTAGCGCGACTTAGGAGTACTCCTAGCTGTAAAATAAGATGTTTTGTGAATACGGACCCTGAAGTTCAAAGCTTTTATTTTTGGGCTGGGCCGAGCAGCGGCCAGGCCCCTACAAACGCGAATGTCGCTGAGTACCTGAGTGACTGACTGAGTGAGTGAGTGAGTGATCAAGTTCAACGATTGGCTGGCCGGGCGGGAAGAAGTTCAGCGATTGGTCGGCCGGCGGGAAGAACTTAAACGATTGGTTGGTCGACGATTGGCTGGCCGGCGGGAAGAAGTTCAGCGATTGGTCAGCCGGGCGGGAAGAACTTCAACGATTGGTTGGCAGACTACTGGTTTCTAGATATTTATTACAACATACTTGAGCATTATAAATAGGCTACATGGGGTTCGGATGCCGGCTTTGACGCTTTGCAGCAGGAATGGAATACTCTGTGGTTGGTGGATTTCACATTGAAACGGAGCATCTACTTTGCTGTTGCTGGATTTTGGATTTGTCCCTAGAAATCGTAAAACGTGAAATTTTTTCACTTTGCTGACTTAATGTGTGCCTCGGTGAAGTCAGACCATTCGAAATTCATGGCTTGAAAAAAGTTCACCCATTTTAAAACGGGGGCATTTCATGAGTTAAGTCACAGTACGTATTTGTTTGTTTAGGGCTTCTGCGGTCCGCGATATTGCTCGAAAATTCAGCTAAGTCACAGTAGTGTTTGTTTAGGGCTTTTGCGGGTCCGCGATGTTGCTCGAAAATTAAGTTAAGCACCCAGTTTTATTCTCTTACATGGGCATTTCATCATGAGTTAAGTTACAGTAGGCTACAGTGTTTGTTTGTTCGCAGTGTCTAAGTGTCCGAAATCGGTGTTGCTCAAATTAAGTTAGCTACCCAGTTTTATTCTCTTACATGGGCATTTCATCTTGACTTAAGTTACAGTACTACGTGTCTATTCGCAGCATCTATATGTCCGAAACCGGTGTTGCTCAAATTAAGTTAGCTACCCAGTTTTATTCTCTTGCATGAGGTTCATGGCTTGAAAAAAGGGTTAAAAAGCGAATTATGAATTCTGGAAAACCATCCGACTGTCGGACACGGAGACACCTCGAAGCAGTGTCGGACATGGTTTTAATATAACTTCGTGTCCGACAGTCTGATGGTTTCAATAGAAATCTTAATATAGCGGATGCATATGCTCCTTCGCCCTCGCTAGCATCCCGGTCTTTCAAAAAAGTTCCATTCGATTTTTAATTATGAGCACAATCCGACCATTATTGGGCTAATCTTCTTTCACTCTAGATTTTTGTTTACATTCCTCTATCTCTATGGAATCTCACAACCGGTGCCAAAGAAAATAAGCATGGAGGATTGAAACAAACCGAACCAATCTAGCCTGAAAGAATAATAACTATGGTCGGAATGTGTTTTTAATTTCCCTATTCAATCTACCAACCGATACGACAGTGAACAAGCATGGAGGACAGTATCGGTTGCGAGGTTGAATAGGGAAATTAAAAACACATTCCGACCATTGTTACGATTCTATTACGTTAGATTGGTACGATGTGTTACATTCCTCTATCTCCTTATTGAATTTACGCAGCCGGTACCAGAATCATTTTCCTTAATCTTTCTATTGAATCTCGTTAAACCGATACGAGAGAAAACGGGTACAATGAAGGGATTTGGGATACATGATCATACAGAGGTGTACATGTACTTCGTTACAATACTGAAGTAGTTCTTTTTTTTTTTTTTTGAGTAGGCCTATTTGTACTTGAGTGTTTTTTCAACCGGGACTTTTTACTCTACCACATTTAAAAAATGATTAAAAAGTATACTTTCACTTCGTTATTTTGACACTGGCCACTTAATTTTTTCGTGACACATTAAAACATGAATGTAATTCATCATTTAAGCATTATCTGGATTTGGCGTGTTCGAGAAGAACAACGGTGCTCGGCAGGGTATCTTAAGCGTTTTGTGCAGATGTGTTTGCCAGCGGACATGGAGCTGCAAATTTATGCACGCAGTTACACTATTATATCACTAGATGGCACACCGGATCAGTTATTGAATATTTACAAGCAAGCGAGCTCTTAGAATATGGACGAGTTCACTCCAATTCCTGTTTTTCAGGACTTGCCTTCATTTAACTCCTCAGCTAAGCCTGATGTGCAAACTGCACAATATACTTGCCCATAGCAGTTAAAAAAAATCATAATAAAAATTTTATATTTGTAGTATCCCAATTAGAAGTTCAGAATAAGCAGTTTTCTGAAGCAAAAATTCAACATGGTATTGATACCGTGTAATTCTATTAATTACAGTCAATTATTTTGGTTTTTAATCCGCTTGTAAACTCAAAGAAGAAGAAGAAAGAAATATATAAAGGAGAGACTGCCAGTTTGTTTTTTAAATACTGTATCTTTCATTCACCTGAAAATTAATTAAAGAGCACAAGGAGAGAACAATGCGTGGTTGCTTTGCTTCTTTCTATGCGTGCTATGAAAAATACTTTGTACTTGCACTTTTGATACTTGATTATATTTTCTTCACAAGATACCACTTAAGTACATTTAATGTGAGCTGCTTTACTGAAATCATTTTCTTATGGGTGACTTCAACTCTTACCAAAGTAACTTTCAGTAATGGTACTTTTACTCTTTCGTAACTTTTTTTCCCAGTACTTTATACACCTTTGTTATCATATTAGCTATGTGACAAAGTGCAATACTTGGTCAGGTTGTAACTGTCACTTATGAAAATCGTTCATGCTTTCTTTCCTGAATTCTTGTATTTTACTGCATTTTTTTAAAACATTGCTTATATCATTTCTTTGACTGTCTACCATATTTGAGGTAAAATTGACCTAAATTGTGCACTTCGCAACACACTTTCTTTCTTTATCCGCAGCGACTGAAATAAATACCAAACAATTCGCTATTTGGGGGCACTATAAAATTTCAAAACGTTCTTATTTCTCAGCCAATTATCAAAATCTTGGTGTCAACTACAAGGCCTTTTCGAGAGCTTTCAATAGGTAATCAATTCATTAAAATTAATTGCATTTCAATTTTTTTGTCACAGTTAACCATATTCAACCATCACCAATATCAAATACCGCTTTATGTAAACACACTTTCACACTCTCACTCTCCCACTCTCCTTACCCACTTTGTAAATAATTTATCAACTCCAGCTCATTACGAAACTTGCTCTTCATATAACAGAATGTGCTTTGCCTCATTTAGCACCCTTTTCTTGGGCGCACATTCTCATACAGCACTCGGCAGCCCAGCCATATACTAGGTTGCACCTAGTCTTGTTAAATTGGAGAACTGTACTTTTAGGACGAAACAGTCATTTTCTACCTGAGCCCAGTCTCAAATACTTATTTTCCCTGCAATAGCAGGCTCGTATGGCAGTAATGGAAGTGAGTGAGCGAGCGAGTCACAATCCTTTCATGTTCAAAATCTCAAGAATGGTTCTAGCCATGCCAATCTAACTTTGCTCATTAACAGATGTTTGCTGATTTTATGTTTATCTGCTGACTGCTGTTGATTTTATCTGTTATTGTGCACTTTGAGATTTGTTATCAAATGTAAAGTGCGTTACAAATAAAATTTATTATTTATTATTATTATTATGTTGTTGTTGTTGTTCACCATTCAAGCAGTTTATCAAAAACATAGAAAAGAGCCCATTTTCATCTGTTGTTGCTTTTTTTTTTTTTCTAATCATGTGTCATAGAATCCCCAGTATCTCAAGCACTATGAAGGCCAGGAATATGTTAAATGCATTTTCTAAACAAGATGAATCTGTCTCTCTTACCAGTTACTCTCTGGTCGTCTTGTGTAGAAAGGTAAGTGCTGATCTTCCTCCTCACTGGAGAGGTCCAAAATGTTTAGATTTTTTGCTATTTATATAAAAATTACAGAAGTTGTATTTCTTTTTGTGCAATTTTCTTGCAGTGAGCCAATGAATTTCTTATTCATGACGCAAATGTAATTGCGTGCTTATGACTTATTCTCAGTTTACATGTTTTTCAAGTAACAGATAGATATCATCGTGAGATGAGGAATTTCTTATCAGTCCCATTGCAAAAAAAGATTTCTCTTTTTTTAAAAAGTTGTGGTCATCCACATATGTCACAATTGCCATGCTTTCTTGGCAATTGCCAATTCATTTTGCCTTTGCACAAACAGTATTGAGTGTAAGTATAGCAAACAATTGTATCTAAGTCAGAAAATTACGATCACTACTTTTTTCTACGGGAAAAGAGACTTCTTTGCAAAGATTAGCTCCTTTAGTAAATGCAAAGGACTTTCATCCATGGTTTAGGGGAGTCAGGTGTACAGACTTATGCAAACAGGGTGTTGTAGTTCTTTTATTTCAAATTTCCCTGAAGAAAATGCATTTTGGGCACAGTGGGTAATGATCTTGCTTCAGAGCAAAAAGACTGTGGGTTCGAAGGTCCATGTTTGCCCCGTGGTTTCCTCCTACAGTCCACAGTGGAGGCTCTAAATTGCTCATGAACAGTGTTTGAGCCCCGTGATGGACTCGCACCCTGTCCAGGATGTGTTCCGTCTTGTGGTCCATTGCATGCTGGGATAGTGCCCACCCCCCTTCCCCATCCACAACCCTGGCAAAGAATCAGAAGGAAAGATAGAGGATGGATGACAGTGGCTATTCATGTTTTGTCTTGATTTTTGTCAGTCGGGCGTATTAAAGATGGAGGAAGTTTTACATTTATTTTTATTATTTCTGTCTCTTCATTTCAACCTGCAATTTCAATAGTGGTGTTTAGACACCTTGTGTCCACTGTATGTATGCGTGTTGTGAACATTATACTGGTCGTAAACTATTTGCAAGAAACCAAACATAACACATCACTACATGCTCGGGGCAGGACACACAGTGGAGCAGTGGTGAGGCGTGCTTGACCTGGGACCGAAAGGTTCTGAGTTTGAGTCCTTGCCTTTGCACTGTGTTCTTGGGCTTCACTCCCACAAAACCCACTCCACCCAGGGGTATCATTGGGCAGCAAATAGTCAAGGAAACTCAAGAGCTGGGGGAGTAACTTGCGATGGACAAGCATCCCATCCAGGGGGAGTAGCAATACTCCTGGTCACTTCATGCTCAGGCTCTGAAGAATCACTAGGCTCAAGCAATAATGCAGCACGCCTGATGGCTGGAGGGTTGTGTCACACACCTGATGGCTGGAGGGTTGTGTCACACACCTGATGGCTGGAGGGATATGTCACACACCTGATGGCTGGAGGGTATGTCACACACCTGATGGCTGGAGGGATACGTCACACACCTGATGGCTGGAGGGTTGTGTCACACACCTGATGGCTGGAGGGATATGTCACACACCTGATGGCTGGAGGGATACGTCACACACCTGATGGCTGGAGGGTTGTGTCACACACCTGATGGCTGGAGGGATATGTCACACACCTGATGGCTGGAGGGATATGTCACACACCTGATGGCTGGAGGGTTGTGTCACACACCTGATGGCTGGAGGGATACGTCACACACCTGATGGCTGGAGGGATATGTCACACACCTGATGGCTGGAGGGTTGTGTCACACACCTGATGGCTGGAGGGTTGTGTCACACACCTGATGGCTGGAGGGTTGTGTCACACACCTGATGGCTGGAGGGTTGTGTCACACACCTGATGGCTGGAGGGATACGTCACACACCTGATGGCTGGAGGGTTGTGTCACACACCTGATGGCTGGAGGATATGTCACACACCTGATGGCTGGAGGGATGTGTCACACACCTGATGGCTGGAGGGTTGTGTCACACACCTGATGGCTGGAGGGTTGTGTCACACACCTGATGGCTGGAGGGATACGTCACACACCTGATGGCTGGAGGGTTGTGTCACACACCTGATGGCTGGAGGGTTGTGTCACACACCTGATGGCTGGAGGGATATGTCACACACCTGATGGCTGGAGGGATATGTCACACACCTGATGGCTGGAGGGATGTCACACACCTGATGGCTGGAGGGATATGTCACACACCTGATGGCTGGAGGGTTGTGTCACACACCTGATGGCTGGAGGGTTGTGTCACACACCTGATGATTGTATGTAACTGATGGAGCTAATACTATAGGGGCACTCATTTTTTAAATTTATTTATTCTTTATTTAACCAGGTAAACTCCCACTGATGTTGAAATCTCTATTTCAAGGGCGGCAATTCAATCGGGATGATTAGGTGGCAGGTTCAATTTGGGAATTTAGTCATGACATCAGGGAACCCCCGACCCTTGTCGAAGAGTGTCATGGGATTTTTAGTGACCACAGTGAGTCAGAGCCTCAGTTTAACATCTTTTCTGAAGGACGTCATCTCCTTCAGTACAGTGTCCCCATCACTGACCCGAGGATTATTCCACCAGAGGCAAGATCGCAACCTACTGGCCCACCAGCAGCCTCTTCCAGCAGCAACTTGGTTTTCCCTGGTGGTCTCCCATCCGAGCACTAATCAAGCCCACACCTGCTTAGCTTCAGCCGCGCAGCTGGAGCAGATTGTGTACTGCTATGGCTGCTTTTTCCTTCCATCCATCCATCCATCCATCCATCCATCCATCCATCCATTATCAATACCGCTGTTTCCGCACTGGGGTCACGGGGGAGCTGGAGTCTATCCCAGCTGACGATGGGTTGAAGGCAGGGACCCTGGATATCTCACCAATCCATCACAGGGCGCACACACCATTCACACAACATTCACTCTCTCACTCATACCTACAGGTGTCTCCAATTAGCCTGACATGCATGTGTTCTCGCTGTGGGAGGAAACCGGTGCACCCGGAGGAAACCCACGCGGACAAGGGGACCAACTGAGATAAAATAAGAAAATGTAAAGATGAAATAATTACAACCACGAATGACCTATGTGCTCCACCCTATGGTTCCAACACTGAGTTCCTACAGTGTAGCTAATTTCAAGACTTCTCAGGCTATTTTTAATTAATTCAAAGCCAAATAACGGAATTTAAATCTGAATATTATGAGGCATCTTTTCAATTTTCTTAGGCTCCTGATGGTCTTTCTCCAGGCTCCAACAGATTTGTCTGCTTTGAGGGGCATTCATTTGCTCTGCGTTCACTTGTCAAAGTGTCTATTATTTGCTTTCGGTTTTGTAGTGCAGCAGATAAGTAGAAAAATACTTCAGTTTGTGATACAAACATGAAATTTGGCACACGTGCTCACTTTAATCCTCTCTTTTGAAAAATCTGAGTGTGCATGCAAAATTTAAAATTTCAATATGGCAGCCACTTTTCAAGATCGCCACCAGTTGTTCCAATTTCTGACACTTTGAGCACATCATTGTTCAAAAAGATACATCATTCATTATTCAAATAATGTTTTTCTGGGTAGAAAAGTTAATTGAACATATCAACAGAGTTCATACAATTATATTTATATATATTTACCATTTTGATAAAGATGGCGTACAAAATGGCCACCATGAAATTTTTTTTTTTTTTGATTACTCGGCAACTAGTAAAGAGAGACGTGAAATTTTTATGTATGCCTACATTTACGAGGCCAGAGAATCTGTTTCTAGCATTTCTACTGGGCTACTATCAATACTACATCTGGAAAAGGGATCCCATAATGCTAAGTACTGAAAAGTATACAAGCACAAGACTATAATGGAGTATTACAACAAGTATCTTATCTATATTCAAGTACTGTCACAATATCCTTGTTATTTAAGCCTGAAATGAACGAAAGATTTTAAAGACATATAGTGTAACCCTTTAGGGTGATGAAATTCATATCTCATTCATGAAAAGAGAATATGCTGATGTGGTTGATGTTTTTGTAGCATCATTCTCAATAGCTCATTCAAAACCTAAAAAGAAATATGTGTAGTATTTAAATGTATCAAAATAAAAGTGAATTGTCAACATTTGACTAAAAAATTAGCTTACAGTCAAATATTTTAATAATGCTTTTGCCTTAGGGTTTACTTTTATGCAAATACCTGGAAAATAACCATCAATGCTTACAGCATATACAGCTGAGAGAAAGGAAAACAGTTAAAACCTTGACTTGAAAAACCATCTTGAAAAACGGCGGCCATTTTGAAATTTTGACCATACAACATGTCGATTCGACCGAGCAATCCGATTGGTCAATTAGACCTTTAGAATGTTCTCAAATGAGCAAGACAGTACGGGTAACCTGTGCTCAAATGAAAAATACCTCATCACTGAAAATATTACTCCACCTATCTTAGTTGCCTAGGCCATTGATTTAATTAATTTGTCAATTTGTTTGCATTTGTACATTGAAATCGACGTTTAATAAATCAACACATCTGTGAAAACTGTCGTCTTTATTTCAGAGGTAAATTGATAATAGCCGGAAATGGTGATTAGCAAAAGCCCCGGAAGGTTGGGTTGAAATTATGTAATTCTGTTCAACCTTAATGTTACAGGTTACTTTTGCTGCTTTGACGCATTAATCGGAGCTAACATTAAACTGGAGTGACACACCCCCAGCTGAAATGAAACATCTACTGGTGAGTTTATTTAAAGACAGATTTTTGTTCTGGTGCCGACACTGGAAAGCCGTTGCCTATGGTTAAATATAATCGCTAATATAACGTCCCATGAATAACAAAAGGTCGCAAGTGACATTCCTGATGAAACCTGTGGTGCAGAAAAACAGGTTTCATCAGGAATGTCACTTTCGACCTTTTGTTATTCATTGGACGATAAGTTCGTTCGATAGAGATCAGCTGAGTCGTTTGTCACGGCACCTTTTGGCTTAAAAATTACTGAGATGTCGGCAGAAGTATAACTGTCAGTCCATGAGAAAATGATTTTTTTTCCCCCTTGGCGGATATTCTAGTTACAACATGATTGAGCTTGCAAAGCAGATTTGTGTTGCTATGTGCGGTATTTATTCAGTTTTGGGAAATCACGATGTCCAGAAAACATAAGCCCAAATTGACTGGCTGACAAGGACTAGTTATCTCATGTATTTCCACGGAAACGGAGAGAATACTAGCAAAAAACTTGGATATTTTGAGAGCGAAATGCCCACAGTATGAATACATTTTGATTATACATTTTATTTTGTTGGTAGTAGTTGTATAATCGCATTATTACACTCGAGGGTGTGCTTGACCGTCATTCTTGTCACTTCAGTGAAGCTAACGCATCACTGTCGTGACAAGAATGACGGTCAAGCACACCCTCGCGTGTAATAATGCATAAGTGGACACCCAGTCATTTTTAAAAACTGGCCTATGGAGAAGATATATACCAAATTTCAAGCTTGTATCATTAACTGAAGTATTTTAGTGAAAAAATGAATTTATCTGCTGCACTATTGCTGGATGAATGGCGCCAAACCTGTGGTCACTGGTGGTCACAGAAATTTGTTTGCATATCCCAGACACCGTAGTTAAACTCAGAGGAAATGTAAAGAGCTAATCAAAAAATAGCAATGAAGTGCATTCATTTATATTGGAACACTCTCCAGCAGCTCCAAATGCGCAGAAATAAGACTGGTTGGAGACAACTAACCTCGTCATCTCACAAGGTAATTTTGAGCGATTTATTCAAATCTAATTTGCAATGTTCTGGGGGTTCATTTGGCCCTGTTGTACTAGAGATCAGTGGGAATCATAAAATCTGTACGTATGACGGGAATGTCACTCTGCATGACTGATCAGAAACCAACAACGAAGGAAAAAATTTGGTAAAGACCATAGACTGTATAAAAAGATGGACGCAGCGCCCAGGTCTGAAAACTGAGGCCAATTCAGAAATCTCTGAAATTTGCATTCCATTTAATTGCCAGCAGATGGCGACTTCGGTGCTTGCAGAAAGAAGTCCAATGCTGAAAAAGTCTGAGAAAATGACATTACTTTCCCACCTGATTTATTATTTCAAAAATGATTTTCCACCTTATTTTATGGTATCTATCGCAAGTTTCAAGCCTCCTTCAACATATTATGATGTTCATTTTTGTAAATTATGGTCCCAAATAGACTAGAATAAAGGATAAAGCCACAATATGCTTTATGGGGCGTGGCTATCCTCTGGTCCTCGTCAGATATAGTCAGATCCACCCGTAGATCCACCCCTCACTCTTCCCTGGACCTTCAATTCACTCTCTTGTCCAATAGGAATCACATCCGGTTTCAAAATGACAAAAATGGTGCTGTTCAAATGGCCAAAATTGAGGCTTCCTAAATGGTATGCTGAAACCAATGGGTGATGTCAGGGTTGCTTCATCCATCTTTTCTATACAGTCTATGGTAAAAACGTTAGAACTCAAAGAAATGTAGGTGGTGCCGCAGAAACGCAGAGAATTTAGTTACCTTTTAATATGAATGTGAATTGGGACTTACCGGTCGATGCTTGAAGCGTTCCTTGTCTTAAAGCACAGCGATTTTTCGGTGGTCTTTCAATCTGTGAAAATGTTATGTTTTATGACTTTCTCAGCGACGTTTGGTTGCACCTGGTTATTGTAGTTAGTTCTCCATTTACTGTATGCGCTTCAAGAAGATTTAATACCATCAATTTCAAGGGATTACCAATTCCTTTCATTGATCGTGAGAGGTGATTAGAACTTGACTAGACATTTTCCTAGATTGGCCTTATCTGTTTTTTTGGTTGTGAGTTGTGACGGGGACTTTGCAGCTTTTGTAAACTGGCAAGAGCTCAGTAATATTCTGGTGGGGAACACCGCCTGCCGGGGAACACCGCTCGAGAACATGTCTCTCTTTTCCCCGCTACCAAAGCCTGATGGAACAGCTGCACTAATGAAGACCAGGAGAGAAACGGGGTGAAAGACCCCAAAGTATTTTGTGGGGGGCTGAGGGCCTAGTTGAAGGGCCCAGTCACTCCAGATGCCCATTAGCATCTTAAGCCCCACTGAGGCCTCTGTACAGCCGGCCCCTCAGCCTGCGGCGCCTCAAACAGGCTGCTAAGAGCGGGGCACCTTTACGATTCAGAGTCCTGCTCCTGAATGAAAGCACGCTGTCATCTGTGAAACGAGGGGGCGGGAGTGTGACCGCCGGGAGAGTATGGGGCTGCCTTGTTTTTGAGTCCTTATGCACGAACGTGTGCCAGATGTGTGGCAAAGGTGATCATTCCTGAAGAGGAACCTTTTCTTTTAACCCATTAATGCCCAAATTTCTTTTCAAAGTAAAAGGCACATTCTATTACCGAATATGTTGTGCAATGTACGTGTATCGCTTAAATTTTGGTAAAAATAATTATTTTGTCATCTAGGACCCCAAATATGAATGTCCCATTATAAATGTGCACAGATTGTTGACAACATTAAAAAAAAAAAAAAAAAAAAAAAGTCATTCTGAGAAAAACATTTAGATGACGCTATAATCTCCAATTTTTGTTCTTAGGGCCTGATTTACTGAGACCTTTAGCATATGCAAAATCTTTTCGCCCTTGCAAAACCAATAACATTGCCCATGATTGGCCAGGGTACTTGCCTTGCACCAATCAGTGGCAAGGTTTCTGGTTTTGCGCGGGCAAAACAATTTTGCATGTGCTAAAGGTCTTAGTAAATCAGACCCTTAGTGTTGTATAAAAATGTCTCTCTGAAAAAATTAGCACTCACCCTTCAGAGCATCATATAGTGCTGTTACAGATTCAATAAATTCATGCAAATGGCGGCCCCCACCACTGCTGTAATGGGAGACGACTCTAATAAGCACTTTTCCTGGATGCGAGTTACTGAACTTCATTAACCTACAGCATCTTAGCCACTGTAACGCATTTGCTTGGGTTACAGAGATTAAAATATGCCGCCTCCCAAAAATGGGACAGTGCTCATTAATGGGTTAAAACCTGTTATTTTATAATCCCCGAGATGAGTGTATTCGGATGTGATAACCAATAAGATATTAAAACACTAAGAAAACTCCAAAATTCGCGGACAAGGCAGCTCAATTTTGCATGAATATTTGATTGGATGTTTAGCGTGTTTTTTTTTTTGACAGAAATGTCATATTGTCACTTGGAATAAATATATTTTCCATTCTGCTCAAATTAATGTGAACAGGATATACCATCTGGTTTCATATTATTGCATTTCTTATACTGACTAAACATTTCTTTAGGTATTCTGAGGACATGGGAGTAGTAAAACTCCCAAAACTACTGCAAAAAGCGCGCGATGAAAGAAAATAATTTCACATTCTCCTTTTTAAATACAAAGCCCATCAATATAATACACTTATTCGATAATAGTTCATCTGTATTCTGTCAATATCAATCAAAAACGGGTGTAGAGACAACATATTTGGTACAATAGGTGCCTATTTTCCACCGGCATTCCATGTCACAGTTTTATAGGAAAATAATGTCAGAATATTGATTTCAGATGCATATAATAGTCCCCTGCAGTCGCAAAGCTGAGGACATAGTATTCAGCTCCGTCCGTCCGTCTCATTGGTGTTAGCGCGATATCTGAAGAACTGATCGACCGATTTTGCTCATATTTACCACCAACATGTATTTGGGGGATCCCGCGACACCAGTCTATTTTGGTGACCTTTAGGTCATTTTCAAGGTCACAGGGCAATTACTTAGATTTTGCCTTCGTAAACCTTGTTAACGCAGTCACGTTAGTGACAATTACTTGTTTATAAATGGGTTGACTTAGGGCTTCCAAACTCTGTTATGTCTTATCATCATTAATTTTAAAGACAAAGAATAAAAGTAACAATTGAATCGCCATTTTTTTATTTAATCAACACAATATGGCTTATATTTGGTGCACATTGGCATACAGTGACTGCCTTGCTCATGCTGTCCCTGTAAACGGCAGTAACGGGTCTTCCTGCTCTTAATATCCAACTAAATGCCCCAAGACCTCATTGGACAACATTTCGTCTTCGAAGCGTAGGACGTCTCAGCACCGTTTGGCTCCAAAAGACTTTTTTTTTTTATTCTCAGACCATGATTCTGTGATACCTCCCTCATGTTCTTCCCTGTTGCCTCTGGCGACCTGCCTACTCCAGTCATCCCATTATCCTCCTGCTCAGTGTTAAATGTTCTCACCTGACTAGTGTTTAGTTAATTATCAATCCTTTGCCCTATTTAAATCTCTGTTTCACCCTTCACAGGCAGGTAGCTTTAGATTGTGACAGCTTTACTATAACAGCACTTTGTTTTCGTTTCTTTGTCTTCACTTACCCTGTGCAGTTTGTATTTTCTATCATTTTATGTTTATTGCACTTTATTTAAGAAAACCACGTCGTCTGCACTTGGGTCCTCCCTCTTTTCACTCACCCGGTGCCGTTGCTATAGTTTCAATCTGCAGAGTATGAATTTATTTCTTCCTTCACCTCAGTAATTGTCCCCCGCCGCCGCGGTTCGAGCGGAGCGGGGGGACATAGTATTCAGCTCCGTCCGTCCGTCACGTCCCGTTTGTTGTGAATGCGATAGCTCAAGAACGGTTTGACCGATTTCATTCATCTTTGGCTTCAATGTGTATTAGTGTGGTCGGCGTATCACACTAATACACATTGAAGCCAAAGATGAATGAAATCGATCGAACCGTTCTTGAGATATCGCGTACAAGACGTTAGTGGCAACACTTGTTCTGTTTCGATGTGCACACCTTTTATGATAATAATAATTATTATTTTTTTATTTGTGTGGCACAAAAAAAATGTACTACAAACAATAAAAGCCAAGGAGACTGTGATATAAAACTATTAAAATTAAATAAATCATAGTTGAACATTAAAAATTAAGATAGGAATGAAACAAATGAGAGGTACACAGATGCAACTAAAAACAAACACAGAGATTCCATTTAAAACTGATGGAGGTGTACATAAGTGTGTGCGTGACCACAAGGACGCAGAATGCGATGGATGGCGATACAGGTGCAAGAAGACCTCTGACCTAATTCTGTGCCACCTGGCAAATGGAAGCACGACTCTCCCCAAGAAACATGACGACCCCTGACCCCAAACTCCGAAACACCAAAGCATAGTGATTTGTTTTGAATGACCCAGAATGCATTGCTAATGCAGCCAATGAGTATTATGAAGCAAAAACCCAAGGCAATACCAGAGTACCAAAAACTAAATATGCATTTCTACTTGCTGAGGACATAAGTAGGGCATAAAATTTCAAATAATTTTCTCAAAATGAAGATAATCGGGTCACCTTATGTTAATAACTTAAGGAGAAAATTCTGGAAAAACCTGAACATGTTTTTAAGGGCTGATTGTGACATTGACTTAGAATAAAAAAACACCACTCACCCAAGCCCCAAACCACATTAAAGCTGAACTGGTATTGATAAGGATGGCGCTGATAAGAATGCAGCAAAACTGTGATACTCACAATGACCAGGCTTTTCCCCTCATCCACACTTCTCCTTTCAGCTAATCAATTATCAGAGCAAAGTCACACCTTTGTTTGAACAAGAATAACATGTTCCTCCTTTTTTAAAGTCTTTTCTTTGAGATGTGTGCATTTATAAACTTTAATTATTATTCTTTTGCACTCCAAACTCAAAAAACAAGGTTGGGATTCTGATTTAAAATTAATTTGGATCAAGTATTTACAGTGCCGTGAAAAAGTATTCACTCTCTTCCTGATTTTTTTTTTTTTTTTTTTTTTGCTTATTTGACATATTTAAATGTTTCCGATCAAAGACAACGTGAATGAACACAAAATGCACCTTTTACACAAATCATTTCATTTATTTAATGTAAAGAGTTATTCAAAACTTCCGTCACAAATGTGAAAAAAAAATTGTGCCTTAAACCTAATAACTGGTTGTGCCACACTTGGCAACAAAAATTGGAATCTAATGTTTGCAATCACTGGCAATGAGTTTTTTACATTGGTGCGGAGGAATTTTGGCCTGCTCTTGTTTTAATTTAGCCACCTTGGATAGTTTCCGAGCATTAACTGCTTTTTGAATGTCATATCACGGCATCTCAATAGGATTGAAGCTAGAACTTTGAAAAGGCCACTCCAAAACCTTAATTTAGTTTCTTTTGAGCCATTCAGAGGTGGACTTGCGTGTGTGATTCAGATTATTGTCCTGCTGCGTGACTCAACTTTGCTTGAGCTTTAGGTCCCAAACAGATGGCTGGATAGTATTCCCCAGCGTTTTCTGGTAAAGAGTAGAATTCATGGTTCCATCAGTTATGGCAAGTTGCCCAGGTTCTGAAACAGCAAAGCAGCCTCAGATTAATACACGACCACCACCGTGTCTGATTGTTGATGTGGTTTTGTTATTGGGAATGTTGTGTTAGCTTACACCAGATGTAATGAGACCCATGTCTCCCTGTTTCACTCTTGACTCATCAGTCCACTGGATATTATTCCAAATGTCTTGTGGGTTATCTGGAAAATTTGAGACAACCTTTTGTGTTCTTTTTGGTCAGCAGTAGTTTTCACCTTGCAGCTCTCCAGTAATGCCATTTTTTCAGTCTCATTTTAATTGTGGAATTGCAGATGCTGACCGTTACTGAGGCAATTCAGGCCAGCAGTTTCTTAGAAGTTTGTCTCGGTTCTTCTGTGACCTCCTGAAGGAGTCCCTGATGCTCTTTTGAAGGAATTTGGTAAGCTGGCCACTCCTGGGAAGATTCACTACTGTTCCAAGTTTTCTCCATTTGTAGATAATGGCTCTCGGCATGGTTTACCAAGGTCATAGAGTCTTAGAAATGGCCTCCTACCCCTTTCCAGGCTGAAAGATTTCCACGCCTGTGTTTCTGACATCTGTTCTTGAATGTATTCAGGTCACAGCATCATTTGCTGCCATTTTGTGTATTTCACATTGCCAGACAGATTCTATTTAAGGGATGTATAGATTAAAGAGGGCTGGGAGTAACCAGGCCTGGAGGAGTCTAGTGAAATTGAAAGCAATAATTAATTACATTTGTTTCATTGACTGATTTAGTGATTAAGGGGGCAATTACTTTTTCATATATAGCCAGGTAAAGCTGGATAGGTGATTTCCTTCAATAAATGAAACCATAAACAACCATTGTTTAACTAACAGCAGTAAATTATTCCACCAAAAAAAGGCTAAACAACATCTTTTTAGAGCAGGTTGGAACGAATGTGTGTCTGAACTCCATGCAGAGGCCAAAGAAGCTTTTAAAAGCTGGGTGTTAGCAGGAAAACCTAGGAATGGCCCTGAGTGTGAACACAAGAAATATGCAAATGCTAGGTTTAAGTATGCTGTACGCTTTATTAAAAGAAATGAAAAGGCCATGAGGGCAAATTCCATGGCCAAAGAGCTACAGCAGAATAATGTATATGAGTTCTGGAAAGAAGTCAAGGTTATTAATAACAGTAATTATTATTTCATTTATTTGTACTGTTACAGTACAATGTCAAAAAAAAAAAGAGCAATACAATAAGATACAGCAGATAGACATACAACAAAAATATAGTTCACACAAAATAGAAACGTTAAAAAGTTATTTTAAATAGATAGACATGTGAGTGCAATTATAACCGCCTTGTCAGACATGAGGAGCGATAATTTTAACTGGTACACATGTGGTATATTAGATCATTAATCTCGGCCAAATTCAAAATAGAAAAAAGCTCAGCATCTCTGATCAAGCACAGTTCTTTTATAAAATATCCAACACATTCTATATTGTCATTACTGGGTGATAATCTAATCATTTTGTTTTTAATGTGTAACCAACCGTTTTCAAGTATTCTTCCGTCATCTCCTAGCTTATACAAAATATGCCGTCTGTTGTGACCGACAGAAGTATCAGATGAGTGACATAACTTTTCACAGAGAGAAATACATGGGTTTTCACTTTGTATTAAACTCATATAGAAGCTTAAGAACCGTAAATATAATTGACAATCAATATTGGGCCCACCATACAAATATTTTAAAAAGATGCCGTGTGTATTGCAAGGAAGTTTCCATAACCTTCTTACACATTTACGCCAAGCCACATGAAAACGATCAATACTTTTATCACTCAAGTTCCACAAAGGACAACCATAGAAACTATTACAAAACGAGCGAAATAAATAATTCATAACGTTGCTGATACAGCCTCTAAATTTTCTTAGAACACAGTTAGTTTTATAATACAGCTCATCAACTGCCTTTTTAATAACAGGCTTTGTAGATTTATTTTGCATAACAGTTTGACCTAAATGCTGGACAGAATTCTCATGCTTGATCCCCTCTCCATTCAAGCATAAACTTATATCAGCATATCCCTAGACATGTTTGGGAATACTGTTACATGACTTTTAAGTGAGTTAAATTTAACACTGTACTCAAGACCAAATTCCTCACAAATTCCCAGCAAGCGTTTTGCGGCATTGTTTGAAGGCGCAAGAAGACATATATCATCAGCATAACCAATACAATTGAAACAAGTATTACCAATATAACAACCCGTTTGGCTGGCAGACAACCTATCAAAAAGAACATCAATGTATATTGAAAACAGAAGCGGAGATAAAATGGCACCCTGTTTGACTCCATTACTAATATTAAATGTTCTACTGTAAAAACCATCCCAACATACTCGAAGAGTTTGACTTGTGTTCATAAACAAAAACAAACGAGCTTGCAAAGAACAAATCCCTCTATTCATGAGCAGTTGAAACAGTTTACAATATTCTACCCTGTCGAACGCTTCAGTGGCATCAAGAGCCACCATAATGACGCTCAAACCATTTCTGTTATAATAAGCAATTATTTCATTTAAAACAAAGGTGCATTGAATAGTAGAATGTTTTGGCTTAAAACCAAATTGTAGATTACTGGATACAAATATATGCTGAGACTTTTCTAGTATAACCATGTCCAAAAGCTTAGCTAGGACACTACCCAGAGCAATCGATCTATAATTCGAGCCATCCGTGAGAGACTTTTTATTATTCTTAGGGATTGACTGTTATGATTCTGCTATGACTGTCATGATTCTGATCTGCTTTGCCATGTTTTGATGTTCTGTCTGATTTGGATTTGGATTTCTGCAATGTCTGACTATTCTTTGAAATGTGTATTGTGATTTGGTAACTTAGAATTGTTCATGTATTGTATATAGTTACATTCCGGTCCATGTTTTTGTTATCACCATGCATTGCACTTTGTCTCCCCCTGTCTGGTCTCTTGTCTCTTGTCTGCTCACAGCCCCAGTATTGCGTGCCACTCTTTCGGTGATTTAATGGATTCTGGTTTTCAACCATTCCTTCCAATCTCGTTTACTTCCTTCATCTTGCTTTTCTGGATTACTAACCAATACTAGCAGTTTGTTGTTTTTGTTAAATTACTAACCAAGACTAACATTGTACATAGTACTAACTTACTAACAAGCACTAGGGATTGTATAGCTGCACTCTGCTAATTGACTAACGATCTCTCAGCATTTGCCCTGTTCTAGTCTCCGCCTCTTGCCTTCACTCAATTTACTTTGCTGTGCTTCTAGCAGATTCTCTGCACCTGTCTAATCACTGTTCTGCCACTCACTCTGTGCACGTAGAAATCCCTAACCGGATCTGTTCGTTCTGTCTATAGGCTGTCTTGTGATCCTTGTCCGCGTTTTGGCTTTTGCCTATTTCATGTGATTAGGTTCGCCCTCATGTTTGCTTCCTTTGTAATTAGCCTCATTTCCTGCACCTGTGTTCTATGTATCATGCGATCTCCCAGGAGTGTATATTAGGTGTCTTTTCACAGCACTTCCTTGTCAGAACGTTTCTCTTGTTTACCTGTGCTGCTTTCGTATTCGCCTTGTACTCATAGTGTTACTCTTCTGACTGGACTGTCCGACTTACGATTTTTGGCTCTGCATTTTGGATTATTGTTGCATCTGTGGTTACGAACCCTTTTTTTTTTTCCCGACTACGATTTTTTTTATTGCTGCCCTGTTAACGGTTTGGATTCGCCCACTGGTTTTTGGTTTTTGCTTCTCTGACAAACCTGTGCCTGTGTACCGAACCTATTTTTGCCTGACCACGAGTACTGTGTTTGCTGCCCTGGTTTTCGACTCTGTTTCTGCCCTCCTGGATTGTGACTTTTGGACTGTGGACTCTGTACCTTTGCCTTCTGCCCTGCGGGGGTTACCCCCCTCGCTCAATAAAATTACTTTACCTGCAATCCTGTGTTCTCGCAACTGGCTCCTGAACGATACCTCACAGTGGCACCAGAGTTGACAACAGAAAGTTGTCCGGGCCAATACCACGATTTAAAGCAGCTTGCAATAACAAAGACCGGTGTATAGACAAGACGTAAGGAGCATGAATAAGATTATCAGACATCATATTTGAGACACCATCAGTTTTACTGGTTTTCAGTTTACGAATTGCATTGCTAATATCTGCCCCAGTAATGGAATGGGGAAACTATACAGTTGCCGTTAAGGCAATTTTCATGCACTGACGACAATATAGAAGCTCTGATATTAAGTCACAAACATTATCAGAAACACTTATATACTGCTTCATATTTGGAGGCAAAAGAATCACATACTTGCTGATCCAGTGACATCCTCTAAACAATTGGTATACTTATTATTGCCTCTGCTAATTTTTTTAACTTCCAAAATTCACGATTACGGTTGTTCACAAGAGAATCAGCTAGTCTGGTATGCACCAAATCTTTCTGGTTCTTTTTAATTAAGCGTAATGCACACTTATATATATATTTTTTTTTTCCTAGTGCTTCGCCTTATGTCAGCAACAGTTCCATGTCTCGGTCTACCACATTCTATCCATATTTTGTGCCAAAACATACAATCATCTCTCAAAGGTTTCACATGATCATTCCATCCAACTAAACCTTTCTTCTTAGTTGCGGGTATGCAAATATCAGCAGCTTCTAAACAGGCATTGACAATTTCATCGCAATACTTATTCAATTTGAGTCTATGAACCATACAGAACATATCCTGGCAAGTGACCAATTCATATGGAAAGGGAATTAAAGACAGTAAATATTCTAACATATTTGTATAATTGTAAATGTCAACATCTGAGCACATTTCCCAATTTGACTTTTTTCTATACTTGAAATTTGTCTGAACCTCAGTAAGACTAGATGTAAGATGTACTTGCCATCTAGTATTGATGGGGTTACAGGATCTGAAAATATTGCTGACCTATGGAGAAAACATTATAGGGATATTTTTAACTGTGTTAAGAGTGACAAATTTAATGGTGGTGTTTTAAACAATAAAGGTGTGGTTATTAGACCTGATGAAGTGTGTTTTGCTATTGAGAAATTGTTGGTGAACAAAGCATGTGGTCTTGACCGAATAACAGCAGAACATCTGAAGTATGCTAGCTATAGAGTATCAGTGTTAATTGCTATCTGTTTTTCTGGGTTTTTAATGCATGGCGTATTACCTGACTCTATGCTGTCTGTCTTGTTAGTGCCGGTAGTTAACCCAATCATGGGCAGCGTCCCTTTTTTGGGACAGGCAATAGTCATTGACATAATGTATGGAAATCGATTTTACAAAACTTTTTAAGCTTTTTTTTTCTGTGTATAACTAACCAAAACCCGAAACATATAAAAAGGAAAAGGGGATTTGACACCCTGCCCATGATTGGGTTAAAGACAAAACCTGTAAGATATCTAGCATTGAAAATTACAGACCAATTGCGCTGGCTAGCATACTGTCCAAAGTATTAGAACAGATTATTTTAGATAAGCTTAAAGAATACGTAACAACTACTGACAACCAATTTGGTTTTAAAAGTAAACACAGTACAGATCCGTGTAGATGTGCTCTTAAGGAAGTTATTAGTAAGCGCAGTAGACATAACACTCCAGTGTTTATGTGTTTTCTGGATGCATCTAAAGCATTTAACCGTGTCAATCATAGTAACTGTTTTTAAAACTGCAAGAGCGAGGGGTTCCCCCATATCTGATAAGGATCTTGCATTTTTGGTATTTACATCAAACCATCAAACCAAATCTGCATCATTCAGGATGACCAATGGCGTTCGACGAGGCAGAATTCTTTCACCTGTTCTGTTTAATTTATAAATGGATGATCTTTCTAAGAAGCTAAAAGCATGTAAGACTGGTTGTATGGTAGGGGAGAGCCTCATTAACCATCTGATGTATGCTGATGATTTAGTTGTCCTGTCTCCTTGTAGTGCTGGTTTACTTAAACTGCTCAGAGTGTGCTCAGGTTATGGTGTGCAGTTCGATATTAAGTTTAACTCTATAAAGAGTGTTGTTATATTTAAAACTAAAGAATACCAGAAGTTGAACTTTCCATTGTTCCTTCTGTCTGATCAAGCACTAAAGGTAGTGAATAAGGTAAAATACCTGGGTCACTTCATCAGGGATGATTTATGTGGTGATGATGATGTGCAGCGCCAGTGCTGTAAATTATATGCTCAAGCGAACGTGCTGGCACGCAAATTCTGTATGTGTCCTGATGATGTTAAAATAGCCCTTTTCAGATCTTACTGCACACCGCTCTATACAGCACACTTGTGGCGCAGTTACAGCAAAGCAAAAATGAAGAAGCCTAATGTGGCAGATAATGATGCCTTTAGAATCCTGCTTAAGCTTCCAAGGTGTACAAGTGCAAGTCAAGTGTTTGTGAGCAGTAATGTCCCCACCTTTTATGCTGTGCTGAGGAAATTCATGTTTAAATTTATGTCGATTGTCTGACTCCAAGAACGAAGTTATTCAGGTCCTGGTTGAGCCTACAAGGAGTGACACTAGGTCTTTTCTTGCCTCTGGAGGCACTGGAGTGATTGTCTGTATGTGTTTTAGCTATTGTGACGTGAAATTTTGTATTGTTTTAATCGTTGTGGTTTTTTGTTCTTTTATTTGTATTTATATGGACCACACTGGTCTGAAATAAAATTGAAACATCATTTGAAAACTATATTTTGTGTATACCCTGTTTATCTTTGACTGAACTGAAACTGAGTTTGATGCAGTGAAACATTTATGGGGGCACATCTACCGTTTGTAAATAGCCTCACTAACAAGTTGTCACTCGCAGCTGTTTAGTCCCAATCCTGGAAGTTCTTGTGCATTATGCTTGTGGAAATGCTCTTACCTTCAAGGCCATGAATTCAACTGCTGATTTTTTTTTTTTTTTTTTTTTTATGATGAGACTTCACTGAGCATTTTAGTGATCTCTGATCAGGGTCAGTCATAATATTTCTCAAACCCATTTCCTTTGTGAAGTTGAAAGCGCACCACTATCTTTCAAGTTTTAATAAATTGTTGGACGGTTCATGACCTAGTTTCAGTGATATCAGCAATCTCCTGAGCTGTTTTCTTTGTTTCATGCTGGCCAATAATTTACCCCTCTTGAAACACAGTGGCATCTTTTCAACGACCATGAGATACATCTTCCAACATGATTTTAAAAAAATCATAAGTTACGCACTGAATCAGTCAGGGTTAAAAGAATTATTGCTAGCTGAAAGCCATCACAGCAGTAATGATTCGATCACAAGCTCCTGAGTATTTGCTAATTTGAAAACAAATGGCGCCTTTATTTTTTGGATGGGTAGTATATAACATATATATATATATATATATATATATATATTTATTTATTGATTGATTTCAAAAGAATTACTGAAACGATTGTCTCCCAGCCGTGAAATGTTTTTCTGGACTGGAGCTAAGCACTTACTCCCAGAAAGTAAGTTCTTTCCGGCCTCGGCTTACTCATGTTCTTATAATAATGCATATTCCCCCGGCAAAATTCATACACAATCTCAAGGCATCAACCACCGCCGAGCCCAGCCAAGTACCTTCGTTTATCAGAATGTTTATGTGTAGGTTGCTGGAATTTCATTTTTTTCCCCCATGTATCACTGATGACAGGGAATCGGACAACTAAGCAATAGCCGGCCTGGTGCAGACTGTATGCTTGCAGAAGCCTTTTTTTAAGGCCCGCGCAACCCCCCCCACCCTGCCCCTCACCCCCCCCCCCCCCGCCCCTCACCTCCCCCCCCCCCTTGCACTGCCAGGCTTTATACCTACCCTGCATTTAAGTCAGGCAAGCAAGCAAAAATGGAGGAATCAGGAAGGGGCAGATACTTTCTTCACAGCACTGTAGTCAAAAGCAGTACACAGAGAGGACAATGGATATATAGCATACATAGCATTTTAAGGATTGAGTTGGGGTTGCACTTATTCATAGAAAATGTCTCTAAAAGATTCTTAAGAAAATTCTGACACGTTTTGTTGTATTTTACAGTTTTTTCATTTTGCACCTTTGCCGTGTTTGCTGTGACATGAATCCCGTCACAGTTATAGACACAGTTTCGCAGCTGCTGTGGGGGCATAGTGGCTCTGTGGGTGAACCTGCTGCCTCACAGCAGGAAGGCTGGGGGTTTGAATTCGGCCGAAGGCCTTTCTGTGTGGCGTTTGCATGTGTTTACATGGGTTTCCTTCGGGTACTCCAGTTTCCTGTCACAGTCCAAAGACATCTATTTCAGGCTGACTGGAGATGTGTCTGTGCTTAAACGTGTGTGTGTTGTGTGCGTGCAGTGAAGGGGTAGGAGGTTGTGCACTGGCTGTTGGAGGTCTTTAACTGTTTTATGAAATTAATGACTTTTAAAAAAATGCAGTACCCCCTGCCCCCCCAACATGAGTTGCGGAAAAAAAAACTCCTCGCAGTGGCATTCATTTTATCTTATTTAGCAAAGCAAAGCAAAGCGGATTATCAAGTTATTGAGTCCAAATGTTTGTCTGAAATACGTGTTGAATTTAACATGCATTTTGGGATTTTCGCAGTGTATGATCCCCATAAAAACATGGCGGATGGAATGCCTGCCTAGGAGGTTGATTGAACAATGTCAGCAATCCTGTTTGAAACCTTTTTTTAAACCAGGGAATGGTCCACTGAGAAGCTGCTCGTCTTTTTCAAAAACACCCAGGGTGAGAGGCCAGATAGAACTGGTGCATGTGAGGAGGGTTGGAGAGAAACAAGGGTAAGGGCCCTGGAGTACTGTTAGGGTTAAGGGCCATATTCTCGGGCCCAATAGGAGAGCTCTTCGGCTCCATAGATCAAGGAATATTGTTAGCCCATGGACTGTATAAAAAGATGGACGCAGCACCCGGGTCTGAGAAGTGAAGCCCATGCGGAAATCTCTGAAAATTGCATTCTATTTAGTAGCCAGCAGATGGCGACATCGAGGGTTCCAGAAAGTAGTTCAATGCTATAGAAGTCTATGAGAAAATGACCCTACTTTCCCACCTGATTTATTATTTCAATAATGATTTTCAATGATTTTATGGTATCTATCGCAAGTTTCAAGTCTCCTTCATGATGTCATCATGATGTTCATTTTTGTAAATTATGGTGCCAAATAGACTAGAATAAAAGATAAAGCCAGAATATGCTTTATGGGGCGTGGCTATCCTTTGGTCCTCATCAGATACGGTCAGATCCACCTGAAGATCCGCCCCTCGCTCCTCCCTGGATCTTCAACTCACTCTCTCGTCCAATTGGAATCACATCCGGTTTCAAAATGATGCTGTTCAAATTGCCAAAATCGAGGCTTCCTAAATGGTATGCTGAAACCAATCGGTAACGTCACAGTTGCTTCGTCCATCTTTTTATACAGTCTATGTGTTAGCCCCACCAGGGGCTTAAGTCATTAACTCTTAGAGACAAGTGCAAGAAACACTGACAAACAGTAAATGCGCTGTTAGGTTGTACTGAGTAATGCATTTCAGCCGAATCAGATGTCTAACGCAAATTACTTTGAGGAGCGAAGATGTTCTGAACAGCTAATAAAAACATCCTGAAATAGCACAAACTGAGATAAAAAAAAATAATTACAATAGCAGGCAAACTGCATATCCGAACACTTTAGCTTTAGTCTTTTCGGCCTACTCACCAGGGTCTAGAGGCAAAACAGCGCATTTATATAAATTCTGCATGAATGGTGGCAGGGAGCAGTTGGCCATTTCAATAATTCATCTGGAAACCGTCAGAAGTCCAGTAATGAAGAGACATTTAACCCTTAGAGCGCAAAATGCTGCTCTTTTAGCAGGGAGCTCTTTTAAACAAGTCGCCACATGATAAGTTTTCTGCTGCACGAGAATTTTTTTTTTTTTTTTTTTTTTTACAAAAGTACCAGTTTAAGTTTTTCAGTGCTCAAAGGGTAAACTCTTCAATCACCAAGCAATTGGCCTACCAAGAGGCTACCCTGCCATCCTAAACTTTGAACAGGGGAAGTCAAAATGGAGAAATGGCTTTTCTCTTCATGTCAGATTTCAGAAATCTGCAAAACAAGGAAGCTGGAAAAGGAAGTTCTCACACGCCCATTCTCAAACTCGCCAGACTTAATGGGTAGCTTCTCAATAATCACCAACCTCCAGTGAGCGTGGGCATTGAGTCTCTCAAAACCAAACCAAATCCAGATAAGTTTCAAGTCCAATCTGAGTACACACTGGGGGCAGTAAACTATACAATACTAAAGTACTTAAGGGGTCTTCAGGGTAAAAATTTCCTTTTTTTTTTCTCCAAAAATTTCAATATTTTTGATTTTCACATAGAATAAATAAAAGAAATAAAGGAATGCAGTGAGCTGCCAGTAAACACCAATAATCCATGTTTTTCCTTTGCCTTAATTGTTACTTGTGACTTTAATTGCAAATTACCGAAAATCACAATTTTGACTGATTTCCAACCTTGTGGCATTCATAAAATCATTAGTATTCATCTGATTCACTTGAAATTTGGAATGAAGTTGTATCTGTTGGATATCTGTTAAAAGACATAAGATTTTCTAGAAAGGTGCATTCCTAGGGGGTTAATTCTGAAAATAAAGCAAGTTGATGATAGCGATTTTGTTATGGTTACATAACCCAGCTCATTAAATATTGATAAATGTTCCAAAAAAAAAAAAAAATCCTTTGTAATTTCATAGAACTATCTTAAACCTTTCATATGAGACTAAATTGAGTAAAATCTGACCATGGGTTATTGAAATATCAGTGCCACAAAATATTTTCAGATTTTGTCATTTAAATGCCGTTTCCATGGCAACCATGTAAATTTTTTTTCAAAATACTACATTTAGGTTAAAATCATGCAGAGTATGTTTATATCTTAGTTTTTGCATTATTCTGGTAATTTCTACACTTTACCCTGAAGACCCTCTAAGTCACATTTTCACACTCCTTGAGTTAAGGGCAGGAAAATGTTTTTAGCAGTTACCAAAGTCAATTTTTTCAATTTTTTTAAAAGTGGATGTTTTGACTTCAGTACTTTTAGCACTTGGGTCTTCAATTAGCAGATTTTATGGATCTATTATATATTCAGACCGTACTTTCTAAAAATAAACATTTTGTGTCTAAAGTACTTTTAGCACTATGGTCTTCAATTGCTAGTAAAACCGTGTAGAAAGGAAAGAATGTCAACTAAGGGTCAGATAAAAAACAAGAGGTAAAAGGCTTTATCAAAGAGATACAAGTTACACAATTATATGGAAAAACAAACTTATTTAAAGCTTTGCCAATGGGGCAAGAGGTTTTCACTTGTCAACCAAAGAGTAACTTAAAACAGGATAATACTGATTATATTTCGCACATACTTGGGAGAAAATAATATTTTTTTCCATGATTGAAGCATTTAAAATGGGATTCAGTACAACAAAATACAGTTCTTCCATATAGAGGCCCAAAGTGTGTCAATCTCCACTGAACTAGGAAGTGCACGATGACAAAGTCATTTAAACTTGTGCAATAGCTGCTGTTCCTCTCTTTATCTTGCAGAATGAACGCGCAAAACGTGTGATAAAATCTTCATGTTTCATCACAGGAATCAATCATCAATATTTTTTGCCCCCTAAAAGGAACAGGTCCAACCCTCTCTGATGAGTATATATACATCTCCGGCTTAGCAGTGTGCATCCCACCTGGCAATCACTGCTCTGGTACCATACTACAGAGGAAGAACTCCAAACTTACTGGTGAGACATCCAACTTTCACACCTTTCTCAAAACAACAGAAACTATTGTCTTCTGTGCTTTTATCTGAAACAAGGTACGCACAGTGGTTTAGAACAGTATTATTTTTCACCTGTTCTGATACTGTCTAATAATAGATGAAACATCTCACCTTAAAATAGGATATTCAATAAAGTAAAATGATGTTCAAATGATAAAAGAAAAACATTTTCGATTGGTAGATCATCATGTTATCTGAGACAAGTTGTGTTTTTGAAAATGTTTGTTTTTCTTTTATAATTTTAACATCATTTTACTTTATTGTCTAATAATAATTACGAATAAATAGTATGACTAAGTATTTTTGATTTGGTTACTTGATAAGTTCAACTCGTCTGGTGTTAGTTTCACATATTGCCTGAACAAACCAAAAATACGGAGGCATTAGTTGAGGTATTCTACATTAGCAATATCCTTGCAGCAGCTTATTTGCTTTGGTTGTATTTTTTGGATACAAATTAGACCTGATAATAATAAATAAATAAATTAGAAATAAATAAATAAATGAATGAATGAAATAAAAATTGAAGCTAGTAGTATTGTGTGGTGGTTTGTCGGCAGTATCAAAGGCCTTCGGTATCCTTGCATTTCAATGCTTAATTACCTTTAGCTGTTGCATTTGCCTGATTAGCACCAGTCGCCAAGCCCAATAAGTAGAATAACTGTGAAATGTATTGGATCACAAAGTGGTGAGGTGTTTTTTTTTCTGCACATAAATGAATAAATAAAACCCACACTTTACTGTGGGTACTGAAGTGCCTTTCCTTTGGTTGTAGAGAGGAACAAAATCAAAGGCTATCTCAGTCACTCTGTCTGATTAAAAACCTGTGGACTTCACTAAACTGGGCACTTAAGTGCAAACCCAGGAATGTGACTGATCTTGAAAGGACTTGCATAGAGCAACGATCTAAAATCCCTCTGTTTCTGCAGCTTTAACCTTGTCAGTCAGTACAGGTAGAGACTCTATGCAGTTATCCTTGCAAAGATGGTCGCACTAAGTACTGAGCCAGGGGTGCCACTACTTGTGAAACCTCAACTAATTATTAATTAAATTAATAAAAAAAAATGTTTCTTTGATTCCAATGAAACATTGAAGATGTCATGGTTCATGGTTTGAGTATGTGCTTTTTGCTTTCTTTGTTATTCTTGTCCCTGATGACATCGTATTCTTTCCCCATCGGATTTTTCACCCAGCTGGCTGATTATTCCTGGGCGGTCCTTCACCGGAGTCTATATAAGCCGGAGGTCTCCACGCCTCCTTTGCTGGAGTGTCTGATCTCAAGTGACTCACTTCGGCTTGAGAAATCTGTAGTCAGGGTTTGTCAGACTATGTATTATCTTTATTTCTGGGAAGTTCTGCTTCTTTAGGGATTTTATGGCACAATTGTTTGGTGCCTTGTTATTTTCTCGTTTATTGAGATTTCTTTTCCTCTGTTGTTGCTTGCCTTGTTTCTGGCACTTAAGTCTTTCGTGTATTCAGAAACGCAAGCTCTTTTCCCTTCCATTCTCGCTCTATCACTTTCAGCTGTGCCGGCTCCGTGCTTAGTGCACCTTCGCCTGCCACGGCATCTGAAACTCCACAATTACCAGCCTTTACAGAAGCACAGTTTCTCACATACTGGTATTTTCAGTTTTTTTGAATAATGTTGCCATTTATGGTAACACTTTAGAATAAGGGTAAATTTATTAACATTAGCTAATGCAGTTTGAAGCAATAACTATCAGTTAATTCACAGTAAACTAATGGGTCTACAAATCATTACTGATGGTGTTCATGTTAACTAAGGCATTAACCTTCACATCACTGAATAGTTTGATAGTTTGAGGTGTTAATTATGGGATACTTAAGGGATGTTTTTAAATTCAAAATAAGGACATCAAAGAGCATTATTAAATGGTAAGTTAAGGTTACCTAATGCTTATTTAGCTCTTATTTAGTCCCTCTCCTGTTGCCTAATTAGATGGTTTTTGAGAATAAAAATACATGGTATCGTAGAGTTTGCACGGATCATAAGTGTTTCTGGTATCTTCGAAGAATGCGGAAACCATGTTGTCTTTCGCTAAGGATATTGCTATTTTCAATAAATAATTCCTAATTTCTCTTATGATACAACCCCGTATTTTTCATGTCATACAAATTAAAATGACTGGCCTGTAGTTTCCTGTAGGACATACCATAGGGAACAGGTGAGTGGGTGAGAGCCAGAGGCTACAATCTAACATTTGGCGAAAAAGAGTTAAGTGCATTAAGTTCCCTCTGACTTTGCTTAAATCATAAATATTTAACATCAGACACAAGTTCCTCTAACCAGAAATATCAAAAATCTTGCAAACATCTGGATTTACAGAAAGCAAAAACTTTGATCCTGTTTTTCTCAGAACTGACGATCTCTGTGTTAGTAGAGTCTGGTTCTCACCCACTCGATTTCGAGCAGGAAGAGATCTGAGAGTAACGAGGTGAAGACCCTGGAGTGGTATTGAGGTTAAGGACTTTGTCCAAGGGCCTCAGGGCACAGTTCTTCCCAACTTCATCAAACCAGCAGCTCCTGTAATATTATGCTTACACATACTGTCCATGTATTAGTAGCATGATAGTACAAAAATGATGTGTTCCATTCTGTTTCTGTTGCTTCAGGAAAGAAAAAAAGAACTATGGCCTCCACAATTGAGATAGCCACCAAAAGTCTCACCACGGCAGCAGAATGCCGGGAGGATACAAAACTCATGATGCAGCCTTACGCTAACTGGGAGGAATTCCTGACACCCGCACCAATGTCCATTGCCATTTTGGCAGAGCTGATCTTCATCTCCTCCAAACAAGATTTTTCGATTCGTAAAGGTGGCCCAGAGAAGGGTTTCAAGCACGTACAATACCCAGACTCATTCCGAGCCTGCCTCATGCAAGTGTGCAACACTGGCTGGCGTGCATTCAATGACGCACACAAGAGTATGGACCAAATTCGCCTCTATACCAGCAGTGTGCCAAAGTACATCAAGATAGCAGTGAGGATACTCCTCCAGGATGATGACCAGCTTGTGGAGACCATGCTCCCAGACCAGCTGGACAGCATCAGCAGAATATCTGATGAGTGCCTGCTTCTGGCGACAGGAACAGAGAGAAAGTTCTCTGATGTCATTGATCTCATTTCAGAGCTCCTGGAGACTTGCACCAGTGCAAAGCAAGTGTATGGAAGTGAGCTGGAAGCAGTGAGAAGAAAAATTGAAGAATCTAAAATAAGGAAGCAGGCTGCAGAGGAGGCCAACAAACAAGCGGAGGAGGCGATAAAGAACCTGAGCAAGGAACTCAAGGAGGCACAGGAAAGCTACAAAACAGCAATGGATTCAATTCCCAGTGGCTGGGAAATGATCGGGATGAATTTTGTGGAAGGACTCAGCAACTCCGTAAATGGCCTCCTTTCAGGAGTTACATCCATTGTATGTTCACCAGCTTCTATCGTCACATCGATTAGCTCCGCAATTAGCCCTGGAAGCTCTGGAAGCCCTGGAAGCGTTCCACAGCCACAAGAAAATAAAGACCAAATCTCCAAAAACAACATTTATTCCAAATCAACCCAGATCCAGGCCTGCGTGGAAATCCTCGCCAAATGTTTTGATGGCGATAAAATTAATTTGTCAGAGTTAATTGATGAGAAAACCAAGCAACCAAAGACCAACTGGATACAGGCAGAGCTTCAGAAAATCCAAGAGTCAATTAACAAGGAAAAAGACAGTCAGCCAAAAACAGAAGCTTTGGCATTATGCACAAAGGCCACCAAAATCTGCACTGAAATAGCAAGCATTCCACCTGAGGGACAGTCCGATGATGCCAAAACAAAGGAGATTGTGACACTTCTGAGTAGCCTGAGAAAAGAGGTACTGGCATTTGATACCAAGAGCAAATCGGCAACTAATGCCTCAGCATTTCCTCCAAAACCACCACAACTGTCTCAATCCCAAGAACAAAGTTCTGACTCTGGAAAGAAGTCTGCCGGACAGATGGCTGCGGACAATGCTCGGTACCGAATTGAGCAAAGCAGAGCCCAGCTTGATAAAGTGAGGGATCTATACGAGAAGAAGTCAGAGTTAATGGCTGAAAAGAAGAAGGAATTGACTGAGATTCTCGTCACCTTGCAAAATTGCAAAGTCACTGAGATAGACTTCAATGCAACCATAAAAATTCTGTCTGAGGGTCTCAGGGCGATGGGAGAGGTGCAGGAGCAGTGGCAGAAGATGGTGGGTTTCTTCCAGATGGTTTCCAACCTCATAAAAACCTGCCTGAAAACATCCCTGGACGATTTTGTGAGAACTTCGGAGAAAACAACAAACAAAGCATTGAAATACTCATCAAGAATGTTCATGAAAGACATGATCTACAACCAGGCTTTCCAAGCATCCAACGTTTCCAGCCTGGTGAACATGATCTCAGGGACCTACACAGAGGTTTCTAACAAGTACCTGATGGATAGCGTCAGCAAGCTGAGCACGCTCATGTCTATGGATGTCACCAAGCCTGAGTTCCAAACTAAGCGACTGGAAATGCAAAATTCCTGTAAGGATGCTGAGGAAGGGATCAGAAGTCTAGTGAAGAGAAATAAGGAAACCTTTGAGAGGAAGACCAAAGAAAGACTGGAGAAGATTGAGAATGGGCTGAAAGCTGTGCTCCCTGCAGAGTCTGAGGAAAAGATTAGGGAAATTCAGGAAGTTGTCCAGAGTGCATCCAAGGAGGAGCAAGATGAGGATCAGTATGCTTGAAGGTGCCAGGACACCCTGAACAGCTTTGGAGAGCAGTGAGTGTTCACTTCTTGAGGCCAATGTGCTAAATGTACTCCTTTCAATACTACCAACACAAGGTTTAAATCATGATATCTTTTTATAGGCACTATTAGAATTGTGGAGTGAATTATAATAAAAAATCTTTAGCCATGAATCAGACTCAAAAAAATTCAACAGCAACAGTTTAACTGCAAGATTGAATAATCACATTAGCACATCGGTAATTACAAGAGAATGTCCTTCTGTTAAAATAAAATCAATCCGATTCAACTAAATCTCCCCAGAAAAAGATCCAAAGACAAAACGTTTATGATAGCACCGCAAAACCAAAAAAGTGAAATCCGCACACCAGAAAATTACTCCAGTAGAAGATTACATATATATCACCACATACCTGACGTTTCACCCTCAGACCTTCCTCAGACATGATGGCACCGCGCACATCCCTGAAGAGCAATTAGCATCATGGAATCTACGTGAAAATTATTTGACAGTGATTTTGAATTAAATTATATTTATTTTAAAAAAACTGCTTAACATACTCCAGTGCTTAAAAAAAACTGCTTACTAAGATTGATTTCATTTACACATACTAAATGGTTCCATTAAACAATATAAGTCCTAACAAACCATAAAACAATTAGAATGTTCTTTTCAAATTGTCCTGACAAGATCTAACTATTTTCTTGCTTAAAGAGGTGGTATCTTATTACAAGACTGTGAATTGCATGATTAAGGGTATCAAAATATTAATGTTTTATTATCTTCTGTTTTCAGATCCTACCTGATGAGCAGCCGGCTCCGCACTGCTTTAGCTGACCTCTGCCCTTTTAGCGATTCCTGACGCTCGTCATGTGACCAGTCTATTATCCTAATCAAATACTGAGTGCCCACAGGCATACAATCACACAAGCAGGCACACAAACACACACATGATCACTCACAGAAGATGCAGTCACACATGCCTATACACACAGGTGCATACACACACACACACACACACACACACACATAGAACATACAGTACTTGCATTGTAGCTATAGAGGAAGACCATCATACAAAAACACAGTTTAGTCTAAATGGTGCTTGGCTGGTGATATTTAGCAAAATCAGATCAACTTTCTTTTTTTTTTTTTTTTTTTTTTTTAGAAAGCAGAAAAAGAGTTTGATTTTATTATGAAGTTTATCAGTTGCAGTTTATATTTTGCAAGTAATCAACCCCCCTCCATTCATCACTATACATATATTTCTGAAAAATAATATTGGTATTGACCAGATTATTTTCACATTTTTTGATTTACATGATTTTCATTTACTTGCCCATAAGTGAAAATTTACGCTATTTTTTAGGGTAAGGTGTCTTTGGAAGAAGATCCAGGCTCAGTTTTAGCTTTTAACTTAAGAGTTATCCCCTCAATGTTCTGATATAGTTTTTCCATTTTTTACGCTTAGAGTGCTAAATGCAGCTATTGTTGCCCAATGATGTAAAATAACAAAATCAAAGCTGTTGAAAACCTGTCATGATAGGTTTTAAACAGCAGAAAATAATTAAATTTATTTTATTTTAAAAAATGTATTTCAGTGCTCTGAGGGTCAAAATAAACAAGTAATGCAGTGATTACTAATACACCCTTTTGCCCATGGTGTTTAGGTAAGCGCTAAGACTGAAGCACTAAATAAGTTTAACAGTACCAATTTAAATTTCCTGTGGTGTCTGATGCTTACTGTGTGAAATTAACATTTAGGTGTCCGCTTAATATTGAATTATTATTGGGAGTTTAAGATGTGTGATTAGAGAAAATGATCCTGGATCAGCACCCATGGGAAACCTAAATGTGCCTGCTATAAGGTATAAAAGCATGTCACATCCACTGCGTAATAAGATCATCTGGGTTTGCATGGTGAAATATTTCAAGAAGATCTGCCATTTTATATGAAAGTTTCCGTATTTTGCAATTGATGTGTCTCTATTTTTATGCTTGATTAAGAATTACTCTCCTGCACAAGCTTTCATGCCTGCAATTGTATTCATTTAATTTGCTCTTGAGTGAACTTTTGCAAGCTAATTAAACTCATCTTGTTCTCAGATAAAGGTCTCCTGTCCCTTCCTTAAAGTTAAAAGACCCAAATGATGTACACCTCAAAAATGCCTGTCTTAACCCTTTGAGTGCTAAATGCAGCTATTGTTGCCCAATGATGTAAGATGTCAAAATCGAAGCTGTTGAAAACCTTGTTGTTAAACAAGTCACAACATGATAGGTTTTCAACAGCACAAAATACAACCCCAATTCCGAAATAGTTAGGACGAAGTGTAAATTGTGAATAAAATCAAAATGCAATGACTTTCAGATCACATGAGCCAATATGTTATTTACATTAGAACATAGATAGCATTTCAAATGTTGAAACTGAGACATTTTACATTTTTATCCACAAAATGAGCTTATTTCAAATTTTCTGGCTGCAACAGTTCTCAAAAAAGTTGGGACACAGGCAAAAAAAGGGCTGAAAAAGCAATTAATATATAAGAGACTCAGCTGAAAGAACATTTAGCAAGTAATTAAGTTAACTGGCATCTGGTGTGTAACATGATTGGCTATAAAAGAGATGTCTTAGAGAGGCTGAGTCTCTCAGAAGTAAAGATGGCCAGAGGCTCTCCAACCTGTGAAGACTTGCGTAAAAAAAATTGTGGAACACTTTAAAAACAATGTTCCTCAACGTCAAATTGCAAAGGCTTTGAAGGGTCTCATCATCGACAGTGCATACATCATCAAATGATTCAGAGAAACTGGAAAAATCTCTGTGCGTAAGGGACAAAGCCGAAGACCTTTACTGGATGCCTGTGATCTTCGGGCCCTCAGACGCCACTGCATCACTCACCGGCATGATTCTGTCATTGACATTACTAAATGGGCCCAGGAATACTTCAAGAAACCACTGTCTGTAAACACAATCCGCCGTGCCATCCACAGATGCCACCTAAAACTCTATCATGTAAAAAGGAAGCCATTGTTGAGCATGATCTAGAAGCGTCGCCGTGTTCTGTGGGCCAAGGCTCATTTAAAATGGACTGTAGCAAAGTGTCCCGTGGTCAGACAAGTCTGAATTTTACATTCTAGTTGGAAATCATGGGCGTCGTATCCTCCTTGCTAAAGAGGAGAAAGACCACCCCTCCTGTTATCAGCGTTCAGTTCAAAAGCCAGCATCTCTGATGGTATGGGGATGCATTAGTGCATATGGTGTGGGACACTTGCATGTTTTAAAAAGCACCATGAATGATGAAAGGTATGTAAAGGTTTTAGAGCAACATATGCTCCCCTCCAGACAACATCTATTCCAGGGAAGGCCTTGTGTTTTTCAGCAGAACAATGCAAAACCACATACTGCAGCTATTACAACAGCATGGCTTCGTAGTAGAAGAGTCCGTGTGCTGAACTGGCCTGCCTGCAGTCTTGATCGTTTACCGATTGACAACATTTGGCGCATAATTAAATGAAAAGTCTGTCAAAGGAGACCCAAAACTCTCCAGCAGCTGGAAGCCAGTATTAAACAAGAGTGGGATCAAATTCCAATGGCAAAACGGAAGAAACTTGTCTCCTCAAAGCCCAGACACCTCCACTCTGTGTTAAAAAGAAGAGGGGATGCTACACCAAGGTGAACAGGGCCCTATCCCAATTTTTTTGACACCTGTAGCAGCCATCAAATTTGAAATGAGCTCGTTTTGTGGATAAAATTTTAAAATTTCTCAATTTCAACATTTTCTATGTTATCTCTGTTCTATTGTGAATAAAATACTGGCTGGTGTGATTTGAAAGTCTTTGCGTTTTGATTTTATTCACAATTTACACTTTGTTCCAACTATTTCAGAATTGGGGTTGTAATTACATTTATATTTTTTAAAAATTTATTTCAACACTCAAAAGCTTAACAAATAATTTAATCTGATGAGAATAAAGGTCTGTTTTTCCCCTCACACAAATGGAAAACATTGGTATATTTAAAAACATCATGTGCTTGACAATTGAAATTTTCTTATTCAATAGTCAGATCTAGAGATGCATCAAAGTGATCTTGGGTCAGTGACAAATAAGGGTTGACCAGATGACCAATTAAAAAATCTTTTAAAAACATGTTTTGAAAACATGCATCAGGTTTGTTAAAATGTATATTTTGTATTCATGTTGGTTTCACATCAATTGAAATGACATTAGCACCATTTTTTTTTAAAAAAGTAAGACTCAATGCACCAGAAAATGTCAAGTGGTGTAGCCACAAAAAAATGAGGAATATTGAATATTTTATACGTCTAGGGTGTATGTAAGTCTTCTCATAAAAGTAATTACTTCATTTGATAATATCACATGACAATAGATTTTATTTTGATTATCCATTAATTAAAATTTTATGCATTTTTGCAATATTGAGCAGGACACAGTGCTGAAAACATCTGTTTTTTAAATAATGTTTGACAAATTATGCAAAAATTGTGAAAAAACATGCCATTACACTGCAATAGAGGATGAAATTTATTTCACATTAATTTACCTGTATATATATTTTTATTTTTATGAGAAATACTGGTTACACCAGTTGGTGCAAAGCAGTTACACCAACTGACCATGCTGCCTCTATTGTCAAAGGTCATTGCTAATTCAAGAAATTGACACTGAAAATCAAGCATAACAGTCAGCAAGGTCTTCCGAACTGTTTAATTTTATTTATTGCAGAAAAAATGAGAGAAATCATTAGGGTAAACTCATGTAAAAAAAAACCCCTGAGAGAATTGTCGAAGATAGAAATTAAAGGTGTCATAAATAACTCAAAATGGCGGAAAGTTATCAGATACAAAAATGGGAGTGGCTTTCATGGATCGGACCCACAGAATCCAGTAGAAAAAGTTTTGACAACCAACGATTCCGAAGTTATTCCCCAAGACATGTTGTACCTCTCTATTGCTCCACCATTTGGCCAATCAAAGTAATTTTAATAAAGGATGCTCTTTTCCACACCCTTAACAAGACTGAACAGTTTCATGATGGTATCTTTCAGCTAAAGTGAGTTTGAGGGATACTGAATTTTGATTAGCTGATGTTGGCCTTGTTAATTCAGCTAGTACTTCATTCTTATCGATTTTAATCGCAACCCTGACCAACATGAAGCCTGTAAAATTTTAAATTGATTGGACTGTTGGTTTCAGAGTTTTTAACCATTTGTTTGCTATAGCACCACCTATGGAGGGATTTACACAAAATTCAGTGTGTTTGAATCGCATAGCCTGTGGATGATGGATCTGAAAAGCTTGGTAAGGATTGGACATGGCATTCAGGATTTACAGCTCATATCTATAGAGGGCACGCCCTCGTGTTTCATTGGTTTACTGAGGCTACATCCTTTAAATTAGCAAAATTCTATATGCTGGGATTTTAGATCTTAGTCTGAAGATGCTGTGTATCAAATGTTGTGCAAATTGACTGCACCCTCTAGGAGGAGATATAAAAATAATAATTAAATTTCTAAGTAATTGTTACTAAATCACATTGCTCTGACTTTAACCTGACATTCTTTCAGTCTTTTACAGGGGGAAAAAAAATGGAAAATTGTGTGTGTGCATGCATGTGTGTGCGTGCATGTGCTTGCATGCATGTACGTGTATGATAACTACCATTATGGTCTTTTCACAAAAATTTTACAAAGTAATTTGCCCTTGAATCAGGATCTGCATTCACTCGTGGTCTGTGACGAGCCACCTTTTCTTTGCTTGAAAGTGGCATCTAAATGATAGATAAAAGGCTCTTTTATATTGTATTAACTATGATATAGCAGAATTGTAATGAATTGTATTTCACAGTTGTAAATTTTAGTCTTTGTAACATTGCTCCTGTGAATTATTGGAGTTCTTGGTCTTAAAAGCTACTTTTCAAGTTCAACAGTTCCTGTCAACTTTCACACCCTCAATTCTGATACATTATGAAATTACATACATATTTTACATTATACGTTGCTTAACACTGTAAGTGAATAAAATACAAATATGCACTTTTAAACTAAATATTAAAAAAAAACAAAACCTAATCTTACAGGTCTTTGATAATAAATTTGATAAAGAAAGTGGATAAATAATCACTTTTTCAAAAAATATCACTCTGGACGCATGAAAATAATTCCACATAGTCAGTTAGTTCATATTGCATCCTTCATCAGCATAATAAACTGCTGATATTTTACTAAATTGGCCTCTAACAGAAAGGTGTGTAATAGATGTCAAATGTTGTATCCGGTTACGCCATTTTACATTTCATCTTAAAATCGAATTTGAGAGGCATTATAATGGACACCTGTACAAGCACGTGCCCTTGGTGGGAACATTTCAAATGTAATTTTTGAAATAAATGCTCATCTTAGTAATTATCATGAATGGTCAATGTTTTTGCCTGAGGTCATACCATTTGACATGTAAACCTTGGCACACCTGACCAGGCCCAAAAAATGTCTAAATATCTCATTTTTTAATGAGAGTTGTTAACCTTGGCCTGCAGCAGTTAGGCCCATCAGGGGTCCTTCTTTGTGATATCATTTCCTGTCACATGATATTTTGCACAATATTAACAAAATTGCTCCCAGAATGGTGGTTACACCGTGTTAACACTTAAAGAAGTTGACTTGGTGACCCGACTTCCCCAAATTAATTATAATATGCAGAAGAATGGTACTCCATTATTTTCATTTACTATTAAATAGTTGAAACGTAAGATTATGCCAAACCAGTTGATTGGGTGTTTTATTGAAAATTTAACATTTTTAAGCAAGTTTAATTATTTGGTACAAAAGTTTTTAAGGTTACACCACACTGATATTTTTGCCTGGATACCCCAGATATTCTCTCAAAATTAATTAAAACCAGAAATTTTTGACTAGGTCCTTAAAAAAAGGAATGTATGCACGTAATTTGTACATTTATTTTAAAATTTTAAACCCTTTAAATTTGACCAAACCTTATGGACATTAAAAAATGAGCATCATGCCATTGACCCTCTTACATCAGTGGAAAATGTCTGTGTTACTGAAAAAAAAGGTGATTAAAACAGATGTTTTAAGTCTGAATACAAGATTAAATTCATTACATTTTCTTTCCTATGGTTTTGCTATGTGGGGTCATCCCAAAAACTACTGTTTCTACAATATGAACGATCAACAACATACAGTATATACTGCGCAGTACAATTTCCTTCATGCTGATTTTCTACTGTAGGACGGGTGTGTCGTAAAGTGACTGCACATACAGCGCCCTCCATAATTAATGGCACTCCTGGTTAAGATGTGTTAAAAGCCTTAAAATAAATTAATTTTTTATTGCAGAAGCATACTCTCACACTGAAAATTGTAGAAAAATGTAACCTTCAACTCAAGTGAATTTTAAGGAAAAAAAAAATCCCTGACTAAGAAATAATTATTTTTCATAAAATCACCTGTTCCAAAATTATTGGCACCCCTAACAATTCCTAGGATATAAATGTAATTGAAGTATTTCTGTCATTTCTACAGTAGTTTACAAAGTTGATCAGAGTATCTAGGAACATTTAATTAGTAATTCATCACTTCCTGTTTCCCCTGGGGTATAAATATGACGTGACACAGAGGTCATTTCTCTTATCCACTCTTCAACATGGGAAAGACAAAAGGAACACACCATTCAAGTAAGGCAGATGTGTGTCGACCTTCACAAGTCAGGCAATGGCTACAAGAAAATAGCCACTCGCCTGCACCTGCCCATATCTACTATCAGAAGTTTAAAACAACTGGAACAGTGGTAAACAAGCCTGGACGAGGGCGCAAGGTTATTTTGCCACCACGCACAGTGAGGAGGATGGTAAGAGAAATAAAAAGTTCTCCAAAGCTCACTGTTAAAGAATTGCAACAAATGGTAGCATCTTGGGGTCACAAAGTCTCCAAAAACAACCATCAGGCGCTATCTACATGCCAACAAGCTGTTTGGGAGGCATGCACGGAAAAACCTTTTCTCACTCACAATCATAAACGCAAACATCTGGAGTTCGCTAAAAGCGGTACTGGGACTTCAACTGGGACCGTGTGCTTTGGTCAGATGAGACCAAGATAGAGCTTTTTGCAACAAACACTCTAAGTGGGTTTAGCGGAACACAAAAGATAAGTATGCAGAAAAGCACCTCATGCCCACTGTGAAGTATGGGGAGGATCGGTGATGCTGTGGGCCTGTTTCTCTTCCAGAGGCCCTGGGAACCTTGTTAGGGTGCATGGCATCATGAACGCTTTTTAAATACCAGGTCATTTTAAATCAAAATCTGGTGGCCTCTGCCTGAAAGCTGAAGATGGGTCGTCAATGGGTCTTTCAGCAAGATAATGACCCTAAACATGTGGCCAAATCTACACAGAAATGGTTCACCAGACACAGAATCAAGCACCTCCCTTGGCCATCTCAGTCCCCAGACCTCAACCCCATTGAAAACCTGTGGAGTGAGCTGAAGAGGAGAGTGCAGAGGAGAGGACCCAGGTCGCTGGATGATTTAGAGAGATTGTGCAAAAAGGAATGGTCGAAGATCCCTCTTTCTGTATTCTCCCATCTTGTGAAACATGATAGGAGAAGATTACGTGCTGTTTTGTTGGCAAAAGGGGGTTGTACAAAGTATTAACATAAGGGGTGCTAATAATTATGGCACACATGATTTGATGTAAAAGAATTATTTCTTAATGTGGGATTTTTTCCCCACTGAATAAATTCACTTGAATTAAAGGTTGGATTTTCCTCTTTTTTTTCATTGTGGTCCTATATTATTTAGAAAAAAACTGAATTTATTAGAAGGTAAAGAACACATCGTAACCAGGGGTGCCAATAATTATGGAGGGCGCTGTATCATAAAAGGGTCATTCCACGCAAAATCAGCCAGGGGTCCCCAGGTTACCATCTCAAAAAATTTTGAAAAAAATCATAGATGTGGTACTACATGAGAAATGGATGTGTGCCAAGTTTTAGGTCAATCTAAGCAATAGTTTCAGAGATACAGCTATCTAAATATTTCAGCTATTTTTTCATTTATCGAAAATTTGACTTTTGTCCGTTCTCAAAGGAGCACATGGTTAGCCTAATAGCATAGTTGCCTAAGTCATATTTGAACGTTTTTAGGAAAACAAGAAAAAACACAATTTTTAGCAAGAACATTGGTATTTTTTTTTGATATTGTTAATTTGGACAAAAAATGACTTAGGCAATTGACTGGAGATGTGTCTGCACTTCAACGTGTGTGTGTGTGTGTGTGTGTGTATGTGTGCAGTGGAGGGGTAGGAGGTTGTGCACTGGCTGTTGGAGGTCCATAACTGTTATATGAAATGAATAACTTTTAAAAAGTGCACAACCCCCCCCCCAAAAAAAAAAAAAAATCTCCTCCCAGTAGCATTCATTTTCTCTTATTTAGCAAAACAGCACTAAAAAAAAAAAAATGATAGCGGTAAAGCCTCCGCACCCACTTGGCCATAATTGAACTTGGCCTAGATTTTCACCTCATACCCGTGAGGAACTGAAGGTGCTAGAGCGCTGACAAGGCAAAAAGTTTACGGATGCACGGACAAACGGACACACGGCAGACCACCACGAAGGCATTTAACCATAGCATAAGCCTGATTGGCGTAGAGGCAAAGCGGACTTACAAGTTATTGAGTCCAAATGTTTGTCTGAAACACTTGTTGAAATTAACATGCATTTTGGGGTTTTTTTGCAGAGTATGATCCTCATAAAAACATGGCGGATGGAATGCCTGCCTAGGAGGTTGATTGAACAATGTCAGCAATCCTGTTTGAAACCTTTTTTTAAACCAGGGAATGGTCCGCTGAGAAGCTGCTCGTCTTTTTCAAAAACACCCAGGGTGAGAGGCCAGGTAGAACTGGTGCATGTGAGGAGAGACGGAGAGAAACAGGGGTAAGGGCCCTGGAGTAATGTTAGGGTTAAGGGCCATATTCTAGGGCCCAATAGGAGAGCTCTTCGGCTCCATAGATCGAGGAATATTGTTAGCCCATGGACTGTATAAAAAGATGGCAGCAGCACCCGGGTCTGAGAAGTGAAGCCCATGTGGAAATCTCTGAAAATTGCATTCTATTTAGTAGCCAGCAGATGGCGACATCGAGGGTTCCAGAAAGAAGTTCAATGCTATAGAAGTCTATGAGAAAATGACCCCACTTTCCCACCTGATTTATTATTTCAATAATGATTTTATGGTATTTATTGCAAGTTTCAAGTCTCCTTTGATAGATCATGATGTTCATTTTTGTAAATTATGGTGTCAAATAGACTAGAATAAAGGATAAAGCCAGAATATGCTTTATGGGGCGTGGCTATCCTCTGGTCCTCATCAGATGCGGTCAGATCCACCTGTAGATCCGCCCCTTGCTCCTCCCTGGATCTTCAACTCACTCTCTCGTCCAATAGGAATCAAATCCGGTTTCAAAATGACAAAATGGCGCTGTTCAAATTGCCAGAATCGAGGCTTCCTAAATGGTATGCTGAAACCAATGGGTGACGTCACGGTTGCTTCGTCCATCTTTTTATACAGTCTATGTGTTATCCTCACCAGGGACTTAAGTAATTAACTCTTAGAGACAAGTGCAAGAAACACTGACAAACAGTAAATGCGCTGTTAGGTTGTACTGAGTAATGCATTTCAGCCGAATCAGATGTCTAACGCAAATTACTTTGAGGAGCGAAGATGCTCTGAACAGCCAATAAAAACTTCCTGAAATAGCACAAACTGAGATTAAAAAAAATAATTACAATAGCAGGCAAACTGCATATCCGAACACTTTAGCTTTAGTCTTTTCGGCCTACTCACCAGGGTCTAGAGGCAAAACAGCGCATTTATATAAATTCTGCATGAATGGTGGCAGGGAGCAGTTGGCCATTTTGATAATTCATCTGGAAACTGTCAGAAGTCCAGTAATGAAGAAGCATTTAACCCTTAGAGCGCAAAATGCAGCTCTTGTAGCAGGGAGCTCTTTTAAACAAGTCGCCACATGATAAGTTTTCTGCTGCACGAGATAATTTTTTTTTTTTTTTTTACAAAAGTATGAGTTTAAGTTTTTCAGTGCTCAAAGGGTAAACTCTTCAATCACCAAGCAATTGGCCTACCGAGAGGCTACCCTGCCATCCTAAACTTTGAACAGGGGAAGTCAAAATGGAGAAATAGCTTTTCTCTTCACACCAGATTTCAGAAATCTGTAAAACAAGGAAGCTGGAAAAGGAAGTTCTCACACGCCCATTCTCAAACTCACCAGACTTAATGGGTAGCTTCTCAATAATCACCGACCTCCAGTGAGCGTGGGCATTGGGTCTCTCAAAGCCAAACCAAATCCAGAACAGTTTCAAGTCCAATCTGAGTAGCAAGCTGGGGGCAGTAAACTATATAATACTAAAGTACTTAAGGGGTCTTCAGGGTAAAAATTCCCATTTTTTTTCTCCAAAAATTTCAATATTTTTGATTTTCACATAAAATAAATAAAAGAAATAAAGGAATGCAGTGAGCTGCCAGTAAACACCAATAATCCATGTTTTTCCTCTGCCTTAATTGTTACTTGTGACTTTAATTGCAAATTACCGAAAATCACAATTTTGACTGATTTCCAATCTTGTGGCATTCATAAAATCATTAGTATTCATCTGATTCACTTGAAATTTGGACTAAGTTGTATCTGTCGGAGATCTATGAAATGACATAAGATTTTCTAGATAGGTGCATCCCTAGGGGGTTAATTTTGAAAATAAAGCAAGTTGATGATAGCGATTTTGTTATGGTTACATAACACAACTCATTAAATATTGATAAATGTTCCCAACAAAAAAATCCTAAGTAATTTCATAGAACTATCTTAAACCTTTCATATGAGACTAAATTGAGTAAAATCTGACCATGGGTTATTGAAATATCAGTGCCACAAAATATTTTCAGATTTTGTCATTCAAGTGCCAGTTTCCATGGCAAACTATGTCAATTTTTTTTCAAAAATACTACATTTAGGTTAAAATCATGCTGAGTATGTTTATATCTTTTTTTACATTATTTTGGTGATTTCTACACTTTACCGTGAAGACCCCCTAAGTCACATTTTCACACTCCTTGAGTTAAGGACAGGAAAAGGTTTTAGCAGTTACCAAAGTCAGTTTTCTCAATTTTTTCAAAGTGGATGTTTTGCAGGCATCGGCACGGGGGAAGCGGAGGGTCTTGAGCACCTGCCCCCTTCGCCCCTTGCCAGTAAGTGCCCTTTTTGTAAAGTTTTTTTTTAGGCCCTCTTTTTTGTCCCTCAAGATGATATTTATCAATATAAAATATGAATATTTTGTAATAAATAGCGTAATACCAAAGGCAATAGAGGAAGGAAGACTCCTCACCGAGGAGTAATATTTGGTATCAGTCACGTGGGTGCCCGCCCCTTTAGATAGACTTGCGGCGGGTCCTGAAAGAATTGATACCAATGGGGAGAAGGGAACTTGAGCACAGATTATCACCGATGATTTTGCCCCATTGTCACAGAATTAAATATTGGACTTATTTTTCGCAGGCCACATTTCTTCCATCATTCTGGTGCTGCAATGTCCTTTTTAAGGCCAACAGATCAGGAGAAAATGAACTTTGTTCGAGACCTGTGTCTCTCTTAGCAGCGCTGTAACATCTGGCAATACAAAAATACAGTATGGACTGCGGGAAACCACGAATTAAAATTTCAAACTGAAACAATGCTTGTATGTATATATTCAGTAATACTGTAATTTTCATCGATGTTTAATCGTTTTTAAAGGGGAAAAGGAATATTTTTGATCGCCATGACCTTGTACTGGATTGTTATCAGATATTAAAAAAGCGGCAAAATAAGGCGCAAAAATAAATGTGAACCGTATCTTGCGTTGGCCATCCTCGTTAAAAATGCAGAAACAGCAATAGGTTGCAATAATAGGAACAAGCTATGCATCTTTTCTTTTCCGCAGAATGTAGACAGGTATTAGCAACTGTCGTATTGCATATCAGCTTCATAGGCTTAAACTAGCTGATGCAATGCCCTTCCAGCTATAGCTAATGCCAATTGCAGTAAAATACGTTACGTAATTTGAGTATCATTTAATTTAGCCTTTATTATACTGGGGAGACCCGCTGAAATAATAATAAAAAAAAAAAAATACAGATATGGCCAAACATTATCCTGTTCAAACCCTAACAACCACTCCTAGAGTAAACGCTAGCAAGCCAAAATCTAATTTTTAAGCTCATGTCAAATATTCGCGAATGCCGTAGCTGCCAGCTAACTCATGTACTTATAATGCTGAGTACGGCCGTTAGTTGTGCTGTGAAATGCCTGATGCGCAAAGTAAAAGGAAATAAACACGCAACATGCAGATATAAGATAGATACTCGTATATACTAACGTTTAATTGCTCGCCTACTTAGCTACCACTTCTGACAAGATGCGGCGGATAACCTGGTCAGCATTCATTCTGCAAATAGCCTACAACGAGACCTACAACGCGCACAATACTTCACGATGACTGCGCCCACTAAGGAGACAGGAAGTGTGACATCTTTGGCATTCTTACAGGTGGAATTTTTGGTTATTCAGAGACGGATTTGTATTTAAATAAATGCAGAGCAAGACGCACGAAATCAGCATCAGATACTGAATTTAAATATTGAGAGCGTCTGATTTGCGATTACACTGGGAGAGATTGTTATAATTGTGATGACTTGCATGAGGCATGTGAGCTGGCAGAAATAGTGATTTGATGATGAAAATAATAATAATAATAATAATAATAATAATAATGAAGAAGAAGAAGAAGAAGAAGAAGAAGAAGAAGAAGAAGAAGAACCATCATCATCCAAATCTGTCTTTAAATAATTTTGATTGAGAAATCTCTAGTAAGTTAGATTGTGTTTTTGAGGAGAGAGGTTTGGCTTATAAAAGCAGCAACAGGCATCTTTCCTGGGAGCATAGTGGGAAACCAATCATGGCTCCAGTTTCAACACCACCTAGCGGTCAGCCGAGCAGTACAACAGGTCTGTCACAGTAAGCCGAGCAGAAGCAGTAAGATTTGAAGCCATCAATAACCTTCTTATCAAAGGACCAGATCACAGTTCTGATTGAATAAAAACGGTTTTCTGAAATTATGTGCTTATGGTGGTTTGTTTTATATATTTTCTTAACTTAGTGATTTTAATCTAATATATCTCCATGCCTACTACTTTGTAGTATATAATAACACATTAAACTGTGTCAGACACTGGCCAGTACGCCGCAATACGCCCTGGTAGTATGTGCCCTTTTTTCACTTTGAGCACCTGCCCCTTCAGAGGTCTCTGCACGGGCCTGATGTTTTGTGACTTTAGTACTTTTAGCACTTGGGTCTTCAATTAGCAAATTTTATGGATCTATTATATATTCAGACTGTACTTTCTAAAAATAAACATTTTGTGTCGAAAGTACTTTTAGCGCTATGGTCTTCAATTTCTAGTAAAACCGCGTAGAAAGGAAAGAATGTCAACTGAGGGTCAAAAAACAAGAGGTAAAAGGCTTTATCAAAGAGATACAAGTTACACAATTACATGGAAATAAAAAAATTTATTTAAAGCTTTGCCAATGGGGCAAGAGGTTTTCACTTGTCAACCAAAGAGTAACTTAAAATAGGATAATTCTGTATTTTACACATACTTGGGAAAAAAGAATATTTTTTACATGATTGAAGCATTTAAAATGGACTTCAGTACAACATAATACAGTTCTTCTATACTGGACAAAGAAAATTAGGGATCACCCCAGTTTTCGAATTTGAAATATTTGATAGTTCACATTATGTTCCATATCATATTTCAATATTAAAAATCAGAGTGATCCCTAACTTTCTTTGCCAGTATATATAGAGGCCCAAAGTGTGTCAATCTCCACTGAACTAGGAAGTGCACGATGACAAAGTCATTCAAACTTGTGCAATAGCAACTGTTCCTCTCTTTATCTTGCAGAATGAACGCGCAAAACGTGTGATAAAATCTTCATGTTTCATCTCAGGAATCAATCATCAATATTTTTTGCCCCCTAAAAAAAAACAGGTCCAACCCTCTCTGATGAGTATATATACATCTCCGGCTTAGCAGTGTGCATCCCACCTGGCAATCACCGCTCTGGTACCATACCACAGAGGAAGAACTCCAAACTTACTGGTGAGACATCCAACTTTCACACCTTTCTCAAAACAACAAACTATTGTCTTCTGTGCTTTTATCTGAAGCAAGGTACGCACAGTGGTTTAGAACAGTATTATTTTTCACCTGTTCTGATACTGTCTAATAATAGATGAAACATCTCACCTTAAAATAGGATATTCAATAAAGTAAAATGATGTTCAAATGATAAAAGAAAAACATTTTCGATTGGTAGATCATCATCAGGTATCTGAGACAAGTTGTGTTTTTGAAAATGTTTTTCTTTTATAATTTTAACATCATTTTGCTTCATTGTCTAATAATAATTACGAATAAATAGTATTACTAAGTATTTTGATTTGGTTACTTGATAAGTTCAACTCGTCTGGTGTTAGTTACACATATTGCCTGAACAAACCAAAAATACGGAGGCATTAGTTGAAGCATTCTACATTAGCAATATCCTTGCAGCAGCTTATTTGCTTTGGTAATATTTTTTGGATACAAATTGGATCTGTTAATAATAAATAAATAAATAAATAAATAAATAAATAAAATAAAAATTGAAGCTAGTAGTATTGTGTGGTGGTTTGTCGGCAATATCAAAGGCCTTCGGTATCCTTGCACTTCAATGCTTAATTACCTTTAGCTGTTGCATTTTGCCTGATTAGCACCAGCTTAATTAGAATAACTGATAAATTTATTGGATTACAAAGTGGTGAGGTGTTTTTTTTTCTGCACATAAATGAATAAATAAAACCCACACTTTACTGTGGGTACTGAAGTGCCTTTCCTTTGGTTGTAGAGAGGAACAAAATCAAAGGCTATCTCAGTCACTCTGTCTGATTAAAAACCTGTGGACTTCACTAAACTGGGCACTTAAGTGCAAACCCAGGAATGTGACTGATCTTGAAAGGACTTGCATAGAGCAACGGTCTAAAATCCCTCTGTTTGTGCAGCTTTAACCTTGTCAGTCAGTACAGGTAGAGACTCTATGCAGTTATCCTTGCAAAGATGGTCGCACTAAGTACTGAGCCAGGGGCGCCACTACTTGTGAAACCTCAACTAATTATTAATTAAATGAACTTTTTTTTTAAAAATGCTTCTTTGATTCCAATGAAACACTGAAGCACAGTTTCTCACATATTGGTATTTTCAGTTTTTTGTATAATGTTGCCATTCATGGTAACACTTTAGAATAAGGGTAAATTTATTAACATTAGCTAATGCAGTGAGAAGCAATAACTATCAGTTAATTCACAGTAAACTAATGGGTCTAAAAATCATAACTGATGGTGTTCATGTTAACTAAGGCATTAACCTTCACATCACTGAATAGTTTGATAGTTTGAGGTGTTAATTAAGGGATACTTAAGGGATGTTTTTAAATTCAAAATAAGGACATCAAAGAGCATTATTAAATGGTAAGTTAAGGTTACCTAATGCTTCTTTAGCTCTCTGATGCATAAGTTAACTGTTAATTCCTTTGTAGTTAATGATTTTTACTGCATTAACTAATGTACCCTTATTGTGAAGTGTTACCCAATTTTTTAAATATTATTTTTAGTGCATTTACAGTCAGGGATGGCAATAATTCTGGAGCTGACTGTATGTTCACAAATGACCCATAGACCTCCTCAATGGTGTCCTTGTTAAACTATTTGCCCATAAAAATATATTGTGCAACCTTATCGATCACAAACCATCATAAGAAAGACAGCAAACATTAGAGAACTGAAATCAGTGAAATCATAACGACAAGTGAAAAAAATTATTGAATTTAGACGTTTATTCATTTTCAGATATTCTGCAACAAAAAGTCTCAGCGCTTTTTTTGCATAATTGCATGATCATATGCCAAGGGGAAATGTGATAGGAAACTATTCTTTCAAGCCCATCCTCTCTAGATCAAGAAAAACAATTAAACAAATATTTAAATTGTGATGGTTTTTTTTATAATTATTTTTTATTGCGAGACTGAACAAAGGAAATTGAGACGTGGAGAGGGAAGAGAGAAAAAAAAAGAAAAATAAATAATAATGTAAAGAATGGTGAAATAAATGGGGAAGAAAGAAGGGGAAAAAAATAATGATAGCAAGAGTAAATAAAAAATAAGGTGAGGGTCAGGGCGCTGTCAGGGGAGCTCCAGAGCGGTCCGCAGGGGTCAGTCAGGCTGGATCATCCAGATTATTGTTTCTCTATGATGGTTATTTCGATGAAAGTTGGACTGTTGTCATGGGATGGGGGCAACATGGCGGTGCAGTAGGAGGCCCTGCCGCATCGGAGCATGAGGGTCGCCGGCTCACCACCGGCCTATGAGGCGCTGGCAGATTCACACCCGGCCCAACATGAAGCTCGCGGGATCAGTTCCCGGCCCGTGTGGGCCTCACATGAACTCCTCACTCTAGTGAGGGTCCTCTTTTCAGGCAGTTCTGGAGGAAGTTTCTTTCTGCGGCCCCATTCCGGGTTGGCTGACTGTCCACTCCAGACTGCCCACAGAGAGGAGGCTTGGGCAAGCAAGCCCACAGGCCTATAGCCGAAGGCGGACCATCCAGGAGCGCGGCCCCACCTGCAGTGAAGTGGAATGATTCATAGCAGCTGTTTAAGGGTGAGGTAGTTTGGAGTTGGTGGCGTGGAAAAAAGAGGAGACCCAGCCCTTCTTCCCTCATGCCGCCCGCTCTGGAGATAACCGACAGAACGCCATCTGATGTTACAGTGGGGGTGGGGGGAGAAAGGAACAAAACGGGAGGGGAAAGGAAAAAAATAAATAAAAGGGATTGGAGGTTAAAGGTTATGGATGCATGTATACAGAAATAAGCAGAGATGATTATAATAATAACAAATGTTTCCCATGGGGGAAGAAGGAAATAGAAAAGAAAAGAAAAATAACACTAATAGTAGTAATAATAGAAATATAATATACTCAGCAACAAAAGTTCCAGTGACTCCAATTTTCATGAGTTGTTCAGAAGAACAAAATGTCTGGTGTTCAAATCTGTGATGAAAGTATGAAAATAAGTCACACAAACACACCCGCTGCAGAAAAACATGCCTTGAATGAAAAAGGTAAGTTTCATGCAGACATCATGCATTTGATGACCTGAACTTGGGTATAAAAGCACGTGTCTTTGGGGCATTCGATATGCATTGTTCCTGCTAGTGTTGACAACTGCCACACAGGAAAACACATTTCCATCCTGACTGTGAGGTAGCGTTCAGGAACCTGTCGCGAGAACCAAGCAATGCAATAGATGTGATTTTTATTAAGCGAGGGGGTAAACCCCCGCAGGGCAGAAGGCAACAGTACAAAATCCACAATCCAAAAATCACAATCCACAGGGCAGAATCCGAGTAGTTAACCAGGGCAGCAATCACAGTACTCGTGGTCGGGCAGAAAAAGGGTTTGATAAACAGATGCAGACAAAATACCAAAACAGAGCCAAAAATCTTTAGTCGAGGACGGTCCAGTCAGAATAGAATCACTAAGAGTACGAGGCGAAAACAACAGTAGTGAAGGGAAACGTTCTGACGGGGAACTGCTGTGAAAGGACTGCTTAAATACACATAAGGGAAGTCACATGCTATGATTAGGATCAGGTGAAGAGGATCAGACTAATTAACAAGGGAGCAGACACGAGGGAGAACCTAATCACATGAAATGGGCAAAAGCCAAAACACGGACAGGGATCACAAGACAGCCTATTGACAAAACACACAGCTCCAGTTAGGGAGTTCTAACGTGCACAGATAATGAGAGACAGAACAGAGTGGAGCAGGTGCGGAGGATCCGCTGAAACGCAGCAAAGATTAAGTGAAGGCAAGAGGCGGAGACTAGAACAGGGCGAAAAGCTGAGAGCTTGTTAATCAATTAGTAAGGTGCAGCTATACAATCCCTAGTGCTCGTTAGTAAGTTAGTATTATATACAACGTTAGTTCTGGTTAGTATCATTAACAAAATAACAAACTGTTAGTACTTGTTAGTAAAATAGAAAAGCAAGGTGAAGGAAGCAAACGAAATTGGAAGGAATGTTTGAAACCCAGAAACCATGAGCATGTGACACGCAGTACTTGGGGAGAAGCTGTAGCTCAACATAAGACCAGACAGGGGAGACGAAGTGCAATGCAGGGCAAGAGCAAAGACATGGACCGGAATATAACAGAAATGTGGATAAGGCAGGGAATACAAAACATGGCAACAACAAAAACATGGCAATAATCTAGACTAAGCAGAACATGAGCAGAAACAGAACAGGTAATGGCAGAATCATAACACTTACTCGAAGTTTGAAGATGCCACGCCTATCTGAAAATGAATGTCTCAGAGCCATTGGTATGCAAGAAGCTGGATCATCTCAACGGGATGTCGCAAGACAATTCAACGTCCATAGAAACACCATTTGGACTTTATGGCAGCGTTGGCAAAAAACAAATGCTCTCAGAGACCGTTCTGAATGTGGCAAAATATCCGTTACTAGCGTCAGACAGGATCGTTAGATTCAAACCACACACCTGCGAAATCAGTTCCAACCTGCAGCAGTCACTGCCAGAGCCATCCCAGGACTTCGGCGAATATCGGCACAGACTGTACGTCGCTGCCAGAAGTCCGATTTTGACCCACAATCACTGATGATTACGTCTACAGTGGTGCAGGCAGCGTATACGTTAGGCAGCTATTCAGTGCAGACAGGTGCTGTTCACTGACGAGTCTCGTTTCAACCTCAGCCACAATGATGGACGCAGACATTTTTACCGACGTCACAGTGAACATTACGCTGAACACTGTGTAATGGAGCAAGACCGTTTCGGAGGTGGCAGTGTTATGATACGGGGTGGGATCACAGCTAGACAGATAACCCGTTTGTTAGTGGTTGATGGCAACCTCACTGGACAGCGTTACCATGATGTGATCATCCGTCCGTTATTCTGCCGCTTTGGCTCGACATGGCCCCGGAGTTCTCTTTCAACATGACAACGCCCAACTGCATGCAGCTCGAGTTGTGCAACAAACAGAACAACGTGAATGTGATCCCCTCTCCAGATCTCTCTCCAATTGAGCACGCGTGGGATGAGATGGAACGACGTTTCCAACGTTTACCAAGTGCCCTAGCGACACTCCAGCAACTTAGTGACAGGCTCGTACAGATATGGAATGGTATCCCACGGGATTTAGCGAGGCGCCTGATTCATTCAATGCGAAAAAAGATGTGTTGCTTGCATCGAAGCCGGAGGGCACACACGCGTACTGATGTGTGAATTGTCATTTACGCTTGTCCATGTTTCCCATGTCATGACGCATAACTGTAACCGATATGGCTTATTAAACTGTGAACTTGCAACAGGAGTCTGTTATCTATTGGAACCACACATTATTTTTAGATTTAGGGATGCACCTTATTTAAGATTCAATTTTATATAGCGTCACAGGAACTTTTGTTGCTGAGTATAATAATAATAATAATGATTGTAGAAATAAACATCACATCAAACATAGTAAGGTGGGAGAGCGGGAGGAGAAGAGAAAAAACAGGATAGAATAATAATGATGATAATAACAAGAAAAATTACAGAAATGGATGTACTAACTTATAACAGAATTAGAGACACCCCACTACAAAAAAAAAAAAAGATAAAAGCCAACTCGCCTTAGCGGAGTGTGTGTGTGTGTGTGTGTGTGTGTGTGTGTGCATGTGTATGTGTTAGATTTGTGTGTGTGCAAATATGAGTGTGTTTGTTGGGGGACAATAATCAGTAGATTGTTTTAGTGATATGGAAAGAGAAATGTTTGGGCCAATATTAGATGCAGGGGTAAGGATTATATTATGATTGGTTCTCAGGAATAGAACGGCAAAAAATGCTGTTGTATTAAAGGAGATGGAAGAATCAGGTTTGTAGGAAGTGAATGAGTGGTGAGCAGATGGAGTGGGGTTCTATAGCGGGGTGTTGTGTGTGGTGTTCCAGAGAAAGCAGATGGAGTGGGGTTCTATAGCGGGGTGTTGTGTTTGGTGTTCCAGAGAAAGCAGATGGAGGGGGTTCTATAGCGGGGTGTTGTGTGTGGTGTTCCAGAGAAAGCAGATGGAGAGGGGTTCTATAGCGGGGTGTTGTGTGTGGTGTTCCAGAGAAAGCAGATGGAGTGGGGTTCTATAGCGGGTGTTGTGGGTTTGGTGTTCCAGAGAAAGCAGATGGAGGGGGTTCTATAGCGGGGTGTTGTGTTTGGTGTTCCAGAGAAAGCAGATGGAGTGGGGTTCTATAGCGGGTGTTGTGTTTGGTGTTCCAGAGAAAGCAGATGGAGGGGGTTCTATAGCGGGGTGTTGTGTTTGGTGTTCCAGAGAAAGCAGATGGAGTGGGGTTCTATAGCGGGGTGTTGTGTTTGGTGTTCCAGAGAAAGCAGATGGAGTGGGGTTCTATAGCGGGGTGTTGTGTGTGGTGTTCCAGAGAAAGCAGATGGAGTGGGGTTCTATAGCGGGGTGTTGTGTTTGGTGTTCCAGAGAAAGCAGATGGAGTGGGGTTCTATAGCGGGGTGTTGTGTTTGGTGTTCCAGAGAAAGCAGATGGAGTGGGGTTCTATAGTTGTTGTGTTTGGTGTTCCAGAGAAAGCAGATGGAGTGGGGTTCTATAGCAGATGGGTGTTGTGTTTGGTGTTCCAGAGAAAGCAGATGGAGGGGGTTCTATAGCGGGGTGTTGTGTTTGGTGTTCCAGAGAAAGCAGATGGAGGGGGTTCTATAGCGGGGTGTTGTGTGTGGTGTTCCAGAGAAAGCAGATGGAGGGGGTTCTATAGCGGGTGTTGTGTGTGGTGTTCCAGAGAAAGCAGATGGAGTGGGGTTCTATAGCGGGGTGTTGTGTTTGGTGTTCCAGAGAAAGCAGATGGAGTGGGGTTCTATAGCGGGGTGTTGTGTTTGGTGTTCCAGAGAAAGCAGATGGAGGGGGGTCTATAGCGGGTGGGGTGTTGTGTTCCAGGTGAAAGCAGATGGAGGGGGTTCTATAGCGGGTGTTGTGTTTGGTGTTCCAGAGAAAGCAGATGGAGTGGGGTTCTTGTGGGTTTGTGTTTGGTGTCCCAGAGAAAGCAGATGGAGGGGGTTCTATAGCGGGTGTTGTGTTTGGTGTTCCAGAGAAAGCAGATGGAGGGGGTTCTATAGCGGGGTGTTGTGTTTGGTGTTCCAGAGAAAGCAGAAGGGGTTCTATAGCGGGGTGTTGTGTTTGTGTCAGATGGAGTGGGGTTTTATAGCGGGGTGTTGTGTTTGGTGTTCCAGAGAAAGCAGATGGAGTGGGGTTCTATAGCGGGGTGTTGTGTTTGGTGTTCCAGAGAAAGCAGATGGAGTGGGGTTCTATAGCGGGGTGTTGTGTTTGGTGTTCCAGAGAAAGCAGATGGAGTGGGGTTCTATAGCGGGGTGTTGTGTGTGGTGTTCCAGAGAAAGCAGATGGAGGGGGTTCTATAGCGGGTGTTGTGTGTGGTGTTCCAGAGAAAGCAGATGGAGGGGGTTCTATAGCGGGGTGTTGTGTGTGGTGTTCCAGAGAAAGCAGATGGAGGGGGTTCTATAGCGGGGTGTTGTGTGTGGTGTTCCAGAGAAAGCAGATGGAGTGGGGTTCTATAGAGAAAGGGTGTTGTGTGTGTGGTGTTCCAGAGAAAGCAGATGGAGGGGGTTCTATAGCGGGGTGTTGTGTGTGGTGTTCCAGAGAAAGCAGATGGAGGGGGTTCTATAGCGGGTGTTGTGTGTGGTGTTCCAGAGAAAGCAGATGGAGGGGGTTCTATAGCGGGTGTTGTGTGTGGTGTTCCAGAGAAAGCAGATGGAGTGGGGTTCTATAGCGGGGTGTTGTGTTTGGTGTTCCAGAGAAAGCAGATGGAGTGGGGTTCTATAGCGGGGTGTTGTGTTTGGTGTTCCAGAGAAATGTGATCCCAGAGTAAGTTTTTCCATTGAGCAATATTTGTATTATTTTTTGATTTCCAGTTCATGAGGATGGTTTTCTTGGCGACAGTTAGGGCAATGAGGAATAACCTATTGTTTGATTTTATTAAATTTGTGTTAGAAGTGTCACCAAGTAAGCAGAGTGATGGGAATGAAGAGATATGGCAGCCCAAGAGGACCGAAAGTGACTTTGTGACATCCCTCCAGAACTGCTGAACCGGTGTACAGTGCCAGATAGCGTGAATGCAGGTGTCTGAGATGTTTTGGGTGCAGTTTGTACAAGTGCCAGGAGAAAATCCCATTTTAAACATTTTGTGCCCAGTGTAATGGGTTCTATGGAGTACCTTGTATTGAATTAGTTGTAGATTTGCATTTTTTGACATGATATAGATGTTTTTGCAGATTTGGTTCCAGAAGTCTGCATCAGGAGCAATTGACAGGTCCTTTTCCCATTTTGTGGCAGGAAGTGATAATGATCCATCAGATTGTGATATTATTCTGCATAATTTAGAAAGGAGTTTTTTGACTCAACGAACATTGATGAGGTCTAAACATGCTGCAGGGAGGTCGAGGTTGGTGGTTGTGATATTTCTTGCAGCATGAATTGATGATTTAAGTTGTAAATATTCCAAAAATTGATTGCTCCTGATGCTGTACTCCTGGACCAGGTGAGTGAATGGGACAAGAATATTGTTCTGGAAAATGTGTCTTAAGTGAGTGAATCCTTTTTCAGACCATGTGCGAAAGTAGAGCGGTTTCTTGTTGCTGAGAAAGTCAGGGTTGTACCAGATTGGAGTGAGTTTAGATGGACCTAGTGTAGAGTTAGTGATGTTGAGGAATTTCCACCAGGCTATCAGGGTCGCAGTGTAAAACCCACAAAACAATAACCAACGGCGGAAATTGTAGGGCAAAGGTGTTCTTTTGTGTTCTTTTGACTGGTATTAGCACGCGCGACGTCCTGGCTGGTGCGAATCACAATAAAATGGATACATTTTCTCCGTTCGAAGGTCGGGGCACAAAAGCACAACGGTTACCATTAATCTGACTCCATAATAAATTTATAATAATGAATTTAGTTATACCCTCGTTAAATATCTGACTCCAAATTAGAATTAGAATCAGAATCCATAATCTAGAGAAACCTGCGTGGGTCTCGAGTGACTAAACCTTCAACTCTTAGGAGGCTACCGCTGTCGCTAACATGTACTCTCGGGTTTTTAGTACTGTTACCGGATCCTAGGTTCGTTGATTAGATTAGAGGTTGGAAGTCAGCCATCACTGCAACAGCATTTTTTGGCTTGAATACAGCGAACCTAGATCTATGCAAGCCCATGGGTTCCTTCAGGGAATTTTAACAGATAACCGACTTTTTCGTCCATGGGTTTCCTTTAGGCTAAAATCCCAGAACCGCAATACATAAACCCTTTTATGTAAGTAGATCATGGTTGTCTCTCCAACTTAATAAAACCAATTCCCATACCGGGCCGCTGGCCAGTCGTACCTCGGTCGGGATTATACCCCTAGGTATCCGTCGCAACGCGGCTAGAAAGAATAAAAGGATTAAGAGTCACGGAGACCACGCAAGATTAAAGGAATGACAATAATTTATTCCCCAGGTAGGCAAAAGCTGAAATCAAACAAATCAACACTAAGCCAATTACGAGTTACACACAATTTAGAAAAGGAGAATAAAGTCATACCTGGAGGAAAAGGATACACGCACTAATGTGCGCGGAAGTTCAATTACGATATTACATAATTGAAAAGGACTACTCACGCACTCACGTCGCGTGGGACAGATCGGATACGATCTTCCCAGAAAGGATTGTGTCACTTTGCTTTAAGCCAAACCACGTCTTTGATCCAGGCGGCATGGCCATAAACTCCTGGAAGGGGGGTCGAATCCGGTTTTTGGGTTTCCACCATTGGGAGGATGTAATAAAACACTTCAGCAGAGAGAGGAGAATTGGGTGATTACCAGAGAGGATTCTGACCGATTTTCAGGAGTTTTCAAAGGAGAATGAACCATAATTTCAATGGGAATGAAACATACCCATTCAACTCCTTAGATTCCCCGAGAATAACAAGACCAAACATGATATGAGTATGTACTAATATGATGCAGTTGTCATGAAAAAGTCTTAAGATGAATTAATATATAGTTTAATTGGGTTATAAGTATATAAGTGATTTCTCAACAGGATATTGAACATATAAACATATTATGCTCTTCTCAGAGGTTTAGATTATTTGAAACAGATTAATATAACTGGACTTTAACGTAAGACTTAGGCCAGTAATATGACTCGCACAGGGGCATTGTGTCAGCCAGAGCCCTGCAACAACCCCCCCCCATGGTTAGACCATTGTCACCTCCTGGAAGTCCACAAAAGTTTTATTGCTATCTGGCATGGCTCTGGACTAAGCTTATCAGCCATTTGTCACATACAGTCGCTGGGCTCCCCCACGCATCAGCGTTTGCAGATCTTACAGAGGTGCCGCTCAGAACCTAACCCAAAGGCACAGACGAATTTTACTGGTTTAGAAATGGAACAATCTTTTGTAAAATGAAATATGCAATGTCTACAGTTCTATTGCCATTTGGCCTGGCTCTGGACCGAGCTTATCAGCCATTTGTCACTTATGTTTCCAGATTCTACAGCAGATATTGTCAGTGTTTTAAAACAGGGGTGGTTTTTAATGGATTGACTTAGAAATGGTAAATCAGAAGTGAAAATACTGTTACAAAATGTCTGTTCTAGGTCTAACCACATATTGTCTGATTGCTGGGGATGGATCCATTTGAATACGTATTGTAGTTGATTTGCTAGATAGTAATGATAAAAATTTGGTGCTGCAAGTCCTCCTTGTGTCTTTGGTTTTTGTGGAGTTGTTAGTTTGATTCTTTTAACATCTTAAATTGTGATGTTGCAATTCTGTATTTTTGTCAGCGCTGCTCCTGCTCAGAACATCTTCCTGCACCTTTACGGTTCTCATTGAAAGAGAGTCCCTCTCCTGTTGCCTAATTAGATGGTTTTTGAGAATAAAAATATACAAGGTATCGTAGAGTTTGCACGGATCATAAGTGTTTCTGGTCTCTTCAAAGAATGTGGAAACCATGTTGACTTTCGCTAAGGATATTGCTGTTTTCAATAAATAAATCCTAAATTCTCTTATGATACAACCCCGTATTTTACATGTCATACAAATTAAAATGACTGGCCTGTAGTTTCCTGTAGGACATACCATAGGGAACAGCTGAGTGGGTGAGAGCCAGAGGCTACAATCTAACATTTGGCGAAAAAGAGTTAAGTGCATTAAGTTCCCTCTGACTTTGCTAAAATCATAAATATTTAACATCAGACACAAGTTCCTCTAACCAGAAATATCAAAAATCTTGCAAACATCTGGATTTACAGAAAGCAAAAACTTTGATCCTGTTTTTCTCAGAACTGACGATCTGTGTGTTAGTAGACTCTGGTTCTCACCCACTCGATTTCGAGCAGGAAGAGATCTGAGAGTAACGGGGTGAAGACCCTGGAGGTTAAGGACTTTGTTCAAGGGCCTCAGGGCACAGTTCTTCCCAACTTCATCAAACCTGCATCTCCTGTAATGTTATGCTTACACATACTGTCCATGTATTAGTAGCATGATAGTACAAAAATGATGTGTTCCATTCTGTTTCTGTTGCTTCAGGAAAGAAAAAAAGAACTATGGCCTCCACTATTGAGACAGCCACCAAAAGTCTCACCACGGCAGCAGAATGCCGGGAGGATACAAAACTCATGATGCAGCCTTACGCTAACTGGGAGGAATTCCTGACACCCGCACCAATGTCCATTGCCATTTTGGCAGAGCTGATCTTCATCTCCTCCAAACAAGATTTTTCCATTCGTAGCGGTGGCCCAGAGAAGGGTTTCAAGCACGTACAATACCCAGACTCATTCCGAGCCTGCCTCATGCAAGTGTGCAACTCTGGCTGGCGTGCATTCAATGAGGCACACAGGAGTATGGACCAAATTCGCCTCTATACCAGCAGGGTGCCAAACTACATCAAGACAGCAGTGTGGATACTCCTCCAGGATGATGACCAGCTTGTGGAGACCATGCTCCCAGACCAGCTGGACAGCATCAGCAGAATATCTGATGAGTGCCTGCTTCTGGCGACAGGAACAGAGAGAAAGTTCTCTGATGTCATTGATCTCATTTCAGAGCTCCTGGAGACTTGCACCAGTGCAAAGCAGGTATATGGAAGCGAGCTGGAAGCAGTGAGAAGGAAAATTGAAGAATCTAAAATAAGGAAGCAGGCTGCAGAGGAGGCCAGCAAACAAGCGGAGGAGGCGATAAAGAACCTGAGCAAGGAACTCAAGGAGGCACAGGAAAGCTACAAAACAGCAATGGATGCAATGCCCAGTGGCTGGGAAATGATCGGGATGAATTTTGTGGAAGGACTCAGCAACTCCATAAATGGCCTCCTTTCAGGAGTTACATCCATTGTATGTTCACCAGTTTCTCTCGGCACAACAATTAGCCCCGCAATTAGCCCTGGAAACTCTGGAAGCGTTCCACAGCCACAAGAAAATAGGGACCAAATCTCTGAAAACAACGTTTATTCCAAATCAACCCAGATCCAGGCCTGCGTGGAAATCCTTGCCAAATGTTTTGATGGCGACAAAATTAAGTGGTCAGAAGTAACTGATGAGAAAACCAAGCAACCAAAGACCAACTGGATACAGGCAGAGCTTCAGAAAATCCAAGAGTCAATTAACAAGGAAAAAGACAGTCAGCCAAAAACAGAAGCTTTGGCATTATGCACAAAGGCCACCAAAATCTGCACTGAAATAGCAAGCATTCCACCTGAGGGACAGTCCGATGATGCCAAAACAAAGGAGATTGCGACGCTTCTGAGTAGCCTGAGAAAAAAGGTACTGGCATTTGATACCAAGAGCAAATCGGCAACTAATGCCTCAGCATTTCCTCCAAAACCACCACAACTGTCTCAATCCCAAAAACAAAGTTCTGACTCTGGAAAGAAGTCTGTCGGACAGATGGCTGCGGACAATGCTCGATACCGAATTGAGCAAAGCAGAGCCCAGCTTGATAAAGTGAGGGATCTATACGAGAAGAAGTTGGAGTACATAGCTGAAAAGAAGGAGGAATTGACTGAGATTCTCATCACCTTGCTAAATTGCAAAGTCACTGAGATAGACTTCAATGCAATCATAAAAATTCTGTCTGAGGTTCTCAGGGCGATGGGAGAGGTGCATGAGCAGTGGCAGAAGCTGGTGGGTCTCTTCCAGATGGTTTCCAACCTCATAAAAACCTGTCTGAAAACATCTCTGGATGATTTTGTGAGAGCTTCGGATAAAGCAACAAACAAAGCATTGAAATACTCATCAAGAATGTTCATGAAAGACATGATCTACAACCAGGCTTTCCAAGCATCCAACGTTTCCAGCCTGGTGAACATGATCTCAGGGACCTACACAGAGGTTTCTAACAAGTACTTGATGGAAAGTGTCAGCAAGCTGAGCACGCTCATGTCTATGGATGTCACCGACCCTGAGTTCCAAACTAAGCGACTGGAAATGCAAACTTCCTGTAAGGATGCTGAGGAAGGGATTAGAAGTCTAGTGAAGAGAAATAAGGAAACCTTTGAGAGGAAGACCAAAGAAAGACTGGAGAAGATTGAGAATGGGCTGAAAGCTGTGCTACCTGCAGAGTCTGAGGAGAAGATTAGGGAAATTCAGGAAGTTGTCCAGAGTGCATCCAAGGAGGAGCAAGACGAGGATCAGTATGCTTGAAGGTGACAGGACACCCTGAACAGCTTTGGAGAGCAGTGAGTGTTCACTTCTTGAGGCCAATGTGCTAAATGTACTCCCTTTCAATACCACCAACACAAGGTTTAACCCTTTGAGCGCCGTGAGCAACTATAGTTGCCCAATGATGTAAGATAACAAAGTCAGATGAGAACCTATCATGTGGCAACTTGTTTAAAAGAGCTCCCACAGGGGAGCTCTTTTAAAGAAGTTGCCACGTGATAGGTTTTCAACAGCTCAGGATGACTACATTTTTAATTCCTTGAAAATATATTCGGCGCTCAAAGGGTTAAATCATGGTATCTTTTTACAGTCTCTATTATAATGGTGGAATGAATTATAATAAAAAAATCTTTAGCCATGATTCAGACTCAAAAATAGTGGCAAAGCCACTGCGCCCACTTGACCAAACGTGGCCAACATGGAACGCCCCCTGTTGGCCATAATATCGGTCCGATTGGGTTGAAAATCGAACTTGGTCAGGACCTTAAGACGCTATAGACACATATGAAATATGAAAAGGATCAGTGAAAAACTGAAGACACTTGAGCGCAGACCATAGACTGTATAAAAAAATGGACGCAGCACCCTGATCTGAAAAAAAAAGCCAATGTGGAAGTACCGTAGAATGGCATTCTATTTAATGGCCAGCAGATGGCGACCTCGGTGGTTGCAGAAACAAGTTCAAAGCTATAGAAGTTTATGAGAAAATGACCCTACTTTCCCACCTGATTTTTCATTTAAATAATGATTTTTCACATTATTTTATGGTAGCTACAGCAAGTTTCAAGTCTCCTTCGATACATCATGTTTCTTTTTGAAAATTATGGTCCCATATAGACTAGAATAAAGGATAAAGCCAGAATATGCTTTTGGGGCATGGCTATCCTCTGGTTCTCGTCCGTTACGGTCAGATCCAGAGCCACGTTACTCCCCGGATCTTCAATTCACGCTCTCGTCCAACAGAAATCACATCCGGTTTCAAAATGACAACATGGCGCAATTCAAATTGCCAAAATCGAGGCTTCCTTTATGGTATGCTGAAACCAATGGGTGACGTCACGGTAGCTTCGTCCATCTTTTTATACAGTCTATGGCGCAGACAAGCCAAAGGTTTACACGCGCACTGATGCCGGTACATACCACCACTAAAGACCCCAAGCATAGCATAAGCCCATTGGGCCTTTTTTATTGCAAGCAAAAAAAAATTGGAGCATCTTTGCTCGTAGAATAAGGGAGCTAGAGCTGTTTAAGTTTCGCAGAAAAGCCCCCCTGGTGGCCAAATCGAGAATCGCAGCATGCCCAAAATCGAACTGGGGCTAGATCTTGGGCCCATATACAGTACAGGCCAAAAGTTTGGACACACCTTCTCATTCAATGCCATTCCTTTATTTTCATGACTATTTACATAGTAGATTCTCACTGAAGGCATCAAAACTATGAATGAACACGTGTGGAATTATGTACTTAACAAAAAAGTGTGAAATACCTGTAACTGAAAACATGTCTTATATTCTAGTTTCTTCAAAGTAGCCACCCTTTGCTCTGATTACTGCTTTGCACACTCTTGGCATTCTCTTGATGAGCTTCAAGAGGTAGTCACCTGAAATGGTTTTCACTTCACAGGTGTGCCTTGTCAGGGTTAATAGTGGAATTTCTTGCCTTATCAATGGAGTCGGGACCATCAGTTGTGTTGTGCAGAAGTCAGGTTGATACACAGCCGACAGCCTTATTGGACAACTGTTAGATACATACATAATTCCACATGTGTTCATTCATAGTTTTGATGCCTTCAGTCAGAATCTACAATGTAAATAGTCATGAAAATAAAGGAAACGCATTGAATTAGAAGGTGTGTCCAAACTTTTGGCCTGTACTGTACATGCATATAAAATATGAAAAGGATCCCTTGAAAACTGAGGGCGCTTATGGCGCTGAAACGAAAATCGGCACATTTATGACCTTTGACCTATATAACCTTCAAAATTAGGTCAAATCAAAAACCCATGACATGTATGATGAACCCTTGGCAGCACAACCTACAGTAAAAATTTGAGCATCTTAGCTCGTAGAATAAGGGAGCTAGAGCTGTTTGAAATTTTGCAGAAAAACGCCACCTGATGACGAAACCAAGAATCGCAGCACAACCAAAATCGAACTCGGGCTAGATCTTGGGCCCATATACATGCGTATGGAATATGAAAAGGATCCGTGGAAAACTGAAAGCTGTATCGCGCTGAAACAATGTAACGCATGCACGCACGCACAACAGACCACCACTAATGACCCTAAGTACAGCATAAGCCCCTTGGGCCAGTCGGCCAAGCGGGCCAAAAAAATTCAACTTTGGTCTGAAACGCAACAGCTTAACTGCAAGATTGAATAATCATATTAGCATATCAGTAATTACAAGAGAATATCCTAGTGTTAAACTAAAATCAATCCAATTCAACTAAATCTCCTCAGAAAATGTCCAAAGACAAAATGTTTATGATCGCACCGCGCACATCACTTAAGAGCTATTAAACATCAAGGAATCTACGTGAAAATTATTTGACAGTGATTTGAATTAAATAATATTTATTTTGAAAAACTGTTTTACATACTACAGTGCTTAAAGGAAAACGGCTTACCAAGATTGATTTCATTTTCACATACTGAATGGTTCCATTAAATAATACAAGTGCTAACAAACCATAAAACAATTAGAATGTTCTTTTCAAATTGTCCCGACGAGATCTAACTATTTTCTTGATTAAAGATGTTGTATCTTATTACAAGACTGTGAATTGCATGATTAAGGGTATCAAAATATTAATGTTTTATTATCTTCTGTTTTCAGATCCTACCTGATGAGCAGCCGGCTCCGCACTGCTTTAGCTGACCTCTGCCCTTTTAGCGATTCCTGTAGCTCGTCATGTGACCAGTCTATTATCCTAATCAAATACTGAGTGCCCACAGGCATACAATCACACAAGCAGGCACACAAACACACACATGATCACTCACAGAAGATGCAGTCACACATACCTATACACACAGGTGCATACACACACACACACACACACATATAGAACATAATTGCATTGTAGCTATAGAGGAAGACCATCATACAAAAACCAGTTTCGTCTAAATGGTGCTTGGCTGGTGATATTTAGCAAAATCAGTTTAACTTTCATTTATTTTAGACAGCAGAAAAAAAAGTTTGATTTTATCATGAAGTTTATCAGTTGCAGTTTATATTTTGCAAGTAATCAACCCCCCTCCATTCAACACTGTACGTTTATTTCTAAAAAATAATATTGATATTGACCAGATAATTTTCACGTTTTGATTTACATGATTTTCATTTACTTGCCCATAAGTGAAAATTTACGGTACTTGTTTGGGTAAGGTGTCTTTGGAAGAAGATCCGGGCACAGTTTCAGCTTTTATCTTAAGAGTTATCCCTTCAATGTTCTGATATAGTTTTTCCATTTTTTACCCTTAGAGCGCTAAATGCAGCTATTGTTGCCCAATGATGTAAAATATCAAAATCAAAGCTGTTGAAAACTTATCATGTCTCAACTTGTTGAAAAGAGCTCCCACAGTAGAGCTCTTTTAACCTTTAGCATGCTCCCGGCGACCGTACTCGCCCATATATTCCTTATTCCGTGCAACTGCCAGCGACTGTACTCCCCATGTTTGCTTATTTCTGTTCCGACTGCCGGCAAGATCGCTCGACAAGAAGAACTGTGTTTAGGAATGCCCTCCCTCATAAATAAGTATTGTATGCGCGTCTCGCTGACAGTACCAGTACACCCGTGCCATAATGTTGGCCGTAGTGCCATACGGACTGAAACAGTCGGAACTACTTTCAAGTCGGACGTTTTCGTGGCACCACGGGCGGTAGAAACAAGTGTTATTTTCAAAATAATATGGATGATTAGTTTTCCCATTTAGAGTTCTTTCCAGATCGGTTGCTTTTTGAGGGAGCTATAACAGATTATCAGTCAACATTTCTATCAGGTATGGCCTCCGTTGAGTTCGAGATGACTTGGATTCTCGCTGTTGAACTAGGACCATTGACTTCTCGACAATTTCAGAAGATCCAAATATCATTTCAGCGGCAAGTGCTAATATAACTTCATTTTAAAGTGAGTACATGACGCAGTATGAGTGCAGTCGCGCTGCTAGCGAGCAGTGGAGAGTCAGTGGCTATGCATACGACCATTGCCAAATGTGACAGATTATTAAATGCTGATATTATGGATTTTGTGTCCCACGTCTGTTTTGCATTGTTCTTGCTAGCTATGTAGACAATTCTTGTTGGACAGGTATTGCAAATCTAGCCATTTTTCATCATACATGCGAATGTAAAATGACTGTTGTGATCGCTGTAATCCTCAGTATTATATGCGTGTCTCGCTGACATTACCAGTACACTCATACTACATCAAATAGTTTCCTTTTTGTTTTTTTTTGTTTGTTTTTTAACGAACCAAATAAATCTATATGAAATGCTGAATTAGAACTTATTTTGTCTCACAAATGAATACAAAAAATGGTGCATATAATACATAGTTTACCGTTCTCGTGTTTGTAGCGTCTGGGGAATTTCGGAACTTGTTGGGCCGCGGAGGTTAAAATCCTTCCATGGCCCAACTCGTCAAATTCCAATCCGCTACAAACACTTGCGCCAGAAACCTATATTTAATGAACCAACGATCACGTGGGCAATATTAGCCAATCACATATCAGAATATGGGAGACTCCATTGCGTCATCGTAATGGCTTGTTTTGAGTGGTTGAGGTCTGTAATTCTGGGTTATTTCTGTGGAAACGACCCAATTTTTTGTATCAGTAGGTGTGATATCTGGCTCAGTCTTGAAAATAAGCCAGTTGCAGCTATATTACACTGATCCATACTCAGCTGCCAGCATGCAATAGGCTTACATTAACTTAGCATGCTAAAGGTTAAACAAGTCGCCACATGATAGGTTTTAAACAGCAGACGATAATTAAATTTATATACTTTTTAAAATGTATTTCAGCGCTCTGAGGGTTAAAATAAACAAGTAATGCTGCAATTACTAATGCTCCCTTCTGCCCATGGTATTGAGGCAAGCGCTAAGATTGAAGCACTAAATAAGTTTAACAGTACCAGTTTAAATTTCCTGTGGTGTCTGATGCTTACCATGTGAAATCAACATTTAGGTGTACGCTTAATACAACCCCAATTCCGAAATAGTTGGGACAAAGTGTAAATTGTGAATAAAATCAAAACGCAATGACTTTCAAATCACACCAGCCAGTATTTTATTCACAATAGAACAGAGATAACATAGTAAATGTTGAGACCAAGAAATTTTTAAATTTTATCCACAAAATGAGCTCATTTCAATTTGATGGCTGCTACAGGTCTCAAAAAAGTTGGGACAGGGGCCTGATTACCATGGTGTAGCATCCCCTTTCAGGGCTCGATTTTCACGACTTCATCGACGCCAATTGCCGTTGATGCCCTACCTGTTTGCCGTGCTGCCCACCTATAAAAGCCCCAGTTCACGGCAGTAGAATGCCGTGCCCTTTCCTCGCATTGCTGTAAGTGCCCCTCGGCCAAAACACCAAACCAAAATAAATAAATCACACAGCATTTCCCGTTTTTACAACTGTCTTTTTCGCCCTTTTCTTGCGATAGTGGGCGCAGAATTATTCTTGAATAATTTATGTATCTCCTCTATTTTTAACTCCGATCACGATGCCGACAGGTGAAAGGAACAAAAAAATGCCGAATTACTGTCGGCAGCTGCAAAGAGTGGCAAATTGACGAAGTTATGGAGGTACTGAAATTCTCCTAGGTTGCGTGTTGTGTGTTGATAAAGCTTGGGAAATGGTCTTTATAGCCAGTATCTAGCGCTGTTGTCAGTGTGAGTGTTGGAATGACAGGATAAAGTCCGAATTTCGCGGGTGGCAGAAGATGGACAAAATGGCTAAATATGATTATTTTGTCAATGATCCATCGATTGATTGGAATGTCCTTTGCTTGTACTTGCAGTATAGCAATGCCCAAACAATGTCCCAGTGCAATACAGAGCCAATGTCCAAGACAGCAAGCGGGAAAAATACGGGAAACGTTTTCTTTCAAGAATGGTTTTGATTTGCATAGCGCATGCTGATTGGTCACTTTATGTGAGAAACATCTGAGACTACGAACCTTTACTTTTTATTAGCTAAAGTGATGACCTTAAGCTCCACGGTGGATTTGCTGCTGTGCCCCCAAGGTAGCGGCAGACTTTGCTGTGGTGCCCCTTATATGGAGGCACATTTGCCGTAGTGCCCTTTTATTTTCAGCATGGACCACGGCAACTTTTGCCGTGCCCCTTATCACCTGCAGTTTGAGGCCTGCCCTTTTCTTTTTAACACAGAGTGGAGGTGTCTGGGCATTGAGGAGACAAGTTTCTCGAGTTGAGCCATTGGAATTTGATCCCACTCTTGTTTAATACAGGCTTCCAGCTGCTGGAGAGTTTTGGGTCTCCTTTGACGGACTTTTCGTTTAATTATGTGCCAAATGTTCTCAGTCGGTGAAAGATCAGGATTGTAGGCTGGCCAGTTCAGCACATGGACTCTTCTACTACGACGCCATCCTGTTGTAATAGCTGCAGTGTGTGGTTTTGCATTGTCCTGCTGAAATACACAAGGCCTTCCCTAGAATAGATGGTGTCTGGAGGAGAGCATATGTTGCTCTAAAACCTTTATATACCTTTCAGCATTCATGGTGCTTTTTAAAACATGCAAGTGTCCCACACCATATGCACTAATGCATCCCCATACCATCAGAGATGCTGGCTTTTGAACTGAACGCTGATAACGGGAGGGGTGGTCTTTCTCCTCTTTAGCCCGAAGGACATGACGTCCCTGATTTCCAACAAGAATGTCAAATTTGGACTCGTCTGACCACAGAACACTTTGCCACCTTGCTACAGTCCATTTTAAATGAGCCTTGGCCCACAGAACACGGCGGTGCTTCTGGATCATGCTCAACAATGGCTTCCTTTTTGCATGATAGAGTTTTAGGAGGCATCTGTGGATGGCACGGTGACTGTGTTTACAGACAGTGGTTTCTTGAAGTATTCCTGGGCCCATTTAGTAATGTCAATGACAGATTCATGCCAGTAAAGGTCTTCGGCCTTGTCCCTTACGCACAGAGATTTTTCCAGTTTCTCTGAATCTTTTGATGATGTTATGCACTGTCATTGATGAGACCTTCAAAGCCTTTGCAATTTGACATTGAGGAACATTGTTTTTAAAGTATTCCACAATTTTTTTCCGCAAGCCTTCACAGGTTGGAGAGCCTCTGGCCATCTTTATTTCTGAGAGACTCAGCCTCTCTAAGACATCCCTTTTTTAGCCAATCATGTTACACACCTGATGCCAGTTAACTTAATTACTTGCTAGATGTTCTTTCAGCTGATTATCTTATATATAAATTGCTTTTTCAGCCCTTTTTTGCCCGTGTCCCAACTTTTTTGACACCTGTTGCAGCCAGAACATTTAAAATATGCTCATTTTGCGGATAAAAACGTAAAATGTCTCAGTTTCAACATTTGAAATGTTATCTATGTTCTATTGTAAATAACATATTGGCTCGTGATCTGAAAGTCATTGCATTTTGATTTTATTCACAATTTACACTTCGTCCCAACTATTTCGGAATTGGGGTTGTATAAAATTATTATTGTAAGTTTAAGATATGTGATTAGAGAAAATGATCTGCGCCCATTAGAAACCTAAATGTGCGCACTATAAGGTGTAAAAGCATGTCACATCCACTATATAACAAGCTCATCTGGGTTTGCATGGTGAAATATTTCAAAAATATCTGCTGTTTTACATGAAAGTTTCCGTATTTTGCAATTGATATGTCTCTATTTTCATGCTTGACTATGATTTACTCTCCTGCACAAGCTTTCATGCCTGCAATTCTAATCATTCAGTTTGTTCTTGAATGAACTTTTGCAAGCTAATTAAACTCATACGGTTCTCAGATAAAGGTCTCCTGTCCCTTCCTTAAAGTTAAAAGACCCAAATGATATACACCTCAAAAATACCTGTCTGAACCCTTTGAGCGCTAAATGTAGCTATTGTTGCCCAATGACATAAGATGTCAAAATCGAAGCTGTTGAAAACCTATCATGTGACGACTTGTTAGACAAGTCACAACATGATAGGTTTTCAACAGTACAATACAATTACATTTATATATTTTTCAAATGTATTTCAATCATTGTGTTTTGATTTTATTCACAACTCACACTTTGTCCCAACTATTTCGGAATTGGGGTTGTAAATTGGGGGGTTTGGCAAATAGTTTAGAGTTTACTAAAGTGATTCAGGATGATTTGGATAGAATCCAGAATTGGACAGAAATGTGGCAAATGAAATTTAATGTAGCGAAATGTAAAGTAGTACATGTAGGTAATAAAAACATTAGACGGGATTACTTCATGGGAGGTTTTAAACTGGAATGTGCTCCACAAGAGAAGGATCTGGGAGTGATTGTTGACCAAACCCTCACAGGCTCTAGCCATTGTGCCGTAGCAGTTAAAAAAGCCAATCGGATGCTGGGATACATTGCCAAAAGTATTGAGTACAAATCCAAGGAGGTGATGCTTCTTTTGTTCAACACATTCGTCAGACCACATCTAGAGTATTGTGTACAGTTCTGGGGACCATACATTAAGAAAGACATAGAGGCTTTAGAGAAAGTTCAGAGAAGAGCCACAAAGCTAATTCCGGGTATTAAAGATGAAAGCTATGAGAAGAGGCTGAAGATCCTTAATCTCTTTAGTCTTAGGAAAAGGAGACTAAGGGGTGATTTGATTGAGGTCTTTAAATATGTTAAAGGGATTAACAAAATGAATTATGTAGGATTCCTTCGGCCAAGTTTTGTTAGTAGAACTCGGAGTCACAAATGGAAGTTGACCAAGGGTAAATTTAGCACTGATATTAGGAAATATTTCTTCACCCAAAGAGTAATTTCGGTGTGGAACAGCTTGCCTGACCATATTGTTGAGGCAGAAACCTTGGGAGTTTTCAAGAGCAGGCTTGACTTAAAGCTAGATACCATTGAGTCATTGAGTATCTGAAGTGATATATTCACAATAGTTAAAAAAAACTGGTGAGCCTAGTTGGGCTGAACGGCCTGTTCTCGCCACTCATGTTATGTTATATAGGGGGCTGTTTATTCTTTTTTATTCTGAATTAAGCTTATCCTTATTTAATATTTTAAACACATATTTTAGTTGTGAATATGCCGCGCAAATTTTCATTTTAGAACCAATGGTACATTATTGCGCCCAGCTAATATGACCAGATTAGTCAGTTCAGGCAGATTATCATCACTGTAAGGCAAGAGAATGAACACAATTTTATTTCATTCTGGTGGAGAACAACAAACCTGCTCAGCTGGTTTGTTCCTTTATAAGGACACAGGGTGTGTTCTCTCAGAAGTTCAGTAAAACTGAAAGTGAAACTATCAGACTGAGAGACTGAGTTTGTGAAATGGCTGCTAAAGCTTTGATAGCCGAAGACGAGCTCTGCTGTTCTGTGTGTTTTGATATTTTTAAAGAGCCTGTCGTCCTGAAATGCAGCCACAGCTTCTGTAAAGTGTGTCTGAAGCAGTACTGGGAAGAGAAGAGCTCTCGAGAGTGTCCCATCTGCAGGAGAAAGGCCTCAATGGATGAACCTCCTGCTAACCTGGCTTTAAAAAACATTGCGGAGTCTTACTTAAAGCAGAGGAACAAGAGAGAAACTGCAGAAAAGAGTGAAGATCTCTGTGGTCTTCATGGAGAGAAACTTCTATTATTCTGTGAACAGGATAAAGAGCTGCTCTGTGTCGTCTGTCAGACTTCAAAAAAACACAGAAACCACCCGGAGTGTCCAGTGGAAGAGGCCGCACAGGATCTGAAGGTATTCTGTTCAAGTTTATTTCATATTCTCCTGCCAGAGTCAAATCTGTATAAACGGTCTTTGGGTCACAAATGTAGGTCTCACACAGGCTGCTGTGGTATGAGGTGTTGCAATTACATTCACTGCATGAGGCCGTGTAGCATGTAGCAATGATCTCAATAAACTAGGAAGTACCGTAAAATGGGGAAATAAGAGACACTTTTGAGATATTTTGTTTGATTCCTCCTTAAGTATAATAGCTTTGCAGGCCAGGTATGTGTCACGTTGTGACTTAGTGCCCAGGCTTTATAAATTGTATTACTACTGGACATATTGAGCATGTGGGGTCACGTGACTTTATTTTTATTTGTTAGTCAGTGTCCCTTATAGCCCCATGCATGGAGCTATAAGGGCACCCACTCACTTTATTTTATGGTTATATTATACACATAAGGGCTATAAGGGACACAGAATATGTAAAAAAAAAAAAAAAAAAAAAAAAACATTTTTATAACTGTTTCTAGCAAAGATACATTTAGTATAACTGAAAAATACACACAATCAGATGTAGATCAATGAAACCTATTGGATAACCTAATTCACCACACTGTTATAAACTTGCACCTTTCTTGCCAGTTATTTTAACTGTAATTTTGCAATAAATTTACAACAGAGTTCCGTGCATGTTAAGTGTAAACCACAGTTAAATGCGTGCAGGACTCCATTTGCAGTTAAAATAACCAGGAAACAATGTGTTAATTTAACTGTTGAATTCAGTCAGTTTGTAACAGAGAAAAGGTAACAAGGCGTTTCACCAACATCTCTTCGACTTTGGCACCTATTGCCACTGATCTGCCAGGATTCCCAACATTCAGGTCTTTCTTATGTCTGTATCACTGCCATTGGTATGCTAAACATCTCCTCTGCTTTTCTGTGGCGCTTTTCCACTGCATGGTACCGGCTCTACTCTACTCTACTCACCTTTTTTGCTTTTCCATTAGGAAAAAGTACCTGGTACCAGGTACTAGCTACCAGATTTTCTGGTACCTGCTCTCTTGTGGTTCCAAAAAAAACCCGCCGCTAACGGTACTAAAGTGTGACGTGACAACACAGTAGCCAACTGATTGGTCAGAGAGAATTGTCTCTGCGAAAAGACAACCGCTTCCGCTTATCGCTAGGAAACTGGCTTCACTTGCCATCATTGAAACAAGTCTTCAAATTGTGTTTTTGAAACGTGTGTTGTTTTAGGCACCTTGATAAATATACTGTGCGTTGCCTTACATTTCAAACAAGGTTGCGTTTGTTCACCGAAGCTGCTGAATTTATGAAATGCGTTTCCTATATCTACTGCTTCCACAGCCTTCAAAACATCCTCTTTCTCATGTTTTTTGCGAGTCTTCCTGCCTAACTTTGGTTTATTCATTTGTGGCATAGTGTCCCTTGTTACCCCAGATATCAAATTTTACCCAAAAATATGAAATAAATTTGAACAATGAATAATAATTTTATAACACTATCTAAAGTACACATACCAAGTAGTCTTCTCTTGCCAAGGAAACCCGTATTCAGCTTGAAATACTTTAGCTTAGTCTGAAATGATAGAGTTTTGCAAGTGAAAAATTTTTCTAAAATGTCATATACAGCTGTTTATTGCCGTCAGTCGTTAAGGAACAATAGAACCATATTCAACTCACAATGCAATTTTCAAGTACCTACCAAGGTATCATAAAAATAGTGTTGTGGGATTTTTTTAAAGAGTTTGTTGTATTCCTCCGTACTTTTGTAAGCAGAAAAATGAATACCGGCATGTCTTAGTTGCAAAGTGGGTAGTTTAATAGAGTAGAGGAACTAGTGGGTCTGTTCCCCAAGTACAGATCAATAAGAACCAACAACTGAGGAAAAATGTGATCACTTATAGCTTGAGGTTCAAAGGATGCAAAGGAACAAATGGTAATTTGCCTAGAATGATAGGGGGAGACAAACAAGGCGAGGGGAAGTTGGGGTGTGGTCTGAGGGATGATGAGGTTAACACACAAAGGAAATGATTAAAGAAGTAAATCCGAAAAGCAGAGGGATCAGACTAGGTTGTGTATTGGCCCTCCACAAGGTGTAACACTTTACAGGGCCTCTCTGCTACTTATTTATTTTTATTTTATTTATTCTTTTTATTTACAAGGGACCACGTACAGTTTAAACATAAATGTCAGCATTTGATGCACCGTACCAGATTATAGTTTCAAGCTTATTAGTGTGCTTGCTCAAGCACACTATTGTTCTTCTTAAGTTTTCTTATTAGTGTGCTTGCCAAAGGCAAGCACACTATTGATATTCTTCTTATTATTCCTCCTGGTTTCTGTGGCCCCCTACTTCTTCTAGGGCTTTTGAGATAGACACCGTTCCAACTCTGAGACGTCCGGGCTGATCCGAACATGATGGCTTGTTCAAACGATTACGATATCCCTTTTCATTCTATCGCAATCCCTGTTTTTCATCGCTTCTTTTTTTTCATGCAAGTCAATGGGCGGAATCTTTGTATCAGTTTCCTCGCACTCTTAAATTTAGAATGTGGGAGGGCAAAAAAATTTCTCAGAAAAAAATTTTGAAATTGCTCCCCTGGCCACAATTTCCAACGTACACACATAAATTATCCATCAAAAGTAGGAAAATTTGTGCAGGCCTGAAAAATGTCTTTTTGGAAGAAAACAGACAAAGGGTTGAGACTCCAGGCATCCCCAAGCGACAGGAGCGCAGACCAACAGCCCCATAGACAGCCATTATAACAGGAGCAGAAAAGTTTGGGAACAGAGCTGAAAAACAAATCCCCGTCCTGACCACATACTTAGTACAACTACTAAGTACTAAGTACAAGTACACACATACACAGTACAAGAAAAAAAAATGTATGGCGACTCTCCTCAGAGTCTCCACTCGCTCACGATGTTTTTGTTTTTACCATAGGACCTACGGTCTGCCAGAAAATGGCAGTAATTCGGGCAGTGTCACTGACCAACTCCCCCATAGGCAGCCATTATAACAGGAGCAGACAGTTGAGACACCTTTTTGAAATCGCCACCCTGACCACATACTTGACACCACAAGAAAAAAAATACATGGGGACGCTCAGCAGAGTCTCCTGTCACTCACGGTGTTTTTGTTTTCACCATAGGACCTACGGTCTGCCAGAAAATGGCAGTAGTTCGGACAGTGTGAATGAAGAATTCTTTGAATTCCCCTCTGTCTCACAGCGCCTGTGAGATGGCAAGAACACAAGGGTGCTGCTGTCTCCATAGAGACAGGCACACACATAAAGGAGCTGCTGTGTCAGAGGCACATGCGCGCGCACACACACACACACACACACACACACATTTGTCTGTGTTTCTCACGGGTAAAAATTCAGCGTAAGCAATTAAACAGGCCGGTATAGACAAATTTCAGAGCGCTGTGTGACAATGTGTGTGGGTGGGGATGGTGATTGGGTGAGAGAGAGAGAGAGAGAGAGAGAAGCAGAGACTGACAGTTATAACTGAGTGTAACTGTCATTAGAATGTTTGGTTTTTAAGCTGCTACAAACATTCTAGATTAGGATTCTATAGAACACTCTGCACTGGTAGACAATGCAGGTGCTGCTGATAAGAGACTCAGACACAAACAAACTTACAAAAGCCCTGCCAGACAAAATACACACACACACACACACACACAAGGCAGACACACACTCACACACACAAAAATTCCGTGCCTTTGAAATGACTAAAAGAAGGACTCCTTCTTTTAAACAGTGTGTGTGGTTAGGGGTGGTGATACGGAGAGAAAGAGAAAGAAAAGCAGAGACTGTGGCAGTTACAGCTGAGTTTTGAATTAAGTTTAAAAACACGTAAAAGGGTAGAGAGGAGAAGTCTCCCTTCTAAATGATGTTAAAGACACTTCCATGTCTAAACCATGACCGTGTGTGACAGATGCAGCGAGAGAGAGACGCACGCATCCACACAAACACACACAGACACACACACACACACACACACACACACAGGTGAGCTAAAAACTTATACCACATATAAAAAAAAACATATAGCACAATTAACACGGTCAAAGCTTTTCTCATATCTGATCCATTCACTGTTGCTGGCAACATTTGAGCAAGCACACTTTGCATTTTCTCTGGGGAAATGCAGCCTAGTTTGCATCTGTAGTCCCTTGGCAGGTCCAAACAACAACAACAAAAAAAACTACAGACTAAAATAGAAAATGAATAAAAAATAAATTTAAAAAAAGCACACACATAACAAAGATACACACAATAGCACATAATGAAAGTATGTTTGTCAAATGAATAAATACAAATTAGGATTCTATACAGTAAAGTTGAAGGTTGGTGAGTACAGAGCTGTTCCGCTTTTAGCAGACATTTTAAGCTTGATTTGAACATTTTAAAAGAGCTGCAACACCTCACATTGATAGGCAGAGTGTTCCACTGTTTAGCAGCTTTTACAGAGAAAGCTGATTGCCCAGATGCAGAGCGACGAAATGGTATAGTACAGTCATGTAAGGTGGATATTCTTGAGGATCTAATAGAATTTAGTGAGCGAGAATAAACAAAGTCACAGAGTGGAGGAGGAGCCAAACCATTTAAAATTCTGTAGACCAGACACAAATTTGAAAACAATCTAAAATTTTCAAAGCTGAATTAGTTGTATTTCTCCACTACATTACAGTGGTGGAACTGGAATGGCTTCTTGTCCAAGGTTTTAAGAGTTTGTTTATATAAGGACTCAAGAGGTCTTATGGCTGTTTCACCTGCCTGTCCCCAACATGTAATGCAGTAAGAGAAATGCGAAAAGATCAAAGCCTGCATAAATATCTTGGCTGCATCCAAAGATAGACAATTTCTTAGATATCTAAAATTTGCCAAGTTATACCTTATAGTTTTAAATTTTTTTTATGTTTCTTGAAACACAAAACTGGATCCAGCATCACACCAAGATATTTAAAATCAGTTACTAGTTCAATCCTTTCACCTTTAATAAGAATATTAACATTGGGAGGCTGTACCAGAGTTTTAGCAAAAAACATTCATTTTGTCTTATTAACATTTAGACTAAGACATGATTGATCAAGCCAATGTGACATCTTTTCCAGCACAGTGTTTAGCTTGACAGCGGCTAACTCAGCTGTTTTTGCTTGAGTATATACTACAGTGTCATATGCATACATTTGCAGTTTGACATCATGACACTGCTGCGGGAGATCATTAATATAAAGACAAAATAATAGGGGGCCTAACACTGACCCTTGCGGTACACCCATTGTGCACCTCAGATAACTAGACATCACGTCCCCGACTTTTACACATTGCATCCTATTAGATAAATATGAAGACATCCATTGTAGTGGTCCAGAGGAGAAATTAAATGTAGAGAGTTTGGACGGTAAGATATCATGATTGATGGTATTGAATGCTTTACGTAGGTCTAAAAACACAGCACCAAGTACTCCTCCATAATCGAGCCTTGATTTAATTTGCTCTATTAGGTGCAAGGTAACGGTTTCAGTACTATGCTTAGCCCTAAAGCCAAACTGCAGGGGATGCAAGCCTAAGGAGCTGGAGTTAAGAAATGCTGTCAGGCATACTGCCTCCCATGTTTTCCAAAAAATGTATCATAGTGTTGAAACAAAACTTTAATTTGTGTTTGAAAACTTTCAGAGAAAACTGTCCCTTGTTACCCTGCCGTCCCTTACTACCCCATTTTGCAGTACAGAAATAGACAATAAGTGTATACCTAACCAGTATAGAGAGGAGTCAAAGAGTATACATTCTCTCAAAATGGATGTGCTCATGTTGAACAAATGTTTTTATTCCAAATTGAGCACAGCTCAGTCAGGCCAAGGAGTCACACCTTGCTCACAAGAATGCCTTCATTAGTGATGGTACAGATCGCAAGCCAAGCCCACATCAGACAGCTCAGCTGATTCCCTCCAGACACTCAATTAGCAAATCATAAACAAGGCGCCCTATTTAAAGATGCCCTGCCTGCCTATGATTGCCGCTTTCAATGCTTATTTTTCAAGACAGCATCATCTCCTCATCTCTAAACAGCATGACAGTTTCTTTGGATATTTGTGAGGTTGATTGCTCCCAATAGCGATACTTCTCATGATGTCACAAACCTGGTCACTTGGGTTTGCTTACTAGCGTGGTCGGCAAAAAGCCTCAGCATGACAATTGATTTTATAGGAGAAGTAAAGTTGTCTTCCACTTTTCGTCATAATGCCAGTCAGTTGCAGCCTTATAAACTGCGCAAACCGATTCATGAAGGGTTCAGGAATATGCTTCCTACGTATTCCTGATCGAGAACCTAAAAAATCTGCTTGGATCAATGCAATTCGACGCAAGGACTGGGTGCCGTCGACCCACTCGTGTGTTTGTACCATTCACTTTGTCGGGTAAGTCGCAAGTTATTTTCCATAATTTTTAACATAACAAGTTTTCGTATTTTATTATTCGGTCACGGCAAGGGAATGAACTTTTTTTTTGTTTGTTTGAGTGATTCGATCGGTCTCTTATGCTTTCCAATAGTGAGTATTTAAGTGCCAGTTTGGATATCAATATTGGAAAGAATTCTGTTTTCAACCTTCACCAGTATTGACTGAGATCAGTACTTTTTTGGCTTACCTTGACTTTTGGGTACCCAGAGACACATTGTGAAAAATGTTCCCAGTGCAGTCGGTTTTTAAATCACTTTTTGTTTGAGCACTGCGCGCATTTTTGTTAGTGCACCTTGTCCTAATAAAAGTTAGACTTTTGGCATTGATCTCAGCCTTTGTATTGGTTTTGTGTGGCAGGTTCAGCCCACTTTTTTGGTGTGCAGGTATCTTCCTAGTGGCTCTTATGCCACTATTAAAAGTGGCATTTTGTGTTGAATTTGGAGAAGCCATTTGTAATATTTGTTGCGTTGAGTCACTTAAATTGTTCTTGTTTGATTTGTTCATTGCAAACAGCTGAAAGTTTGTAAATTTTGCCAGTAAACCCAATTTGCAATGGGGGTTCAATAATTTTGATTGCAAATGTATTGAAATATGTATACTATACATATGACAAATATTAATGAACTGCAACATTTTTTTTCCAAGTCTTTTTAATATTATTTTACTAGGTGCAACCTAGTATACGGCTGGGCCGCCAAGTGCTGTATGAGAATGTGGGCCCGAGAAAAGGGTGCTAAATGAGGCAAAGCTCACACAATTATATGAAGTGCAAGTTTAGTAATGAGCTGGAGCTGATAAATTATATACAAAGTAGGTGGGGAGAGTGGGAGAGTGTGAGAGTGAGAGTGTGGGAGTGGGAGAGTGAGAGTGTGAAAGAGTGAGTGAGAGTGTGAGTGAGATAGTGGGAGTAAGTGAGAGTGAGGGAGTGGGAGATGGGGGGGCCTTGAGTAAGGAAAACACGCCAAAAGCAAGTTATACATTTGAATAGACAAAGAGCTAGAGGAAGGGTAGCAGTTATTGATTTTGTGAATGTCAATTTGAGAGAGACAGCAGCAGCAGATGTAGATGGTAGTTAAAGTATATATGTTTGTTCCTGAATCGTAATGAAACAATAAAGTTATCATTATAGTTGTGCTAATCGGGGACGTGACGTCACTTTCGTGAAGACATGGCAGTTCCTATATAGTGAGGGTGTAAGAATGAACGTCAAAGTTTCCTTTTTTTCCCCATGGTTCCTCCTTGGGCATGTTATGGACAAAGAATCCACAGTTTTGAGTAAAACCGCTTAGTAAATATGTTTGAGTGAAGGAGTTGCCATGTGTTTACAAAAACCGTTAGACGATATTGGTGATGGTTGAATATGGTTAAGTACGTGACCAAAAAAATTGAAATGCAATTCATTTTAATGAATTTATGATCTATTGAAAGCTCCTGAAAAGGCCTTGTAGTTGACACAAAGATCCTGAGAATTGGCCGAGAAATAAGAAAGTTTTGGAATTTTATAGTGCCGCCAAATAGCGAATTGTTTGGTATTTATTTCAGTAACTGCGGATAAAAAAAATTTTACCTCAAATATGGTAGACAGTCAAAAAAAATGATATAATCAATGTTTAAGGAAATTAAATAAAATACAAAAATTCAGGAAAGAAAGCATGAACAATTTTCATAAGTGACAGTTACAGCCTGACCGAGTATTGCACTTTTTCACATAGCTAATATGATAATCAGAGGTGTATAAAGTACTGGAAAAAATAACTAAGTAAAAGTAGAAGTACCATTACTGAAAGTTACTTTGGTAAAAGTTGAAGTCACCCGTAAGAAAATTACTTGAGTAAAAGTCTGAAAGTATCTCACATTAAATGTACTTCAGTACCAAAAGTATTTTGTGGAAGAGTATACTTAAGTATCAAAAGTGCAAGTGTAACTACAAAAAGTATTTTTCATAGTTGCATAGAAAAGAAGCAAAGCAACCACTCTTTGTTCTCTCCTTGTGCTCTTTAATCAATTTTCAGGTGATTGAAAAATACAGTGTTCAAAAACAAACAGGCAGTCTCTCCTTTATATACTTTGTGACACATTGTGAAAAATGTTCCCAGTGCAGTCGGTTTTTAAATCACTTTTTGTTTGAGCACTGCGCGCATTTTTGTTAGTGCACCTTGTCCTAATAAAAGTTAGACTTTTGGCATTGATCTCAGCCTTTGTATTGGTTTTGTGTGGCAGGTTCAGCCCACTTTTTTGGTGTGCAGGTATCTTCCTAGTGGCTCTTATGCCACTATTAAAAGTGGCATTTTGTGTTGAATTTGGAGAAGCCATTTGTAATATTTGTTGCGTTGAGTCACTTAAATTGTTCTTGTTTGATTTGTTCATTGCAAACAGCTGAAAGTTTGTAAATTTTGCCAGTAAACCCAATTTGCAATGGGGGTTCAATAATTTTGATTGCAAATGTATTGAAATATGTATACTATACATATGACAAATATTAATGAACTGCAACATTTTTTTCCAAGTCTTTTTAATATTATTTTACTAGGTGCAACCTAGTATACGGCTGGGCCGCCAAGTGCTGTATGAGAATGTGGGCCCGAGAAAAGGGTGCTAAATGAGGCAAAGCTCACACAATTATATGAAGTGCAAGTTTAGTAATGAGCTGGAGCTGATAAATTATATACAAAGTAGGTGGGGAGAGTGGGAGAGTGTGAGAGTGAGAGTGTGGGAGTGGGAGGTGAGAGTGTGAAAGAGTGAGTGAGAGTGTGAGTGAGATAGTGGGAGTAAGTGAGAGTGAGGGAGTGGGAGATGGGGGGGCCTTGAGTAAGGAAAACACGCCAAAAGCAAGTTATACATTTGAATAGACAAAGAGCTAGAGGAAGGGTAGCAGTTATTGATTTTGTGAATGTCAATTTGAGAGAGACAGCAGCAGCAGATGTAGATGGTAGTTAAAGTATATATGTTTGTTCCTGAATCGTAATGAAACAATAAAGTTATCATTATAGTTGTGCTAATCGGGGACGTGACGTCACTTTCGTGAAGACATGGCAGTTCCTATATAGTGAGGGTGTAAGAATGAACGTCAAAGTTTCCTTTTTTTCCCCATGGTTCCTCCTTGGGCATGTTATGGACAAAGAATCCACAGTTTTGAGTAAAACCGCTTAGTAAATATGTTTGAGTGAAGGAGTTGCCATGTGTTTACAAAAACCGTTAGACGATGTTGGTGATGGTTGAATATGGTTAAGTACGTGACCAAAAAAATTGAAATGCAATTCATTTTAATGAATTTATGATCTATTGAAAGCTCCTGAAAAGGCCTTGTAGTTGACACAAAGATCCTGAGAATTGGCCGAGAAATAAGAAAGTTTTGGAATTTTATAGTGCCGCCAAATAGCGGGTGTTTGGTATTTATTTCAGTAACTCTTGGATAAAAAAAATTTTACCTCAAATATGGTAGACAGTCAAAAAAAATGATATAATCAATGTTTAAGGAAATTAAATAAAATACAAAAATTCAGGAAAGAAAGCATGAACAATTTTCATAAGTGACAGTTACAGCCTGACCGAGTATTGCACTTTTTCACATAGCTAATATGATAATCAGAGGTGTATAAAGTACTGGAAAAAATAACTAAGTAAAAGTAGAAGTACCATTACTGAAAGTTACTTTGGTAAAAGTTGAAGTCACCCGTAAGAAAATTACTTGAGTAAAAGTCTGAAAGTATCTCACATTAAATGTACTTCAGTACCAAAAGTATTTTGTGGAAGAGTATACTTAAGTATCAAAAGTGCAAGTGTAACTACAAAGTATTTTTCATAGTACGCATAGAAAGAAGCAAAGCAACCACTCTTTGTTCTCTCCTTGTGCTCTTTAATCAATTTTCAGGTGATTGAAAAATACAGTGTTCAAAAACAAACAGGCAGTCTCTCCTTTATATACTTCTTCTTCTTTAAGTTTACAGGCGGTTTAAAAACCACTATAATTGACTATAATTAATAGTAGAATTACATAGTATCAATACCATGCCAAATTTTTGCTTCAGAAAACTGATTTTTTTTTTAACTACTAATCGGGATACCATTTGCTCACTGTAGCTGAAGTGGTTGCTGCAGAGGACAACGATTATTTCTGTAGCAAGAGATAATTTTTTTGAACTGCTGGATAGATACTATGGGCAAGTCTATTGAGCAGTTTGCACATCAGGCTTAGCTGAGGAGTTTTATTCAGGCAACTCCTGAAAAACATGGATAGGAGTGAACTCGTCCATATTCTAATAAACCGTGTTCCAACTCAGCTTGCTTGTGAATGCTCAATAACCAATCCGAGAGAGACATCTAGTGGTAGAATATTGTAACTGCACGCATAAATTTGCAGCTCCATCTGCACGTAGATACCCCATCGAGCACCGTTGTTCTTCTCAATCACGCCAAATCCAGATAATCCTTAAATTATGAATTACATCCATCTTTTAATTTGTAACGAGTAAAAAAAGTGGCCAGTGTCAAAGTAACGAAGTGAAAGTCTACTTTTTATCCTTTAAATGTAGTACAGTAAAAGTCCAGGTTAAAAAAAAAAAAACCTCAAGTAAAGTATAAATCCTCAAACTATTTAAGTACTGTAACAAAGTGCATGTACGTCTTTACTATACACCTCTGATGATTATGTTTACCAAGTCCCTTCATTGTACCTGTCTTCTCTCGTATCGGTTGCCAGATTCAATAGAAAGATTAAGGAAATAATCCTGGTACCGGCTATGAAATTCAAAAGGGAGATGGTGGAATGTAACATATCGTACCAATCTATTGTGAAAGAATATTAACAATGGTCGGAATGTGTTTTTAATTCCCCTATTCAACCTCGCAACCGATAGCCGACTGTCCTCCATGCTTGTTAACTGTCGTATCGGTTGCTAGATTGAATTGGGAAATTGAAAACACATTCCGACCATTGTTATGATTCTTTCACGCTAGATTGGTATGATGTGTTACATTCCTCTATCTCTATGGAATCTTGCAACCAGTACCAGAGAAAACAAGCATGGAAGACTGAAACAAACCGAACCAATCTAGCGTGAAAGAAGATTAGCCTAATAGTGGTCGGATTGTGCTCGTAATGCAACAAAATCGAATGGAACTTTTTAAAAGACCGGGATACTAGCTAGGGCAAGCACATCATATGCATCCGCTATATGAATATTTAATCCACCTTTTGCTGTCCATTATAAAAAAATACGCATTAATTTTTGTAAAATGGCGACCAATATCGCCAAGAAACATTTGTCAAAAATTGCACATTGTGAACATTCTATTTGTACAAAATGTGTTTTAATTTAACAGTACATTTACCTGATTATTGCAGTCTATTGCTAGACTGGATTCAAGTACTGGTTAGGTATTCGTTACGTTGGCGTAGTGGGTACAACAACGTAGTGGAGAAGTAGCTACTTCAATGATGGGGTGTCCAATCCAGCTTGGCGCAATCTTTTAAACTTAATATTTTCTTAAATTTATTGTTTTCATTGGTGTCAGTTACAGTCGCTCTCATAGATACAATCAAAGCGGCCACCACAACTGCTTCTGTTCAAGCGAACCAACTCATGAATTCTTCCAGTATTCTTGAAAATAATGAAACGTAATAGTGCCGGAGCCACTTCCACTGTGTATGTAAGTAGTCCATCACACGCATAAATGAGTGTGGCACGTTCAATTCCACTTTTTAGTTTCCGTTTCTGCGGCAAACTCTCAAATCCAAGATCCAACAGCAGCAAAGTATTCTGTTTCTGCTGCAATGTCTCAATGCCGAAATTCCGAGACCCATGTATTTATAATGCAAATACACAGACCAGTAAATATGAGTGAAGTCGACGCCCAGCCAGCCAGCCAGCCGGCCAATCGTCGGCCAACCAATCGTTGAAGTGCTTCCCATCGGGCGGACCAATCGCTGAACTTCTTCCCCGCCAGCCAGCCAATCGTTGAACTTGATCACTCAGGCACTCACTCACTCACTCACTCAGCGACATTCGCGTTTATAGGGGCCTGGCCGCTGCTCGGCCCAGCCGTAAAATGATAGTCGATTCAGGCCTTTTTAATATTACAAAAATGATAGAAATGCTCTTTCTACTCGCGATTTCTCAATGTATCCAACCAGTATAAAATACCTGGGTCAACAACAACCTTGTAACTTATTACTAATGTTAAGATCAGACCTGGCAGCCTTGGTAACCAGATTTGAAATACAACCTCTTTGTTAGTCATTCAGAAGAAAAGATAGGATTGTAATACAATTAGGCGGTGTGGAGAAATACCCGGACAACTATGCGTTATAACATACAAATCATATTTATAACACCATGGCTATTCTTACATGACCGTTATCCATTGCAGGCAGGCTTTTCTTGCGCGACATCCGTTCGGGCATGCGCAGATTGAACTTGTCGGACTTTTTGTCAATCATGTCGATATGGCGGCCAAGCTTGTATAAGGGACCAAGTTTTCCGATTTTGAGGCCCTTTCATGCGCTGTTGCCAATTGTGTACAACTATATAAACGGAACTCTAGGAAGACTGCGGTAGCGGTCAAACGTGCGACAAAAAGGTCTTTCAACCCAGATTTGGTCGTTGCAGAAATTGACTTTGCTTGCATCCATGGCAGCCGCAATTTTAAGACCACTTCCACGGGTTGGCGCCCTAACCAAGGGTGCCTAGCTAACCTTGTTAGCCAAGCTAAGCCTAGTAGGCCTATTATGTTTGTATTGAAGTGTACGCTAAGCCCTACAATTTCAATCTGCGCATGCCCAAATGGAAGTCACGTAAGAATTTCCTGCCTGCACTGGATTACGGCCACGTAAGAATAGCCACGGTGCATGTCAAAATGTTTGAATTATGCGTGTTCCATAGTAACTTGTTATGTCAAACACAACGCATCATGCCAAACTTTTTCTAACCGATCTTGCCGAAATTTTTGGACGCATAATATCAGAGCAAATTTCTAACCAATAATGTCAACACGCCTAATGGCTAGATTCTGGTCTCTATCGGACTATACATACAGGCCATCCAGAACATGAAAACACTCATCCACTCTCGTGGCCTGTACCTGACAGAGGAGTCCATATGCAGTACTGCATGTAGTACCCGGGATGCTGAATGACCCAATCGGCACGTTTAAAATAGCTAAAGCATGAAAGCTAGGCTCACTCTGCACTGCTGCCCTACTACCACCCAAACCATGGCCCATTTGTCTTGGGGTGGCGCTGCTGTGGTTATACTTTTGTGGTAGGCTGACATGAATAAAAATGGATATTCGGCTTACCAGTTCACGTTATCAGTCCGGCGGGGACCGCAATCATCATAATCATCATCATCATCAGTGATATCAAGTAGTTCGTCAGCAACAGCAGACTCATAGTCCAAATCAGGGGGGGTCAGGCTCGAATGAATACGGCCTGATGGGGCCAGCATTTAAATCCTCTGATTCCTCATACTCCACAGATTTGTTGTCAGAATCAGCATACAGACTGGCATCAGTATCATGAGAGACTGAGAAGTTTGAATCAGACTGGGATTCAGATATTTCATTGCCAGCCACTATGTTCTCAGAACAGAGTGCCTTTCGTTTATCCTGAGTTTGATTCACTTCCGATTTTGACGCTAATGATACTCGTTTTCGGAAAACGCGGGAAAATGTTTATTTAAAGACCAATTATAACCTAATGGGGCAACTGTTATTATTTTTGGCTGCACGAATCTGCTTCCTTCATTCAGGTCTTTATCTAGTAACAAAAAAAAATCTGAATGAATTTCAGCTCCCAACTAGACCTTTAACTAATAATAATAATAATAATAATAATAAACATTTAATACATGCAATTTCCTACTGCTTTCAATCCGCCACAATAGTGACTATCAATGACTATCAATAATTTTAACACTTATCGCATGCAGATTAGGGGTTATGCTGGTATATTTTTACAACCTCAATTCCGAAATAGTTGGGATGAAGTGTAAATTGTGAATAAAATCAAAATGCAATGGCTTTCAGGTCACATGAGCCAATATGTTATTTACAATAGAACGTAGATAACATGTCAAATGTTGAAACTCAGACATTTTACATTTTTATCCACAAAATGAGCTTATTTCAAATTTTCTGGCTGCAACAGGTCTCAAAAAAGTTGGGGCACAGGCAAAAAAGGGCTAAAAAAGCAATTAATATATAAAAGAATCAGCTGAAAGAACATTAAGCAAATAATTAAGTTAACTGGCATCAGATGTGTAACATGATTGGCTATAAAAGGGATGTCTTAGAGAGGCTGAGTCTCTCAGAAGTAAAGATGGCCAGAGGCTCTCCAACCCGTGAAGGCTTGTGTAAAAAAAAAATTGTGGAATACTTTAAGAACAATGTTCCTCAACGCCCAATTGCAAAGGCTTAGAAGGTCTCATCATCGATAGTGCATAACATCATCAAAAGATTCAGAGAAACTGGAAAAATGTCTGTGCGGAAGGGACAAGGCCGAAAACCTTTACTGGATGCCGTGATCTTTGGGCCCTCAGACACCACTGCATCACTCACCGGCATGATTCTGTCATTGACATTATTCAGTGGGCCCAGGAATACTTCAAGAAACCACTGTCTGTAAACACAGTCCGCTGTGCCATCCACAGATGCCACCTAAAACTCTATCATACAAAAAGGAAGCCATTGTTGAGCATGATCCAGAAGCGCCGCCGTGTTCTGTGGGCCAAGGCTCCTTTGAAATGGACTGTAGCAAAGTGGCAAAGTGTTCTGTGGTCAGACGAGTCCAAATTTGACATTCTTGTTGGAAATCATGGGCGTCATGTCCTCCGGGCTAAAGAGAAGAAAGACCACCCCTCCTGTTATCAGCGTTCAGTTCAAAAGCAAGCATCCCTGATGGTATGGGGATGCATTAGTGCATATGGTGTGGGACACTTGCATGTTTTAAAAAGCACCATGAATGCTGAAAGTTATATAAAGGTTTTAAAGCAACATATGCTCCCCTCCAGATGACATGTATTCCAGCGAAGGCCTTGTGTATTTCAGCAGGACAATGCAAAACCACATACTGCAGCTATTACAACAGCATGGCTTCGTAGTAGAAACAGTCCGTGTGCTGAACTGGCCTGCCTGCAGTCCTGATCTTTCACTGATTGAGAACATTTGGCGCATAATTAAATGAAAAGTCCGTCAAAGGAGACCCAAAACTCTCCAGCAGCTGGAAGCCTGTATTAAACTAGAGTGGGATCAAATTCCAATGGCTAAACTCAAGAAACTTGTCTCCTCAATGCCCAGACACCTCCACTCTGTGTTAAAAAGAAGAGGGGATGCTACACCATGGTAAACAGGCTCCTGTCCCAACTTTTTTAGCCCGCTTGGCCCCAATCGGGCTTATGCTGTGCTTAGGGTCATTAGTGGTGGTTGGTGGTCTGGCGTGCGTGCGTGCGTGCGTGCGTGCGTCCACAATTGTCATTTCAGCATCATACAGCTTTCAGTTTTCCACGGATCCTGTTCATATTTTATATATATGTATATTGGCCCAAAATCTAGCCCGAGTTCCATTTTGGGTGTGCAGCGATTCTTGGTTTGGCCAACAAGCGGATTTTTCTCCAAAACTTTAAACAGCTCTAGCTCCCTTATTCTACGAGCTAAGATGCTCAAATTTTTACTTTAGGTTGTTCTGCCAAGGGTTCATCATATTGTTGAAGATTATATTTCAATATTTCTCATCATATTCATCAGTAGATCAATTGCCATGTTGAGTAACCATAATCAATAATTATAATCAATAACCATATTATGTAAGCAGCAGTAACACACACACACACACACACACACACACATACAAGTAGTTCACATACGCATAGGGAGGGGATGAGCAGTGCAAACACACATGTACACATGTACATACACACACACACACACACATACAAGCAGTTCACACACAGACACACACACATACAAGCAATTCAATTCTCACATGCATAAGCAGCTCACACACACATATGCAGCGGGCTTCTGTAGCTTTGATTAGTAAGCAGGCTTCTGTTTAGTTGATTCAAAAACATAATCAGGCGATGCATTTGATTTCTGTAGCTTTGATCAATGTTTGTTCAGTAAAATCATTAGTTGTTACTGAAAAAAACAATTGAATCATTTATGTATCCACTTGTATCCTATTCCTTTGTCTGTACTTTTCATCTCTTGAGTGGAACTTTCCACTCCTTTTTTAGTCTTATTGCAGCTCATTTTGCTTTGAATTCCTGAAGGATTAGGTAGTGGCGTTTTGGTTTGCCTGGCCAATTGTAGCCTTGAGAATGAGAATTCGGAAAGACCATATTTGGAAGATATTTCCTGTGATAAAGGTATAAAAGCTGGGTGTGAAAAGAAAGAAATCAGTTCTTCTTATGCAAAAAAAGAACTCGGCTTTACATTTATCAATATGCCTCAATAAAGCCTAATCGTCTGGAGAATCTGTCTCTCTCCAATTGCTTGGGGATGGGGGAACCTCATAATCTGAAAATTTGTCTGGATGAAAACCACCACAATATGTATAATGGATTTTTGATTTAACAAAATTTTAAAGGTTATACATGTCAAAGGTCATAAAATGTGCCGATTTCGTTTCAGCACTATCGCACCCTTAGTTCTCAACGGATCCTTTTTTTATTTTATGTGCATGTATATGGGCCCAACACCTAGCCCAATTTGAATTTTGGTTGTGCTGCGATTCTTGGTTTGGCCACCAGGCGGCTTTTTCTGCAAAAATTCAAACCGCTCTAGCTCCCTTATTCTATGAGCAAAGATGCTCTAATTTTTACTGTAGCTTGCTCTGCCAAGGTTTCATCATATGTGTAATGGGTTTTTGATTTGACTTAAATTTCAAGGTTATGTAGGTCAAAGGTCGTAAAACGCACAGATTTACTTTCAGTGCAATAGTGCCTTCAGTTTCCTTCGGATCCCTTCCATATTTTATATGCTTGTATATGGGCCCAAGATCTATCCTGAGATGATTTTGGTCATGCTGTGATTCTTGGTTTGGCCACCAGGTGGCTTTTTCTGCAAAACTTCAAACAGCTCTAGCTCCCTTATTCTACAAGCTAAGACGCTCAAATTTTTACTGTAGGTTGTTCTCCCATGGTTTCATCATATATAAAAAGGGTTTTTTATTTCACCTCATTTTAAAATTTATATAGGTCAAAGGTCATAAAATGTGCCGATTTCTTTTAAGCGCCATAGCACCCTCAGATCTCAACGGATCCTTTTCTTATTTTATATACATGTATATGGGCCCAAGATCTATCCTGAGTTTGATTTTGGTCGCGCTATGGTTCTTGGTTTGGCCACCAGGCGGCTTTTTCTGCAAAACTTCAAACAGCTCTAGCTCCCTTATTCTACAGCTAAGATGCTCAAATTTTTGCCCGCTTGACCAAAAGGCCTAAGGGGCTCATGCTATGCTCGGGGTCTTTAGTGGTGGTCTGTCGTGCGTCCGTGCGCGTGTGTGTAAACTTTTGGCTTGTCTGCGCTCTAGCGTCCTTAGTTTTTCACCGATCCTTTTCATATTTCATATGTGTGTATAGCATCATAAGGTCTAGACCATTTTTGATTTTGAGCCCAATTGGACAGATACTTTCGCCAATAGGGGGCGTTCCATTTTGGCCACATTTGGCCAAGCGGGCACAGTGGCTTTGCTACTATTTTTGAGACCTGTAGCAGCCATCAAATTTGAAATGAGTTCATTTTGTGGATAAAATTGTAAAATTTCTCAGTTTCAACATTTGCTATGTTGTCTCTGTTCTATTGTGAATAAAATACTGGCTGGTGTGATTTGAAAGTCATTGCATTTTGATTTTATTAACAATTTACACTTTTTCCCAATTATTTCGGAATTGGGGTTGTATATTTTAGTGCACCCATAAGTAATGCAATACGCAACAGAACCACTGTTCACATCCACTCTACACTCATTCAAAGGGCGGTGCACCCCACAGTAAATCTATGCTTCCTATCAACGTCTGTTCAGGACCTCGCAATCTGCATCTCCCATTTATGTCCTCCCGTCGGACCCAAAAAACAACACTTCCCTCCAATGTCCTCACTAGACCCACTTATCTATTTGTTCCAATAAGCCACTGTGCTGAGCACCCTTTAAAAAAGAAAAAGTAAAACTAAAAAAGGTTTGTCTGCGTTAAACTTCTACGTTGAGCACAAAATACTCACAGATCCTGCAGTTAGACCTCTCACTTAGGCCTCTGTCCAGGCCCAACCATAGAGAACCTGCCGGTTTCCTTTTTTTATTTTACCTTAGCTTCCAGCACAGGCCTCACTCATACCAAATCAAAGGTCATACACCAATAACAGAACACGCTCTGAATTCCACACAATTTTTCAGTTAGTTGTTGCGCATGCAGAGTTAGTAGTTGCTTAACAACTCTGCAGATTCTGTCACTCTCCCCCACTTTCAACGAATTTAGTGTCCAGTAGTGTTGTCACGATACCAAAATTTTGACTTCGATATCAATACCAAATTTTGTATCACGATACTCGATACCAAAAAGATACTTGAAATCAAAAAGATACTGAAACAATACAATTCAATACTCGATACCAAATGGATCAGAAACCAGAGGTGTAAAAAATACTGAAAAAAAATAACTAAGTAAAAGTAGAAGTACCATAACTGAAAGTTACTTTGGTTAAAGTTGAATTCTCTCATAAGAAAATTACTTGAGTAAAAGTCTTAAAGTAGCTCATATTAAATGTACTTAAGTACCAAAAGTATCTTTAAGTATCAAAACTGCAAGTACAAGTACAAAGTATTTTTATAGTATGCATAGAAAGAAGCAAAGCAACCACGCACTGTTCTCTCCTTGTGCTCTTTAATCAATTTTCAGGTGAATGAAAGATGCAAACACAAAACACAAAAAGATGCAAAAAAAAAAAACAAACAGGCAGTCTCTCCTTTATATATTTCTTCTTCCTCTTCGAGTTTACTGGCAGTTTGAAAAACCACTATAATTGAGTATAATTAATAGTAGAATTACATAGTATCAATACCATGTCGAAAATTTGCTTCAGACGACTGATTTTTGTTAACTACTAATTGGGATATCATTGGCTCACTGTAGCCAAAGAGGTTGCTACAGAGGACAACAATTTTTTTCGGTAGCAAGAGAGAATTTTTTTGGACTGCTGGAGAGACACTATGGGCAAGTATATTGAGCAGTTTGCACATCAGGCTTAGCTGGGGAGTTTAATTCATACTACTCCTTAAAAACAGGGATAGGAGTGAACTCGGCTTGCTTGTGAATATTCAATAACTGATCCGGGTTTGCCATCTAGTGGTAGAATATTGTAACTGCGTGCACAAATTTGCAGCTCCATGTCCGCTGGTAAACATCTGCACAAAGCGCTTTAGATACCCTGCGAGCACCGTTGCTCTTCTCGAACACGCCACATCCAGATAATCCTTAAATGATGAATTACATTCATATTTTAATTTGTAACAGTAACGGCGACCAGTGTCAGAACAACAAAGTAAAAAGTATACTTTATCTTTTAAATGTAGTAGAGTAAAAGTTAAAGTCCTGGTTTAAAAAAAAAAAAACCTCAAAGTACAAATCCTCAAAAAAAACTACTTAAGTACTGTAACAAAGTATATGTACATCATAACTATACACCTCTGTCAGAAACAGACTGTCCCCAATGGTTGATCACATTTTCGAATCAACGCTTTATTAACAAACTTGTCATACAAAAAAAAAACTACATAAAACTTCTAATTCTCCCAAAATGGGGGAGTAAGCCCAAAATGCCACGGCTCATGTAGCTCAGGTAACAAATTACAAGCAAGAACAGCCTGAGTAGTTTCCTTTTGAAAGGTCCCTGGTGTTACTTGTCTCAGCTAGTGCTGCCACCCAGTGGCCATTCGAAAAACTGCATTTGGCTCTTGTATCGAACGTGGAGAGACATTAGTATTGAACCGTTTTCAAAGTAAAAGTATCGAAAAAAGTATCGACTTTCGGTGTATCGTGCAACACTAGTGTCCAGATTCTTTGAGTTGAAAAGTCACCTGTCTCCTGCGCTCCAAATCAGGGCCAGAACAACACAGAACAACAACACAACACCCGTACTTAGCCCCTTAAGCCCTACGCCCCAGTACCAGGGGGCGATGGTTACGCATAATATATACAGCATGTTTTCAAATCGCAACATTGTCATGCGGCATATCCACATTAGCGAAGAAACTAGGTTTAAAGCTCATGTAGACCATTTTTACCTCAACCGAACACAATTCAAGCACCAAGCAAGTAAATAAGCATGCAGCAAAACATAGGATTAAATCATATCAGCACTGAATCGCTAGAATTTCTCCTGAATTTGTGCCATGCATAAAAACGATACCTCAAATGAAAGAGGAAAGTCCACAGAATCCAACGATATGAGCCCTGTCATTTTAAACCGACACCACACTCAAAGAAAAGCAGGCATACACTTTACAGTCTACAGAGATGAGCAAAGAAATTTCTTACCTTTATTTTGTCAAAAAAAAATGTTTGAGGGTAAATCCACGCTTGCTATTGTTATCTCAATGTGTCCGAGTTATAACGAAACTAGATCTGCAAGTCTCAAAGCATGTTTTTCTTCTCGAGCATTGCTTCAAAGATCTCAGTTCCTCAGCATTCAGCTTGCTTGCAATGTATTTTCCTCTCTGTGATCGGCTTGTGATGCTGTCAGTAAGACTTTGCCGGTAGCCTTTTGATTCTATGGCTTCTGACGTTCTAACGAGCCCTAAAGCACCTTTATCGCACAAAGCTAGCCTGAGCTAGAGCCTTGCGTTCCCAGTGCGTCAAACTGAGTCCATGGGCCATTCGAATGTACTTAAATAGCGCGACAATATAAACGCTTAACAGGTTTGTTTGTGTTATTTTTGGTATAATTTTCCAGTAAATATTCAACCGTATTTTTCAAAGTCGTATTCTGACAGAAACGCATGAATACTGAGGGCACAACAGTACAAACAAGGTGAGTGACTTGTTTTTTTTGACTCATTCTTTATATGGGCAATTTGAGAGCAGCATTACTGTCAAATGGTATAGCCTAGTGGGTAGGGTGTAGGGCTACAGCGCAGGCGACCAGCGTTCGAGTCTCTGGTCAGGCGTGCTTTAGTCAGACAATAGTACCATTTTGCTTGTATAAATAATTGTTGGGGTTTTTATTCTTTTGACTTTTTCCCCCATTTTTTTAACCCTTTCTGTATTCATAACCTTATTAATTTGCTTTTTAAAAAAAAATAACTCTGCTCCAGTGGAGCAAAACTTCATTTCTTTGTATTTATTGTCTTTGAATGGGAAATTGTATAGGCTATAGGACTGGCAGAAATAATAATAATAAAAAAATGATAAATTCTAAAAATTTAAAAGTGGTTGTATTTGGGTGGAATGTATGCCTGTAGTGACATATAAGTGAAATGAGATGAGTTTTACAGTTTACTATCTGAGAAATTTGATTGGCAGGCAAGGTAGCTGAATTGCCAATTTGGAGAAGCCACCTGGACATTCCTCTCTAATTTTGTTCTGATTTACTTGATTAGAATAAACTTTGGCGCAGATAATGGTGAGATTCTGTGCTGTAAATTTTTCAGAGGTTTCAGACTGCAACTCATTCAGTTTGCAAGGGTAGAAGTAAAACTTTGTTTAGTGCAAAATGAGGTTTTGATTTTTACTGTGTTCCATCTTCATTTACTCTGACTTAGTCACATATACACTGATTTTTACACCATGGCAGAAATCCCAAATAGTTTTACCTTTATTATGATACCAGAATGATTCAAATGGACCAAATAGTTGCAGAGATACACTCATTTCATTTTGGGCTTGCCATTTTTGAAAAAGAGGCTCAGGGCTTAAGGGGTTAAATTATTTATTTAGCAATTTTGGAATCAAATCTGCTTACCTAATATCCTTAGGGCTGCAGCCAAGGGTGTGGTATATGTGTGTGCGTCCCCACACCGTCTCCGAGCAACAGAAGACAGCCCCTTCCGAGTATATCCAAGTGTAGCCGACCTTTGCCTACTCCCGGCTGGCTCGCCAAATTTGTTGTGTCTTCCCAATCAAACGTTTTCGTATTTTTGAGGTCCCATTGTACGTAAATAATTGGAGAGAGACAAAATCCTCTGAAGTTATCAAATTTTATTCCAGCCTTGAATCGTACAATAATCCAAACTTGGAGAGTAGTTCTTTGTGGCGGGAAAATATCCTAAAACATTCTAAATTCAAAGTAAAAACCTAATCTCGATTCAACAAGAAAACCTTTTAAAAAAACTGCTGTACAAGGAGTAGCAGTGAAGAAGCAAAAACTTATGAATCTACCAAGAATCCTAGCAAAGCCAAACTCTGCAGAACCCTCAAGGCCGGCCTAATGAGCTAACCTTCTGGGATGACCATATCAGTCAGCCTGATCCCACTACCTGAGCATGCGCACCTGAGTGTTCTAGAACCATCCATGACCCAGATAAGTTTCTGAACTTTAGCTGAACCCTAGGTTTGGGAGGCTCATATGTGGTCTTCGAGCATCCCTGGAGGCTTAAAATTAATTTACACTATGATGTAATGGCAAACTTGTTACTAAGGATGGAGGGTTGCTGTGGGACAATGTACCAATCAGAGTCAATAATATTAGATAAGGTAGAAGGAGTCACGTTCAGTCCCACCTCAAGAAATGTGCCAAAAGGCCATAAATATGAGGGTTCGGACAGCCGGACGTCAGTCAGCGTGGGGTGATTGATGAAGAATGCATGCTATGTGGTTTGCGCCGACCAGCCTAGGTTTCTTTGTGCTTCTTCTGGATGGATTTACAATAAACCCAATTACATCAGACTCTGGGGAATGGATCTATTTTTTGGAGATAGATTAGCAAGGGTCCGTGAAACACTTTGTCCACTTGCTCAGACTAAATATTTTCCTACAACACCTTGCGAAAGAAGTACTACCCCAGTGATCCCAGATGGCCTTATTTATGAAAAAAACCTTATCAAATTTTATTCCAATCACATTACATTGGTTATCTCTTAAACCTTTTCTTTCCCCTATTGCTTGGCATGCTTTCTATGGGATTCTCTGGAAAATATTGGTGGCACACAGAACTATTGTTCCCATAAAAAAGGAAAGAAAATACATTAAAAAATAGAGAAAAATACATTTTAAGGGATAGGATACAAATAGATACCTAAATGATTTAACTGATTGTGTTTTCAGTAATAACTAATGAGAGTACTGAACAAATATTGATCAAAGCTACAGAAATCAAATACATTTAAATGTCTCATCTGCTTATGTTTTCAAATCAACTGAACAGAACAGGTACTAATCAAATCCACCAGAATAAACCGTCAAATCCAGGGGCGCTGTGCAAGCCAAATTTTTGGGTGGGCACAGCTTAGCTATACTGTGTAATCTTAATATGTCTCCTTTACATAAATAATACCCATGCAAATCAGCTTTTTTTATTGAACTTTGTAGTTTACAATTCAACAAATCTTTTCCCCCACAGTTTTCTGTTATAGGCTACATGATAAAAATTAATATTCAAATATGAGTTCACACGTCCTATACCCAGCAGTCAGTTAATGGTCAGACCACTTACGCCACATTCCTTCCCCATCCTGATGCTTGGTGGGAACATGTTCACATGCATTGCATGAGTTTTAGCCACGTGATTGACTGAAATATTTGCATTCAGGAGAAGGTGTGCAAGTGTACCTAATAAAGTGACCACCGAGGTCATCCTGCACATTTGGCAGCAAACTAGTAAAAGGCAGAGCGAAAAGAAAAATCCTCCAAGTTGAATCCCAGTTAGCCTGAAGTATAAAACCCAACCTAATTGTGAGGCATTATCTGAAAATAGCTCTGCGTCTTTTCACCTAAGTACAGAATAAGTTCTGATCATTTTCATTTCAAGAAGCAATAACAACAAGAAAAAATATAGCCGCAAGCGGCAATTCCGGGTTCAAGCCACGAAAAACCATTAGTAGTTAAAGCGCTAACAGCTTAATTAACAAGTGTTGCCCACTAAACGTGGCCATGTCCCCGCCAGGTGACGGAAATCGACTGGGTCGGCGATCACAAAACTACACATTGAAGCCAAAGATGAATTAAATTGGTCAAAGCGTTCTCGAGATTTCGCGTTCACAAAAAATGGGGCGTACGGCCGGACGGATGGACTGATGGAGCTGAATACTATGTCCCCGCCTTAATACTCCTTGACTCCAAGGATGAATGGAATCGGTCAAACCGTTCTTGAGATATCGCGTTTCTAACAAACGGGATGGGGCGGACGGAGAGCCGGATGGATGGAGCTGAATTCTATATCCTCCGCCCCAATACACCTTGACACCAAAGATGAATGGAACCGTCAAACTGTTCTTGAGATATCATGTTGACAAGGTATTTGTAAAATAATGGGTAGTCGTAATGACCTTGAGAATAATGGCAAGGTCACGTAAATCGAGTGAGTTATAAGCACCCCCTAATACACCTTGACACCAAAGATGAATGGAATCGGTCAAACCTTTCTTGAGATATCGTGTTCACAAATAAACGGGACATGAGGACAGACAGACGGGCGGACCCCCACCCCTAATACACCTTGAAACCAAAGACGAATGGAATCGGTCAAACCGTTCTTGAGATATCACGTTCACAAATAAACGGGACATGACGGACAGATGGGCCTTACGGACGGAGCTAAAACTATGTCCCCCTCCCAATACACCTTGACACCAAAGATGAATGGAATCGGTTGAACCGGTCTTGAGATATCAAGTTCACAAAAAACGGATGGGACAGACGGACAGACGGCTGGGCGGACGGATGGGCTGAATACTATGTCCCCCGCGCCAAATACACCTTGACACCAAAGATGAATGGAATCGGTCAAACCGTTTTTGAGATATCACGTTTACAACAAACGGGACAGGACGGACAGACGGACGGGCGGATCGAGCTGAATACTATGTCCCCCCCCTAATACACCTTGACATCAAAGATGAATGGAATCGTCGAACCGTTCTTGAGATATCACGTTTAAACAAACGGGACAGGGCGGGCAGACGGACGGGCGGACGGAGCTGAACACTATGCCCCGCCACTAATACACCTTGACATCAAAGATGAATGGAATTGGACGAACCGTTCTTGAGATATCACGTTTACAACAAACGGGACAGGACAGACGGACAGACGGCCGGGTGGATGAATGGAGCTGAATACTATGTCCCCGCCGCTAATACACCTTGACACCAAAGCCAAAGATGAATGGAATTGGTCAAACCTTTCTTGAAATATCATGTTGACAAAGGAATTTGTAAGTGGTCAAATGATCGTAATGACCTTGAGAATAATGCCAAGGTCACGGAAATCTACTGGGGTCGGCGTACCACACAAATATACCTTAACACCAAAGATGAATGGAATCGGTCAAACCGTTCTTGAGATATCGATTCAGAACAAGCGGGACATGACGGACGGCGGGCCAGCTGAATACAATGTCCCCTGCTCCGCCGCTATCGTGGGCTGTAGGGGACAAAAACCACTTTAAGAGTGTGTTGCAGGTTTTTATGTGGACCTATTTTTGCCAGTGTAATGATTGGACTAACAACTAATGATGCATAGTCTGATTTGTGTTATGTTAGGCTATTTTGTGCATTTATAGCACCCCCCTACTGGTCAATTTGATTGAAACTTTCAGGCTATATTTCAGGTTGTAATGTGGACATATCCTGTGAGTTTTGTAATGATTGGAAAAAACTATTTATGATTTATAGTCTGATTTATGTTATACCACGTTGCTTTGTTTTTGCATTTATAGGGCCCCAATAGGACAATTTAAATGAAATTTTCAGCATATGTTTGAGTACTTTTATGAATATATCCTGTGAGTTTTATGGCTATAGGACAAACAACTGCTGATTTATAGTCTGATTTGTGCAATACCACGCTGCTTTGTTTTTGCATTTATAGCGCCCCCCTATCAGTCAATTTGAATTAAATTTTCTGGGTATGTTTCAGGTCCTTATTTGAATATATCCTGTGAGTTTTTATGGCTATAGGACAAACAATTGCTGATTTATAGTCTGATTTGTGTTATAAAACTGCTTTGTTTTGCATTTATAGCGCCCCTATCAGTCAATTTGAATGGAATTTTCAGAGTATGTTTCAAGTACTTATATGAATATATCCTGTGAGTTTTATGGCTATAGGCCAAACAATTGCTGATTTATAGTCGGTTTGTGTTATACCATGCTGCTTTGTTTTGCAGTTATAGCGCCCCTATCAGTCAATTTGAATGAAATTTTCAGAGCATGTTTCAAATACTTATATGAATGTATCCTGTGAGTTTTATTGCTATAGGACAAACAATTGCTGATTTATAGTGGATTGTGTTATACCATGCTGCTTTTGTTTTGCAGTTATAGCGCCCCCTATCAGTCAATTTAAATGAAATTTGCTGGGTATGTTTCAGGTACTTATATGAATATATCCTGTGAGTTTTATGGCTATAGGACAAACAATTGCTGATTCATAGTCTGATTTGTGTTATAGCGCCCCCTATAGGCCGATTTGCATGAAACTGTCAAGGTATATTCGGTACTTATATAGACATATTCTGCAAGTTCTGTGATGATTGGCCCAATGGTTGTTGAATTTTGTCCATTTTTGTGCTAAGCCCGCCCCTGCTGAAGTTCATTGGTCAATATCTTGGAAACGCAATGAGATTTCAACAAGCTTTATGCAATCTTTGATAAGGCTTTTAGAACGGGCCGCAGGAGGAGTTGCAGCAGTGGAATCCGACCTGCCTCAGCTACTTGCAAGCCGAAGCAGGCACGCGATTCAGCTTGTCAAATCTGCGAAGAGGTTGGTTGTAGAACGCTCAGCACTTAAATCGCCTCAATAGCTAATCAGCTTGTAGCGACCAGCTCTGGTCTCGAGCACATCTATCAGGCTGGTCGGAGCTGCGCAGGGAATAACCAAGAAAAATTTACAAAAGAGGGCAGGTCTCCCGTTGCGAGCTCCCGGAACAGCTTGGCATAAGCGCCCTGGGTATTTCGTTGAAACACCCATGGACCAGTAGCGCAGCCAGAACTTAAAATTGCGCGGGCAATAAACATCTCTTTAAAACAATTATTAGTTCTGACTCGATCGCAGTCATTTTTTCTAATTAACTATGCCTTCAATCACCAGACTATCAGGTGTTGCTTGTTCAGCTCGTTCAGGCAAAACGACAATCATTCATTTGGACACGCAATTTTGTGCATTTCAAATCTCTGTCTTTGGTTAAATTTGAATAATTCAATTGACCAAGAAGCACAGGTTAGATTGCCTGATGAGCCGAAAAGGTAGCGCGGAAGTTCCAGAGCAGTTTACCTCTAAAAAGTATTATTAAAAGTATTAAAGTACAACTTATGAGTAACTTATTTTTCTGAACTGAATTATGCTTCTCGATTAGTCGTCCTTATTAGATCGCATCACGAAAGAAGCCGTGTCTTTAATTGCCAATTGATTATTCATATAAATGGAAATTGCTTTAACAAAAGAAAATGGCTGAGAACAAGTTAGGTATAATTATTGTAGTAAAGCGATGCTGTGTGGCCGCTCAATTTTCAGGTGTGGCTACGCCACTGATTTGAAATGCACAAAATTGCAAGTCCAAATGAATGATCGTCGTTTTGCCTGAACGAGGTGAACAAGCAACACCTGATAGTGCGGAGTGTTTACGGATTGAATGTATAGTTAATTAGAAAAAATGACTGCGATCGAGTCAAAACGAATAAATGTTTTAAAGAGATGTTTAGTGCCCACCCAATTTTAACCTCTGGTTACGCCACTGCGATGGATGGCTCCAAATTCTCGCCCCTTTCTTTTTTTGTGTGTCCACGCTCTTTTAATAGCAGAAATGCAACTGTTGAGCCAAACCTGGAAAGAAAACCCAAACAGACGAGCGGACACATAACATTCTCACCAAGTTTCTGTTACCAAGTGAATTGCAGAAATGCTAAATTGCTCACTCTTTACAGAATAGGAATGTTTTTTCATTCTTGCTATTTTCAAAATTCTAAGTGAGTGCTCTGGAATTCCATCATTTTCAACAAGCATCGCCGCTACCACGAGATGGCTGATGTTTGCCCTGGAAACAAAACACTGTGGAGGGACAGACAGGAGGGCATGAGAACGACAGAAAGTATAAAAGGGAAATTTACAAAATAAGATGTAAATCCTGAATTTACATTTTGTTATGGAAATATTGATGGTTTAGGAGTTCTGCCTAGAAAAGAAGGATAGACAAACTGACAGATCTAACACAAAGAGAGGGACACATCATTCTGCTGCCACTTCATGGAATAAGCATCAGCACTGATCATGAGAACAGCGCCAGAATGTCCAGCAAAGAACATTCTGATGTTGTATTTATGAAAAAAAGAGTTAAAAAACAATGGCAGATGGAAGGAACAAAACAATTGGAATGACTTATGGGCCAGTAAAATTGAGTTCTGCAACTTAAGGTGGCGCATCTCAATTAAAGACAGCACTACTTACAATGTACTAGTATTCACAAAGGTTTTAGAGAAGGCATTACAAACAAGCATTGATGCAGGTCAAGGTAACTCAGTGCCAAACAGAAGAATATCACAGCTGTCACTCACACTTGGAGGACCGCTTCCCAGATGCTTGTCCACAGTGTCGCTGACCACCTTAATCTTCTGAAACCAGCCTTCCTCTTCCTCAGTTTGATCATCAGATTACTTAATTCCTGAGACAGAGGAGGTGTGGAGAAAGATACATGAACTTCAAAAAATGCTGATTTTCTGAGATATTTTTTTACCAGCACTACATGACATTATTACTCCAGCTCTTCAGCTAGAGCGCCTCCACAAAGGGTTGCACTGACAGTGTCCCACCTGGGAATCCAACAGGCAACATTAAGATACCAATCCAATTCAATACCATTATACCATCCACTGCCACTCAGAGGTTTAATGATGCCAGGAAGATACTTGAAACTAATTCAAATTAGCTTGGTTATCATGGTTTTACAACACCCATTTCCACAGAAATCCTGATTTTGCATGCCTGCGGCCTGATCCATCCATATCAATCTCTCACTGACCTAACCTCAAAATTAAGAAATATGCGGCATTCACCGCAATTCACCGTATCAATGGATCACCGAGTGTGAACGTGTCGCAATACGCATGGAGCCACTGCAGACCCGGCTTCAGCGAGCCAATACCGAGCAGGTACCGTATCACCGTCACGTCTGCAACGCAACCTGCCGCTGTTTTTTTCCACTACACCAGGGGAACTCGTGAAATCAACCGCCAACATGCACTGCCCATTTTAGCGCAACATTAAAGTCAACAGGCTGCAGAGAGCCTCCCGCACAACAAATTCGGCGAGAAAACCAATATGGGCAAGTTGAATTATAGGTATAGTCTATAAATCACTTACAAACCAGCTTATCAAACTGGATTAAATTAACAAATGAGTAAAACATATGATCAAACACCGACGACCGCGAAAAATGCGCATAAGTATTTAAAGACTGCTGGCTTGTTTCCAAATTTGACAGCCACCCAACTGACAGAAAAACGTCAAGTTCAATATTTCTGAAAATCCTGGGTTGGTATCGCCGACTAAAGCTAGCACATTCGAGTAAGTATTTGGCGTTAGCCAGCAAGCACCGTCCTGATACGCTGACCAGTACATTTGTGGTAAAATGGCGCTAACAATGTCGGTATAATGCCGACATACAAGCCATAGCCAGGAAAGCTGTCAAACAGTTTTACCTATCGATAGCTAGCTAACGGCAGAGATCTAGCCTGAACTAATGACAATAGCTACTAGAAGCTAGGCCGAGCTAGTTCACTTATTCACCAGCTAGCCAAAACATATACGAATACAAGAGGACTTCGAGTTTTTAACCCGTCGTATGGATTTGTCGTCATCCAGATGCTTATATTCCAGGCTGGGCATATTTTACTCCAGTTAGCGGCGGTGATCCGCCTGACGGTTCTGTTACGTCTCGCTGACGCCCGGTACCTCAGCCATAGCTTGTCCTCGTTAGCTAACCAGCGAGCTAGCCGCACAAACCCGCCCACGACTGCTGCTACCACCAATTTGGTAAGTAATATGCTATGATAAACTCGCATTTGACAGATACTTTCGCCAATAGGGGCTTTCCATTTGGGCCACATTTGGCCAAGCGGCACAGTGGTTTTGCTACTATTTTTGAGACCTGTAGCAGCCATCAAATTTGAAATGAGTTCATTTTGTGGATAAAATTGTAAAATTTCTTTCAGTTTCAACATTTGCTATGTTGTCTCTGTTCTATTGTGAATAAAATACTGGCTGGTGTGATTTGAAAGTCATTGCATTTTGATTTTATTAACAATTTACACTTTTTCCCAATTATTTCGAATTGGGGTTGTATATTTTAGTGCACCCATAAGTAATGCAATACGCAACAGAACCACTGTTCACATCCACTTACACTCATTCAAAGGGCGGTGCACCCCACAGTAAATCTATGCTTCCTATCAACGCCTGTTCAGGACCTCGCAATCTGCATCTCCCATTTATGTCCTCCGCCGGACCCAAAAACAACACTTCCCTCCAATGTCCTCACTAGACCCACTTATCTATTTGTTCCAATAAGCCACTGTGCTGAGCACCCTTTAAAAAGAAAAAGTAAAACTAAAAAAGGTTTGTTCATGTTAAACTTCTACGCTGAGCACAAAATACTCACAGATCCTGCAGTTAGACCCTCTCACTTAGCCTCTGTCCAGGCCCAACCATAGAGAACCTGCCGTTTCCTTTTTTATTTTACCTTAGCTTCCAGCACAGGCCCACTCATACCAAATCAAAGGTCATACACCAATAACAGAACACGCCTGAATTCCACACAATTTTTTCAGTTAGTTGTTACAAGACATGCAGAGTTAGTAGTTGCTTAACAACCTGCAGATTCTGTCACTCTCCCCCACTTTCAACGAATTTAGTGTCCAGTAGTGTTGTCACGATACCAAATTTTTGACTTCGATATCAATACTAAATTTTGTATCACGATACTCGACACCAAAAAGATACTTGAAATCAAAAAGATACTGAAACAATACAATTCAATACTGAGCAATTAAATGGATCAGAAACCAGAGGTGTAAAAAAATACTGAAAAAAATAACTAAGTAAAAGTAGAAGTACCATAACTGAAAAGTTACTTTGGTTAAAGTTGAATTCTCTCATAAGAAAAATTACTTGAGTAAAAGTCTTAAAGTAGCTCATATTAAATGTACTTAAGTACCAAAAAGTATCTTTTAAGTATCAAACTGCAAGTACAAGTACAAAAGTATTTTTATAGTATGCATAGAAAGAAGCAAAGCAACCACGCACTGTTCTCTCCTTTGTGCTCTTTTAATCAATTTTCAGGTGAATGAAAGATGCAAACACAAAACACAAAAAGATGCAAAAAAAAAAACAAACAGGCAGTCTCTCCTTTTATATATTTCTTCTTCCTCTTCGAAGTTTACTTGGCAGTTTGAAAAACCACTATAATTGAGTATAATTAATAGTAGAATTACATAGTATCAATACCATGTCTAAAATTTGCTTCAGATCGACTGATTTTTGTTAACTACTAATTGGGATATCATTGGCTCACTGTAGCCAAAGAGGTTGCTAGCAGAGGACAACAATTTTTTTCGGTAGCAAGAGAGAATTTTTTGGACTGCTGGAGAGACACTATGGGCAAGTATATTGAGCAGTTTGCACATCAGGCTTAGCTGGGGAGTTTAATTCATACTCACTCCTTAAAACAGGGATAGAGGAACTCGGCTTGTTTGTGAATATTCAATAACTGATCCGGTTTGCCATCTAGTGGTAGAATATTGTAACTGCGCAATAAAATTGCAGCTCCATGTCCGCTGGTAAACATCTGCACAAAGCGCTTTAGATACCCCAGTCGAAAGCATCGCTGTTTTCCTTTAACACGCCACATCCAGATAATCCTTAAATGATGAATTACATTCATATTTTTAATTTGTAACGAAAAACTAAGCGACCAGTGTCAGAGCAACAAAGTAAAAGCATACTTTATCTTTTAAATGTAGTAGAGTAAAAAGTTAAAGTCCTGGTTTAAAAAAAAACCTCAAAGTACAAATCCTCAAAAACTACTTAAGTACTGTAACAAAGTATATGTACATCATAAACTATACACCTCTGTCAGAAACAGACTGTCCCCAATGGTTGATCACATTTTCAATCAACGCTTTTATTAACAAACTTGTCATACAAAAAAACTACATAAAACTTAATTCTCCCAAAATGGGGGGAGTAAGCCCACAAATGCCACGGCTCATGTAGCTCAGGTAACAAATTACAAGCAAGAACAGCCTGAGTAGTTTTTTGAAAGGTCCCTGGTGTTACTTGTCTCAGCTAGTGCTGCCACCCAGTGGCCATTCAAAAAACTGCATTTGGCTCTTGTATCGAACGGGAGACATTAGTATTGAACCGCTTTTCAAAGTAAAAAGTATCGAAAAAAGTATCGACTTTCGTGTATCGTGCAACACTAGTGTCCAGATTCTTGAGTTGAAAAAGTCACCTGTCTCCCTGCGCCTCCAAATCAGGCCAGAACAACACAGAACAACAACACAACACCCGCATTTAGCCCCCTAGAAGCCCTACGCCAGTACCAGGGGGCTATGGTTACGCATAATATATACAGTATGTTTTCAAATCGCGAACATTGTCATGCATATCCACATTAGCTAAGAACTAGGTTTAAAGCTCATGTAGACCATTTTTTACCTCAACCGAACACAATTCAAGCACCAAGCAAGTAAATAAGCATGCAGCAAAACATAGGATTAAATCATATCAGCACTGAATCGCTAGAATTTCTCCTGAATTTGTGCCAGCATAAAAAACGATACCTCAAATGAAAGAGGAAAGTCCACAGAATCCAACGATATGAGCCCTGTCATTTTAAACCTACACCACACTCAAAGAAAAGCAGGCATACACTTTACAGTCTACAGAGATGAGCAAAGAAATTTCTACCTTTTTATTTTGTCAAAAAAAAATGTTTGAGGGTAAATCCACGCTTTGCTATTGTTATCTCAATGTGTCCGAAAGAGGTTCCAAAACTAGATCTGCAAGTCTCAAAGCATGTTTTTCTTTTCTCGAGCATTGCTTCAAAGATCTCAGTTCCTCAGCATTCAGCTTGCTTGCAATGTATTTTCCTCCTCTGTGATCGGCTTGTGATGCTGTCAGTAAGACTTTTGCCGGGTAGCCTTTGATTCTATGGCTTCTGACGCTTAACGAGCCCCTAAAGCACCTTTTATCGCACAAAGCTAGCCTGAGCTAGAGCCTTATGCCTCCAGTGCAGCCAAACTGAGTCCATGGGCCATTCAATGTACTTAAATAGCGCGACAATATAAACGCTAACAGGTTTGTTTGTGTTATTTTTGGTATAATTTTCCAGTAAATATTCAACCGTGGATTTTTTTCAGTCGATTCTGACAGAAACGCATGAATACTGAGGGCACAACAGTACAAAACAAGGTGAGTGACTTGTTTTTTTTTGACTCATTCTTTATATGGGCAATTTGAGAGCAGCATTACTGTCAAATGGTATAGCCTAGTGGGTAGGGTGTAGGGCTACAGCGAGGCGCACTCAGCTCGGTAGTCCTGGTCAGGCGTGCTTTTTAGTCAGACAATAGTACCATTTTGCTTGTATAAATAATTGTTGGGGTTTTTATTCTTGATCTTTTTTTCCCATTTTTTAACCCTTTCTGTATTCATAACCTTATTAATTTGCTTTTTAAAAAAAAATAACTCTGTCCAGTGAGCAAAAACTTTCATTTCTTTTGTATTTATTGTCTTTGAATGGGAAATTGTATAGGCTATAGGACTGGCAGAAATAATAATAATAAAAAAATGATAAATTCTAAAAAATTTAAAGTGGTTGTATTTGGGTGGAATGTATGCCTGTAGTGACATATAAGTGAAATGAGATGAGTTTTACAGTTTACTATCTGAGAAATTTGATTGGCAGGCAAGGTAGCTGAATTGCCAATTTGGAGAAGCCACCTGACATTCCTCTCTAATTTGTTTCTGATTTACTTGATTAGAATAAACTTTTGGCGAGATAATGGTGAGATTCTGTGCTGTAAATTTTTCAGAGGTTTCAGACTGCAACTCATTCAGTTTGCAAGGGTAGAAGTAAAACTTTGTTTAGTGCAAAATGAGGTTTTGATTTTTACTGTGTTCCATCTTCATTTACTCTGACTTAGTCACATATACACTGATTTTTACACCATGGCAGAAATCCCAAAATAGTTTTTACTTTATTATGATAACAGAATGATTCAAATGGACCAAATAGTTGCAGAGATACACTCATTTCATTTTGGGCTTGCCATTTTGAAAAAGAGGCTCAGGGCTTAAGGGGTTAAATTATTTATTTAGCAATTTTGGAATCAAATCTGCTTACCTAATATCCTTAGGGCTGCAGCCAAGGGTGTGGTATATGTGTAAAAGGCCCCACACCGCCTCCGAGCAACAGAAGACAGCCCCTTCCGAGTATATATCCAAGTGTAGCCGACCTTTTGCCTACTCCCCGCTGGTTTCGCCAAATTTGTTGTGTCTTCCCAATCAAACGTTGTGATTTTTTGAGGTCCCATTGTAATGAATAATTGAGAGAGACAAAATCCTCTGAAGTTATCAAATTTTATTCCAGCCTTGAATCGCATAATAATCCAAACTTGGAGAGTAGTTCTTGTGGTATGGAAAATATCCTAAAACATTCTAAATTCAAAGTAAAAACCCAATCTCGATTCAACAAGAAAACCTTTTTAAAAAACTGCTGTACAAGGAGTAGCAGTGAAGAAGCAAAACTTATGAATCTACCAAGAATCCTAGCAAAGCCAAACTCTGCAGAACCCTCAAGGCCGCCTAATGAGCTAACCTTCTGGGATGACCATATCAGTCAGCCTGATCCCACTACCTGAGCATGCGCACCTGAGTGTTCTAGAACCATCCATGACCCAGATAAGTTTCTGAACTTTAGCTGAACCCCAGGTTTGGGAGGCTCATATGTGGTCTTCGAGCATCCCTGGAGGCTTAAAATTAATTTACACTATGATGTAATGGCAAACTTGTTACTAAGGATGGAGGGTTGCTGTGGGACAATGTACCAATCAGAGTCAATAATATTAGATAAGGTAGAAGGAGTCACGTCAGTCCCACCTCAAGAAATGTGCCAAAAGGCCATAAATATGAGGGTTCGGACAGCCGGACGTCAGTCACGCGGGGTGATTGATGAAGAATGCATGCTATGTGGTTTGGCGCCGACCAGCCTAGGTTTCTTTTGTGCTTCTTCTGGATGGATTTACAATAAACCCAATTACATCAGACTCTGGGGAATGGATCTATTTTTGGAGATAGATTAGCAAGGGTCCGTGAAACACTTTTGTCCACTTGCTCAGACTAAATATTTTCCTACAACACCTTTAAGTAAAGAAGTACTACCCCAGTGATCCCAGATGGCCTTTTATTTATGAAAAAACCTTATCAAATTTTATTCCAATCACATTACATTGGTTATCTTTCTTAAACCTTTTCTTTCCCTATTGCTTGGCATGCTTTCTATGGGATTCTCTGAAAATATTGGTGGCACACAGAACTATTGTTCCCCATAAAAAAAGGAAAGAAAAATACATTAAAAAAAAATAGAGAAAATACATTTTAAGGGATAGGATACAAATAGATACCTAAATGATTTAACTGATTGTGTGTTTTCAGTAATAACTAATGAGAGTACTGAACAAATATTGATCAAAGCTACAGAAATCAAATACATTTAAATGTCTCATCTGCTTATGTTTTCAAATCAACTGAACAGAACAGGTACTAATCAAATCCACCAGAATAAACCGGGTAAATCCAGGGCGCTGTGCAAGCCAAATTTTTGGGTGGGCACAGCTTAGCTATACTGTGTAATCTTAATATGTCTCCTTTACATAAATAATACCCATGCAAATCAGCTTTTTTATTGAACTTTGTAGTTTACATAATTCAACAAATCTTTTTCCCACAGTTTTCTGTTATAGGCTACATGATAAAAATTAATATTCAAATATGAGTTCACACGTCCTATACCCAGCAGTCAGTTAATGGTCAGACCACTTACGCCACATTCCTTCCCCATCCTGATGCTTGGTGGGAACATGTTCACATGCATTGCATGAGTTTTAGCCACGTGATTGACTGAAATATTTGCATTCAGGAGAAGGTGTGCAAGTGTACCTAATAAAGTGACCACCGAGGTCATCCTGCACATTTGGCAGCAAACTAGTAAAAGGCAGAGCGAAAGAAAAATCCTCCGCACCGTTGAATCCCAGTTAGCCTGAAGTATAAAACCCAACCTAATTGTGAGGCATTATCTGAAAATAGCTCTGCGTCTTTTCACCTAAGTACAGAATAAGTTCTGATCATTTTCATTTCAAGAAGCAATAACAACAAGAAAAAATATAGCCAAGCGGCAATTCGGGGTTCAAGCCACGAAAGACCATTAGTAGTTGAAAGCGCTAACAGCTTAATTAACAAGTGTTGCCACTAAACGCGGCCCATGTCCCCCGCCAGGTGACGGAAATCGACTGGGGTCGGCGATCACAAAACTACACATTGAAGCCAAAGATGAATTAAATTGGTCAAAGCGTTCTCGAGATTTCGCTCACAAAAAATGGGACGTGGACGGCCGGACGGATGGACTGATGGAGCTGAATACTATGTCCCCGCCTTAATACTCCTTGACTCCAAGGATGAATGGAATCGTCAAACCGTTTGAGATATCGCGTTCACAACAAACGGATGGGACGGACGGAGAGCCGATGGATGGAGCTGAATTTATATCCTCCGCCCCAATACACCTTGACACCAAAGATGAATGGAACCGTCAAACTGTTCTTGAGATATCATGTTGACAAGGTATTTGTAAGTGGTCTAATGGTCGAATGACCTTGAGAATAATGGCAAGGTCACGTGAAATCGAGTGAGTTGTAAGCACCCCCCCTAATACACCTTGACACCAAAGATGAATGGAATCGGTCAAACCTTTCTTGAGATATCGTGTTCACAACAAACGGGACATGACGGACAGACAGACGGGCGGACCCCCACCCCTAATACACCTTGAAACCAAAGACGAATGGAATCGGTCAAACCGTTCTGAGATATCACGTTCACAACAAACGGACATGACGGACAGATGGACGACGGACGGAGCTAAAACTATGTCCCCCTCCCCAATACACCTTGACACCAAAGATGAATGGAATCGTTGAACCGGTCTTGAGATATCAAGTTCACAACAAACGGATGGGACAGACGGACAGACGGCTGGGCGGACGGATGGAGCTGAATACTATGTCCCCCGCCCAAATACACCTTTGACACCAAAGATGAATGGAATCGGTCAAACCGCTTTTGAGATATCACGCTTACAAATAAACGGACAGGACGGACAGACGGACGGGCGGACGGAGCTGAATACTATGTCCCCGCCCCTAATACACCTTGACATCAAAGATGAATGGAATCGGTCGAACCGTTTTGAGATATCACGCTTACAAATAAACGGACAGGACGGGCAGACGGACGGGCGGACGGAGCTGAACACTATGCCCCCGCCACTAATACACCTTGACATCAAAGATGAATGGAATTGGACGAACCGTTTGAGATATCACGCTTACAACAAACGGGACAGGACAGACGGACAGACGGCCGGGTGGATGAATGGAGCTGAATACTATGTCCCCGGCCGCTAATACACCTTGACACCAAAGCCAAAGATGAATGGAATTGGTCAAACCTTTCTTGAAATATCATGTTGACAAGGAATTTGTAAGTGGTCAAATGATCGTAATGACCTTGAGAATAATGCCAAGGTCACGGAAATCTACTGGGGTCGGCGTACACACAAATATACCTTAACACCAAAGATGAATGGAATCGGTCAAACCGTTCTTGAGATATCGATTCAGAACAAGCGGGACATGACGGACGGCCGGACGGAGTTGACATAATGTCCCTGCTCCGCCGCTATCGTGGCGGCAGGGGACAAAAACCACTTTAAGAGTGTGTTGCAGGTTTTTATGTGGACCTATTTTGCCAGTGTAATGATTGGACTAACAACTAATGATGCATAGTCTGATTTGTGTTATGTTAGGCTATTTTGTGCATTTATAGCACCCCTACTGGTCAATTTGATTGAAACTTTCAGGCTATATTTCAGGTTGTAATGTGACATATCCTGTGAGTTTTGTAATGATTGGAAAAACTATTTATGATTTATAGTCTGATTTATGCTATACCACGCTGTTTTGTTTTGCATTTATAGGGCCCCAATAGGACAATTTAAATGAAATTTTCAGCATATGTTTTTAGTACTTTTATGAATATATCCTGTGAGTTTTATGGCTATAGGACAAACAACTGCTGATTTATAGTCTGATTTGTGCAATACCACGCTGCTTTGTTTTGCATTTATAGCGCCCCCTATCAGTCAATTTGAATTAAATTTTCTGGGTATGTTTCAGGTCCTTATTTGAATATATCCTGTGAGTTTTATGGCTATAGGACAAACAATTGCTGATTTATAGTCTGATTTGTGTTATAAAACTGCTTTGTTTTGCATTTATAGCGCCCCCTATCAGTCAATTTGAATGGAATTTTCAGAGTATGTTTCAAGTACTTATATGAATATATCCTGTGAGTTTTATGGCTATAGGCCAAACAATTGCTGATTTATAGTCGGATTTGTGTTATACCATGCTGCTTTGTTTTGCAGTTATAGCGCCCCCTATCAGTCAATTTGAATGAAATTTTCAGAGCATGTTTCAAGTACTTATATGAATGTATCCTGTGAGTTTTATTGCTATAGGACAAACAATTGCTGATTTATAGTCGGATTTGTGTTATACCATGCTGCTTTGTTTTGCAGTTATAGCGCCCCCTATCAGTCAATTTAAATGAAATTTGCTGGGTATGTTTCAGGTACTTATATGAATATATCCTGTGAGTTTTATGGCTATAGGACAAACAATTGCTGATTCATAGTCTGATTTGTGTTATAGCGCCCCCTATGGGCCGATTTGCATGAAACTGTCAAGGTATATTCCGGGTACTTATATAGACATATTCTGCAAGTTCTGTGATGATTGGCCCAATGGTTGTTGAATTTTGTCCATTTTTGTGCTAAGCCACGCCCCTGCTGAAGTTCATTGGTCAATATCTTGGAAACGCAATGAGATTTCAACAAGCTTTATGCAATCTTTGATAAGCTTGGTCCACTGATGATACATTGCAAATTTCGAAGGAATCGGACCTACGGCCTAGGAGGAGATGTCAAAAATGTGTTTTTCAAAGAATTCAAAATTTCGAAAAATCAAATATGGCGGATCTTAGAGGTCCTTTGGGAAAGTTGTAGAGAATGGACCAAAGAATGTCTGTACCAAGTTTTGTGTGAATCGGACTTACAGCCTAGGAGTTATGACCTTTAAAGTGAAAACCCGTTTTTCTTGAATTATAGCGCCACCATCAGGCCAACTGAGTTAAAAATGCCTTGGTCAGCATTTACTCACAACTTCCAACCCATGTGCAAAATTTCAGGTCTCTAGCTTTTACCATCTCACGGGAATTTGCGAAAACATTTCTGAAGAAGAAGAAAAATAATAATAATAAATATAGCCGCAAGCGGCAATTCCGGGGTTCAAGCCACGAAAGACCATTAGTAGTTGAAAGCTTTAACAGCTTAATTAACAAGTGTTGCCACTAAGCATGGCCATGTCCCCTGCCAGGTGACGGAAATCGACTGGGGTCGGCATATCACAAAATTACACATTGAAGCCAAAGATGAATAAAATCGGTCAAAGCTGTCTCAAGATTTCGCGTTCACAACAAACGGGACATGACGGACGGACGGCCGGACGGACGGACTGATAGAGCAGAATACTATGTCCCCGCCCTAATACACCTT